>VZTJ01001900.1:1046088-1122930 GCA_013397795.1 Orthonyx spaldingii | reverse complement strand
AAGAAAGAAAGAAAGAAAGAAAGAAAGAAAGAAAGAAAGAAAGAAAGAAAGAAAGAAAATAGCCTTTTCTGAAAAGCAGCAGAAAGTGGAGGATAGTATTTCCTCCATACACAAGTTAATTTTTTAGATATAATGGTTATATACAAGTGAAATAAATTACAAATCAAACTAAGAGGTGATGAATGAGTATGTCTATGTTCTCTAACAATTTTGCTCATTAACACTTCATAAGAGCTTTACCTAAAATGTTGCATATTCAAACTATAGAAAACCTATCAAAATAAGGAAGGAGACAGAAATGGAAGATGACTCATCTTGCTTGAAAGGTTCCTAAATAGCCAGAAAATTTATTTCTCTTAATTGGCACAGAAGTTTTAAAATCTTCAACACAGTGAACAGAACGGAAGTACAATTTTGAACAATATATGGGATACTGAAAAAATTATTTTTTAGTTAATAAGTCAGTTCATTTAATATTTTATGGACTTGAATAGGGACAAGGTCTAACTCATTGCATAATGTGCATTCAATTTTTGTAAAGCCTTTGAAATCCAGGACACAAATTTTGCTATTGTTTTTACACTGCCAAGATGTACCTCTATCTTTTGTTACATTAATTCTCCTGAAAATGGATTAATGTAATTTTCTGCTCTTGTTTCAAACTGTACGATTAACAAGAATCATCAGAGAATTTTAATATCTAGTGTAGATGGTAAAAAATTATTAACTTTTGATATGTTTATTGTATAAACAAGACTGTTACCTCTGAAATTGTCAAAGATTTTATTTACTACTCATTACTCAACTTCTTCCTTGGGTAACTGCAGCTGTAAACATTTTCATTATATTTTTAAATCATGATCAACTTGTTCTGATGCATTGAAAGTATTGTTTTGTGGAACCAAATCATGTTGAAACAGATCTCTAAGAAGAAATGGGCCATAAAAAAGGGAAAAGATGAGTAAGATGTCAGCTTGGTCAACTAGAATTTTAAAGTTGTTTTTCACTTAAGTAAAATTTTTACCAAAACATGCAATATTAATACAGAAACAGTGCGACCAGCAGGACCAAGGCAGTGATTGTCCCTTGTACTCAGCACTGGTGAGGCCACACCTCAAATCCTGTGTTCAGTTCTGGGCCCCTCATTACAAAAAAGACATTGAGGGGCTGGAGTGAGTCCAGAGATGGGCAACAGAGCTGGGGAAGGGTCTGGAGCACAAGTTTGATGAGGGGCAGGTGAAGGACCTGGGATTCTTTAGTGTGGAGAAAAGGAGTCACCATTCCTGGAAGTGTTCAAGAAATGACTGGACATGGCACTTAGTGCTATGGTTTAGTTGGCATGGGTGTGCTGGGTCAAAGGTTAGACTTGAGGATCTTGGAGGTATTTTCCAGCCTTAATGGTTCTACAATTCTATGATTTGATGATATTCCATCTGCTTTTTGTTGCCCTTTTGTTGGCAGAAGTAAAAGCTAACAAAAGAGTGAGAATAAAATCATGAAGGAGCATGTGTTACCCTTTTATCTTTAGTGCAACAATAAGTACTGCTGTCGACTGAATGCTTTTATTTTTGAAAGTTGTTGAATACATAAAATCAATATTTGAGGTTTCCATGTATTCTATTTCATTGATCATTTTTTGGCCTTAAATATTTTCTTTCTTTTCCATATCTGTGGTTAATATTGTCATGGAAGACAGAGGGCCTATAGCAGGAAGGTTATGTCATTTGCTAAGGATGCATGATTTGGGAATTCAACATTGTTGAGCCTGTGGAGGAAGCAGGTAAAGCTAAGGACCTCATTTTCTGATCAAATATTTTAAGTACTAAACTTTTTGTGGAAGGTGTTTATTCTTATGTTTCCATGACTGCATTAGATTTTTACAGAAAGATGGCCTTAAAGCAATATGTATTATAAAAATTCTATCATCCCCAGGAAGAAATTGTATTTATACCTTGGTCAGTGTCCTAGTTCCAGCTTTAACCAGAAAGGACTGATGTGCCTTTTTCCTTTTTCATCACGTCTTAGAGTATGAAACAATGAAATAATGATATCTTGTTATTGAAATATGTCATATTAATAATCATAATATAAAATTAAGAAACACTAAAATGGTAAATAAAAAACCAAGTAGGAATTTTTATCTGCAGATACTAAAGAAAACCATTTGAACTCTTACTAGGTTTAAAAATAATGTATCTATTTCATTTCACGATAGCCACTTCTTTTAACATATATAAATATTAACATCCAGCTGCGAAAGTTTAGACATACTGTGCATATCTGTGCACCTGTACACATCTTCATTTTTGACATTCATAAACAGGCATTTGTATACAGCATCACTTTGAAAATGAGCAACTTCATGATAATTTTCCCATTAATTTCAGCAAGATCAAGTTAAATTGCCTAAGGAAGATTCATATCTAAATTACACAGAGAAGCTTCACTAAGTAGTAGACCATTCCAACATAACAAAAGTGAAATTGAGTTCAGCATGTGAACAGAGGTCCTGACTGCTCTTCACTTCTTCGGTGATTATCAGGAAAGAGTAAGATGCAGAAGTCAGTGACTGTTTAGTCAACACTGATTGACAGGGACCTGCTGACCTAAGCTGATGAAGTGGATGCTAACAAAATTTTTATACTTTTTTCAATAGGAAATAATCTATTTATTTTTAGACATCAGCAAAAAGTATAAAAAAAACATGAAGAAAAATGGTTTGGTATTAGACCACAGCAAGGTCATTATCAGTAAAGTAGTGCAGGTCAAAATAGTTATTAAAAAAGGCCGTTAGTTATCATGGCTAAAAGAGTGGAGGGGAGCACTATTGCTCTGAAATAACAGAAATACAGTGGAACTGCACTTGCACAGATGATGAAAGGAAATAAACAGAACTAAGGAAAAGCAAAGAAAGAGCTACTATGTGCAGCCAGATGATGACATGGATACATTATCATGAGATCAAATAGCAGAAAGAGAATGAGAGGTGTGAAAAACCACTATTGAGATATGTCCCCGAAGTGAATAGACTTCTGAAAACCACGTGATAGGACAGAAAAGGAAAGGTTTACTTATGAGCAAATAGAATGTCTTGTCTTTCATTTTGAGTTCAACCACTGAGGACTGTAATTTATTCTGTGCTTAAAGCAGGAATGCTTACTTTGACAGCATCTGTAAATGACAGTGTTGCTAACCTACATCTTTTTGTGCACTACCAGAGGATTATGATTTTAATGAGAAGTCAGTACGTTGGAGGGGAAGTATCTTCCAATATGGCTTCATCATTTGCAAAAGTCACTCGCTCTTCTTCATATTGAGTAGAAGTAAACTGAAGAGCACAAACAAAACTTCACTTTCTTTTCTGTCCAACTGTTCATAAAATTAATGACGATAATGGAAAAGAAGACGAATCTATTCTTTGGATTGAGAATCTGAGGAAAAGCCTGCAAGGTCTTAGTATTAAACACCAGATATATGGAACTTAGAGTAAACCATAGAACGTCTATGTTTATACAGCAGTCTTTTTCAGTCCCATTACACACAAAGCTGCCTGATGCCCAGTTTATAGCACCAGCAGTCGCTGTGAAACAACAAACAAAACTCAGAAAAAAGCATGTCTTTGTTTACTTCTGTTATTTCCAAGTGAATATGGTATCAACCACTTCATTTAAAGACTGTGAAATGTCCCAGATGGGTTTTTATTGGGGGAAGTGAAGGGGTAGAATTCAGCAGTATTCATCAGATCAAACAGGTAGTTTTACTGTCTTGTCCGTACCAATAGCAGTGAAGATCACTGCTGAGCCGCTGAATCAAGAGAGCAAAGACTAGCATATAAAAAAGATTGGGAACTCACAGCAAACGATTTCAGAAGAAAATAGTATGCAATGAATTAAAAAAAAAAAAAGACAAAGGTTTCATACCTTTCATTCCATATACCTGACTTATAGGTCTTTATATAGCCACTCTGAACTTCAAACTCTTCAGCTGTAAATAAATGCACACACACATATATATAGATATGAGTGTGTTTTTTTCCCGCTGCAGCATAGCATTAGTAGTATACAACAAAAACTAGCACAACCAGACTGATGATTCTATGTCTTCCATAGAATTAATAAGTATGAAAATTGGACTGGTCATGAGGAAATACACCATGACCAGGTTGTTTTCAGAACTATATATACCCCTTAAAAGTTTAGATTCTGCTTTTGTAGGTGCTGCGTTGCATGCTAATTAACTGTAGGCATCTATTGGAGCAACATATATCTACAGATACATTGAAGGGAAGATGTCGCTCTTCATAGTGCCTTCCAGCCCTGCTCTCTGAAGTGACTTTTGACATAACACAAAATCATAGACCCATAGAATGATTGACGATGGAAAGCATCTCTGAAGGTAATCCAGTCCAAATCACTGCTCAGAGGAGTGACAACTATGGTAGGCTCCTGGAATGGTATCCAGTTAGTTTTTTACTATCTCCAAAGATGGAAACTCCACAGAATCATTGAGCAATCTGTTCCAGTGTTTATAAACACAATTTATGTCCATTCAGTACTGCCCTGAATCACTGTAGCACTGAGACTATGTCTATGTCTTCCCATCAAGTGTTTATGCACATCAGTAAGATTCCCTCAAGCCTTCTTTCCTCCAGCTAAATATTCCCACCTCTCTCAGGATCTCTTTGTATGAGAGATGCTCCTGTTCCTTTTGCAGAATTTGTGGCTCTTAACTGGACTGTAGTGTGTCCATGTCTCTCTTGTAGTGTGGAACCTTGAATTGGTCCTGTCACTCCTGAAGATTACAGTAGTGCTGAGTAGAAATGAAGAATTACCTTCCTTGAAATGCCACACTGGATGCAGCATTGGAACATCCCCTAGTGGACACAGGAATTTTGCAGTCAGCATGTCATCAGAACAGACCCTGCTGGTGATGCCAGAGAATGGGGAAATACTCTTGAGTTCCTCAACTGAGACATGCAATGTCTCATCCACCAAATGTCTTACCTTCCTTTAAGGAGAAGTGTCTGTCCTAAACCTAGATGAATTGAATTGCAGCTAAACAATGTCTCAAATAGACTAGTCAATAGTTTTTTGACACATTTGAGACAGATCATGGTAGAAAAATTAAAATCACATATATTTTTTACCTAAGAAATTAATTTCTGTTATAATTTTTTATTAATAACGTTCATTGTGCTTTTTATAATAAAGCTATATCTAGCTTATTTCATTCAACACTTCTGTACACTTTTTAGAAACACACCTTGAAACAATTAATTGTGAATATTTGTGATGTTTTGCCACCTGCATAGTTCCAGATTCTCAGTTGAATAGGCAGTGCAATTTTTAAGGAAAAGAAAATAACAAGAAAAAAAGAGAAGAAATCAGTAAAGTTACATATGACTTAAATTTCTGTACTTTATAAAGAACAGATTGCAATTTAAGCTCAATTTCCATAATAATTCTTAGTGATGAAAGAGGATTTGCTTCAAGTGTTTAGATCACATTAAAATTATGTTATTTGGATTGGGTTTGGTTTGTTTGGTACAAAAATACAAAAACCGAAAATGTTCACTTGTGCAGGATTCAAAGGCAGAAAAGCTGTGTTTTTGTTACCTAGACTTCACACTTAAAGGCATTAGGTTACAAAGAACTTAGATCCAAGATCTTAGACTTCTTGTATTTGGAAGCTGTGAGCTTGAATATTATGTGTGAGTTAGAATGATGGGATTTAGAGGTAGCATTCACCCACCTGTAACCACAAGTTCAAATTGTACTTCTGCAGTGCAAGGAAAGTAAGGCATGACTGCTCCCGAAGCTGAGATATTGACAGATATAGCCACAGAAACGTTGCTATTTCCATTAGGTCTTAAATTACACATTCAGTAATGAAAGCAATGTGTCAGCATTTTAAAATGTTCACAAAGCCATGCACCATTACCACTTTCTCTAACACAATTGCTTCAAAAACTTTTCAAATGTCACACCCCCCTCACAGGAGTACAAGACTATTGCCTTCAAAACAATTTGAGCAATGTTATCTAATACACAACCCCAAAAATAAGTCTAAGAAGTAAGCCTTTATGAGGATAGCACAACGATGGGTTTTTTTCTGTTGCAGTTGGGAACAGTGTTCCTACATTTTGGGGGAAATTAAAATTTTGTTTGAAAAACTCTGAAATTATACATAAAATCACCCCAAGTCTCTGAGATAATTACACACAAAGTAACTACTGATGTTGGATCACATGAGTTTCTGTCCCTCACTGTGTGACAATGAGGATAAGTTATTCTCCTTAGTGTCAGGAGGCTAGAACAAGCTTCCCCAAACAAGTATCTATGGTGAAGGGAAACACAAATTCTGGATAGGGTTTACTTCCACTTGGCATGCAAGAACTATGGAAATCAGAAATTAAGGGTATGGGAAAAAAGCACCATGTTATGTTCAAAAGTTCATGACTCTTCCAATTTAAATAAGACAATAAACTATAAATATTCCATATAAATTATTTCATTTAAACATAACTTGATATTTGCTCAAGTATCACCTATGTATTAAATAAAAGAAGAAGTTTGATGGAGAGGAAACTCACACGCACTGGACATCAACATAATTTTAAACTATGATCCAATCCTTCAAGAAGAAACTATAGTGCAAATAAGTGATCCCAATTAAACTTGAGATTTGGTTCTTTTTTGGCCTCTGTTTTAGAAAAACATATTTTGCATAGAACAGGTGTAAATATCTGATTCAGGATTGTGTGAGTGAGGATTTTGTAACTGAGGACTGTGCATTTTACAGGTGTTGTAGGAAAGAACAATGGGGTTTAGCTGTTGGTTAATGCTGATGAGGCCTTCTAACGTCGCCTGAAATCTGCAAAGATGCATATTTCCATGCTAGTAGATTTTTACAAAATATATGGGATGCAATAATTAAATATTTTGCCTACATAGTAACTTTTAAGAAATAAATCAAAATTCAGCTGGGTCCTTTACATTGTCTCTAGAACAAAAAGTATTCACCTTGTTTAAAAGATAGATTCTGTCCTCCTGGTCCTAGAGTACAGTTAGATTTTGTGGGCACAAAACCCAAGTGGAACTAACAGTTATAGAAAAACATTATTAGTTAAGTATATTAATTTTAAAAACTGTTCTAGATGCGTTTTGTCTAAATCTAGTATTATCTCTCTTGACAACAAGTTTCTAACATATTTTTAAAACAGCACTTCAAAATGTTAATTTTTCCAGTTCCAAAATATTACTTTCCTAGGAAGATCAGTAAGTTTCTGAAGATGAAATACAGCTTGTGGCTCATTCTCTTGACGTTGGCATATAAGTCTTATAAATAGAAAAAAATAAAAAGACCTGCATAAAAGACAGTAAATCAAGTTGCCTGATATTCCTACGTTACAAGGCATACCTCAAAGTGCAACATAAAACTAAAGGAATTTCTATTACAGAGAAATATAGAAAAGGTTAAATTTAGATAAATATAGGCAAAAAGTTCTCAGAATTAATTGCTTGAAGCAGTTGGGAAGCTGACAGTGTAATAATCACAGAAACATTTTTGTATTTTGTCAAAAAATGCCTGGATTAATTTAGGGTGTCAGCCAGGTGCAAATCTGTTGCTAGTAACAGAAAAGAATCTGTTTCATGGAAAAGCTTGACACAAAGTAAACTGTCTTGTGAGGACAACACCATAGTGTTCATACAAGAACTCAGTATTCAAAGCAAGTGTAAGACCTCTACGTATATGGCTCAGCTACTTCAGCATAATTAAAAATCAGAGAGATGTAAGCATCTTAAGTATTTCACAGCAACCTCTTTCTTTTCAAACTTCCCCAAATTGAAGGTTTATTCCTTATTGCTGAAAAAAACCACAGAATAAATCTGAAGGTGAAATATTTCTGTTACCAAATTTAGTAACTTTATATAGTCTGTATAACAAAGCAGAGAGCACAGAAGAACTAAAAGAACGAGAAATTGAAACTTATGGAGTGTGAGTAAAAATAATTAAAAGTAAAGAGAGCATAAAGAAAGTTGTGCTCAAAAGATTTCTACAGTTGAAAGGGTTTTCTATATTGTCTGTGGTGATTAGTATATGCTGCAAAGTTTGTACGGTTCATATCATATCTTCATCAGTTGCAGTATTGCATGAAAATGTTGTTCTGTGCAATACCAGTTAGTGTAGGTAGTTAGAGAAAATCTGAAAGAAAATGCAGCAGGTGCACTAAATATCAGACATTTCTGGATTTTTGTTGATTAATGATTCAGTTTAACATGACCTTTAAAATCATCTTTGCTTATGAGTATAAAAATAATACTTGTATGAGATTTGTGAGAAATGAAGCAATGGATTCGACACAGTACCATTTCCCTGGAGGGAAAAGAAAAGGTGATGCTATAGCTAAAGATCAGAAATGCTTTTCTAACAAGGAATAGTCTTTTAAAGTCTTATTTCTTCTGAATGTTCCCTAGTTCACAAGTGGGTTTTTTTAGCAATAAATTAGTTTAATATTTTTGAAATAAATTCTTAAGACCCTTCCAGATATCTCTCTTTTCCACTCTTAGACTCAGATTTTAATTTGGTTTTCTGATTTCCAGCTATACAGGTGCAATCCTTGCTAAAACAGATTATCCTCAGGACCAGAGAGTGCTCTTTGGTACTGTTTTATTTATTAGCACAGGTGAACCCTTTGGTTTTACTTTCAGTAACTATCTGGAGCATATCACACATGAGGAGAGGCCAGGAGAACTTAGGAGCCTTAAAGAAGTTTAAAGGGTGATGTCTCCACTCTCTGCCAAGCCAGACTTTCCTCACAATGGAAGAACAAGAAACAACAGTCAGAATATGGGAAATTTTGATCCAGTATGAGGACTGGCCTTACTTTAAGGTGGAGTTTGGCCTTTAGAGTATCCTTGAACCTACATGAGTCTGTCATCCATTATATGGATAACATACATACATCCTGTATGGATATGGACAGATGTACACCTGAAAACAAACTTCTAAAAGAAGTTAAGTAGATAAAGCCCAATGATACCTTTCTCAGGAAAGGCTTGCATCTTTAGCAAATTATACTAATTTCTTGAGTCTTGCACAAGCCTTCTGACAAAGATTGGAATATTAGCAACAGCAGTATTGTGGAAATTTCCTGAAAAGAAATGATTCATTGAAATGAAAACATGACTAAAATATAAGTAAGCAAGATTATGGGGGAACTAGATTTTCTTTTCATTGAATTTCTCATTCCATTCCTGGCTTTAGGAATAAACTTTAAAATCAGTTATAATTAAGATACTCAGAAAAGGGGTTGCAGAAGGTGCAAATAGAACAATAAGCTATTTACTATAGACTACTCGATGGACGTCCTCCAAGGATAACTTTAGACTAACAATTTTTTAGTGCGAGTAGAAGAAATTTTCATGAAACACAATTTATTACAAACAAAAAATATTGCTGAAAGTAGAAAAACTTTATCTGCTTTATAAAGGCTATTTTTTAGACCATGAAAATTTATTTACTTCCTTACTACCAGCATATATGTTTTATTCCTACTGTGTGATTTCACAGGAAGAAGGAAAAATGTTTGGATTTTTTTTCTCTAAAGAAGATGAAAAGTAAATGTCCATGTACGTGTATATGAAGGGGACAGAGAAAGAGAGAATGAGTGCACACAAATGCTTTCTTCAAATGAAAGTTAGTAAGTGAATGCCACAACTTAAGCAGATTAGTGATATAAAAAAAACCACAGTAAAGACAGTGAACTTTAAGCAACTTGAGAAGACACAGTATGGAGCTATTCATGAAATGAAGGGCTATCATATTCTTATCATCTTTTAGACTTCAAAGAAAGTAGAAATAAGAAAGATAAACCATAAAATCCTGAGAGGGCAAAGGAAAGGTTATTAATACATTTTTTCTAAGTCAGCATTAAAACAGAATGATGAAACAAATAGATGGATGGATCAACTAATAGATAGGATAAGTGTTTTCAGCAAAACATTGTCTGGCATATCAAGGACAGGAAAGTGATTGGAAGTAGTCACTATGGAGTCACAATGGGGAAGTCATGCTTGATCACCTGTTCATGTCCCAAGAATGATAGCTGCAGGGCATTGAGCCTGTCACATTACAGCAGTAGTTACAAACAACAAACAAACCCCTGAAATAGATGAAACAGTTCATCTTTACTTTCCTCATATGCAAATTGTTGCCAACCTACCTGACTTCCCTTTTGCTTATCCTTCACCCTTGCCTAACTAATCAAGCTATGAAATCCCCTCCTAACCATTCAGATACATCTCTCACTTTAACCTTACTGTCCCCTGTAATGAAAAGTCACAAGCAAAATCCTTATGAATTACATATTTTATTCAAGTCATAGAAAACTGGAGAGTGAGTTACAGAGAAAGGAGAGAGAATAAGAAAGGGATCAAGAGGGTGTGATGGATAATAAAAAAGTCTAATATTCAGAAAACAAACAAAAGCCAATTATCATGCACCACAAAAAGGATAGTTGGGGTTGGAAGGGGTAGGGAGGGAAGGGGAATAGAACTCTTATTTGTTACTTTCATTTTTTCAGCAATGTCAAGAAGATCAGGATAAACCTGGCTGTTTTGAGGGATCCCCAGTCTCTCCCAGGAATTCAGGAGTTCTATGAATTTCTTCATCTAACCTTTCCAGACCAAAGGATTCTTGAACAACCTTGTTTTCATGCTTCTTGGTGCATTCCTCCACCTTGTCTTCCTTCTGACTCTATCAACAAAACCATCAGCATTGACAGTTGACCCCTAACCACAGACGAACCCTTACCACCTTTCCTGACTTTTTTTCTACTTCCAGAGGGCTCTAAACAGAGCCTTATCCTTCTACCCTCTCATAACAACCAAACCTGACAACCCATCTCTGCATAGCTGCTCAGGTCAACCCCCTCTTATGACCAAGGTGTCTTCTTCAATGTCTCTGTGAAAGAAGCATGTCAGACAGAATACGTTAATCTCTCTAATTGTCTTTGTTGTTGCAAGCCACTTTGTATGAGCAGGGATCTAGTATGTTATCTCAAGTCCATCTGGAAAAGAGCAACTCTTCAGGTTAGTGGAAAAGCTTTACATCAGGTTGCCATACTGCTGCCATGCTGTGGCCTATGAAGAATTCAGCCAGGTTTGTTCTCTGTGCCTTGGTATGCTCACATATGGATTACTGCTGTAGAAGTGTACCTACACAGAGTACACCCTGAGGTCCATAAGCACTGTAACCCAGTGTAAATGCTGTGTCCTGTGGAAACTTTGAGATGAATAATAGAAGACTCTTCCTCCATGTCCCCCTCTTCTGACTCACATTTACTTGTTTCCTTTCCTGAACCTATTTTTCCTACCTAATGATGAAGATCAACAGCCAGCTTCCTCCAGAATGCCAGATGGAGAACACATTCTTCTTCACTAGCCTGCTAAACCACATCTAGTATTGAGCCTTTACCTTCAGCCTAGATTCCTGAAGTGTTTATTTATATGGATATTATGGGTATGCATAGTCAAGACACATAAGATGAATGTCCTACTAAAGGACATCAATAGAACTGTGCTAAGTTCCAGATTGTCTCTGCACTGCCCCAACAGCCTCTACTGAGATACCACATCCATGGAGGTACAACTTAGTATGTCTCTCTTCAGAACTTAGAGTGTCTCAGCTGGCCATGTTTGGGATTTGGATTTATCTAGAGCTGTTTTAGAATAAGCAGCTTCTCACCTAACCTGTAACTAAACTTGAGTGCACAACCTTCTGCTAGGTATGCAAAAAATTTCAGTCTGCTGGACACATTCGGCCCATGCTTATTACACAGTGAAAGGAAACGGTTCCTCCTCTAAGGTGCAGCATCTATTCTACTTAAGTCACAGCTGCCAAATAAGATGGGTATTAATATAGAAGGATAATAATAGAGCGCATTTTGATGAGCATTTTTGGTGAGCAATTCAACATTTAGAGTCTCTCAAATCTGTGAGACTGTATTTATACTAGAAAATATAGCAGTGTCAGAGAATGTTCCTAAGCATGGGCATGTGTTCTTTTACACTGCATTTCTGTGTAATCCTTTCCTTTAAGGAAATTTTCCTTGTGTTCTTTCACAGCATTGGCAAACTCATTAGTATACCAAGAGTCAAAGAGCTCTATAGTTTCTATTTGACATTCTTTCCTAAATTCAAAATTTATATCATCAAAACCCTTTGTTTTGAGGGTGTTTTGATATTCAACCCAACCATTGTTTCTTCCTGTGTAGATCACCAAGCACACAATTTTATTCTTCATGCTAGTTTACCTACATCATGGTTAAAAGGATTCTTCCTCCTTACATATTTTGTCTCCAAGGCAAAATCAGAAAGGAATTCTTCGAAATTTTTGCTATGTCAAATACTGCACTGTAGGGAGAAAGAGATATTGATAATTTCCCAGGACCTGCTTTTAACAGCTGAGTGCTTATAGCAATCTTAGTTACGATTAACAACTCCATGTTTCTCCTTAGGCTAAAGAAGCCTTTGACCTCTAAATGCCTAATTTGACCACTTTAACCAGTACACTCATGGGTGTAAGGGGAAAAGGAACACTAATTGTCTATCGTGTTTTGGGGCTTTCAGAAAAAATATTTAACAAACTGATATGACTAATCTGCCCAGCTTTGAGTGATTTCTGTCATGAATCCTAGTGAAAAGATGTATGTTCCTCAGGTTAAAAGTGAGATGCTTAAGTATTGCTCTTGCCTTAGTATTTCCTACTGTTTAGTCCAGCTGGCTCTACTCAGCTTGCTGGGCTGTGTGGAACTTACAGGCAAAATCTTACAGCTCTCATTTTTTCATGGACTGTAGGTACACAGGTTGTTGCTGAAGCTTCCACTAAGCACCAAACACACCTGGAAGTTAAACAATGAAAAACTGAGCCCAAATTCCCTGGTGGATTAGGATCCAAGCTTATTCACATTTCTATACATTTACTACATATATCTGTAAACCAGTATAATTATAATTTTACATAAATAGATGTATAACTGCTTAGAAGGATCTTCTACTTCCTCATATCATATATAATCAAGTCCTGATAACTAATCACTAGGCATATGTCAACCATTTTTTGATTTTTTTTTTTAAATGCCATAATGAGGTTCAGACTATAATCCTTTGCTCTTTGGTGGAAACCATTTTGTGTTTGAAACTGTCATAAATAAGGTTTTCAAACTGTAATACTGCTACTCTAGAAAAATTATTCTAGAAAAACATAAAGGCCTTTGGGTTGTATCCCTGAAGCATATAAGGTGTCCCTGCACATGGCAGGGACTAGATGATCTTTAAACACCCTTCCAGCCCTGGCCCTTCTAAGATTCTATGATTGCTTTCTTGTTTTCTTTTTGTGCATTACAGATACATGCTTAAAAGCAATTTATTTGACTTATTTAAGGGCAGTATCCTGCAGAAGACCTTATTCTTTCACCTTTCGAACTCAATTCTCTCAAGCATTGAGCCATATGATGTCAAGGTCCTGTGGTTTCGAGTTAGCAATCGTACTAGAGCAGGCAGCAGTATATTTAACATAGTTTATTGGATTTTGAAATTAAAAGCAGTTTAAAAAAAAGCGTTTTCCATTTTGAGGAAATCATGCCAATTGTTATGCTTTGGTACTGTTTATGAACTCACTGCTGCTACAGAGATAGTAGATGCCAGCTGGAAAACGAGTACGTTCATTCTTTACAAATTCATTTGAGAGTGGTACTTACATAACAGTATTCTCAACACCAGAAAATATCTCTTTTCTATAAATGGTTTCTGTAGAATCTGAAATTAGATATACTATGCTACATTTTCCAATAGATCATAAGGGGAAATAATTTTTAAAAGCTGTCACTGCAATTTAGCAATAGAGAAAAGAACAATAGCTCATTTATTTAGCACATTTAGACTCCTGTTTGTGGAAGAGGAAAAAATCATGACTCCTTGTCAGATACGGCCTCAATAGCTGCACTGATAGTGATTACAGCTTACAGCTCAGTGTCCCAAGGATGGTCAGATCCCTGTGATAAATGGGAACTTTTAGCACCTGTTTATAAGATATCATATTACCATAAGGACAGATTGTGAAGAGGAGAAAGGCAGCAAGGACATGCACATACCTTAGTTTTTTCTAAAAGTGAACCACACTCATATAATACGATTGTTTCCCAAAGGAATAATGGGTAGAATATTCTTGAAGACTGACTCTTTGTTGTCAACAAGTAAATAAATTCAATTTTTTTAGCATGAATACGCACTAAAATTTTTTTTTTAGGATTTCATATATTGATTCTGAAAATATTAATATATGTAGCTATTTTTAGGTATAAAAGCATTTAAAAAAAACCATTTTTATTTCATTTGAAGCATGTACATTTGAAGAACTAGCTCTCAGATGTTAAAATTGGATGTACCTCTGGCTCCATGTGATCCATCAATTCCACAGGTAGATGCAGGCTTATGAAACAGTAAACCGGTTATTTTTTTATAAAACAACCAAATAACTTAAATTGCATTTTAAAATCTGAATCAGTAACATAACAGGAAGTAAATCCCATCTCACCAGACAGCACCTGAATTTTTTTTCCCAAGTAACAAGATGTTTGGGAACATAAAATTGCAAGACTAAGATTCTATTGAAACATTATGTAAAGAAAAATCAGTATTTGAGATTTAAAAGCATAAAAGGAAATAGAAGGAACAAAGCTGATAAGAATAGTTCACACAATAGATGAAAATCTAAAATTAAATATTTAATTAGAACTCTGATTTTGCTTTCAAGGTAGGTGGCATTGCACAGGCTATATTACAGTCTTTTATGTTTGTTTCTTTTTTTTTTTTTTCCCCAAAGAGAATACTGTTTATTTTTAACAGGCCACTTTAATATTGATACAAGTGTAATAGGATCAGAACTGAAAATCAGCTAAAGATGGTAAATTTTACATATTGGGAAAATTACAATTTTTTTTTGTATTGTAAAAACATTTATTTTTAACAATTTACCTACATTAATCAAAAAAGTACAGCATATTTAATAATTTTACAAATTCTTCATAAAAAATATATCTCTGTACAAAAAGTTCTTTTGCACCTACTTCATGTCACAGCAGCATGTAGTGAAATGGCAGAATGAAATAGTGGGAATGGAAATTAGATTGACTTGATCATAATGCCGGCGTTCTCCCCAATCCCCCCGCCCTCACCCTCCCACTTTTTTTTTTTATTTTTTTAATAACAGCTTTTTTTGTTTACAAAATATTTTACACCAGAAAAAAAAATTATTGCAGCTAGCCTGGAGAAAGGCAAGATGTGTGATACAAGCAGCAGTTTTTAACAGCTTTGAAGCACATAACCTGTTTTTTAAAAAAAATATATAGCATGTATTATTAGCCTGTCATAATGATCTGGTCAACGCTGGGGGAAAAGTCTTCTGCATATATCTCAAAAACCAGATTTCCTGGCTGCCATTACCCAGCCACTGCATGTCATCTTAAAGAGTCTCACTCTGAAGAAGCACCATGTACAAGTGCATGCATTCACAGCCCTCTGCATAATAACTTCAGGAGAAGGAGATCCAACCTGAACAGAAGACTCAAACATAGCGGATTGGGAGAGGTATTTGAAAGGTGTCAATAGAACTGATTAAACCACGATACTTTTGTTTTACTTGGGTTCCAGCGTGAGGCTCCTGTTTAATCAACACTCCCAGCAAACTTCTTAGGGTAATTTGTCAGTGTGCTCCTTTTGAGTGTCCCTGATCAAAGAACACTCAGTCAGGATAAGCAATCATTACATCACCTCCTAAAATGAACCATTGGATAATGGATTAATGGAGTCTGGGCTTTCTAACACAAAAGATCAAATCATTTAATTATTCTCTTTTATCCTCCAGCACATTCCTTGGTGGTCACAGTGAGACAGGGCACTGAAGAATACACTGTAACGAGAGGAGTAGAAAACATCAATAATAGCTACGTATTTGTTTTCAAAACTCCATTTTTTTTCTGCCATTGCCACTACAGAAACACTTTTAATGCAGTAATGTCAATTTTAAGCACCTGTCAGAAACTACTCAGACAACAGCTTCTCCTTCTGGCCCACAGTTCCAAAAGAAGCTCTTCATTTGCCAAGCAAATTCCTTTGCATGGGGGAGGATCAGGACAACAACTTTAATCTGATGACTGTTATTTCTCAGGAAATGTGAAGGGCTCTGAGATGGGACAGATAAATGAAACCTACTGCACAATAACTTCAGAAACAAACAAAAAAGAAAGCCAAAAACTACTAACAAAATGAACAAAGAACTGACTGGAAAGGATTATTTATTAAATTTTCTTCAGAGTTTCTCCTCGTATGAAGAATATAACAGCTGGAGGCCCTACAATACTGTATTATATTGCTGGTATTTTTCATCTAACAGATGTAGTTGTTAAGCTGACCAAGGGTTACCTTTGAAATTTTCGTTGCATTCTGCAACATTAGCTGAAAAACCTGTTACTGGTCTTATATTACCTTTCTGTTTTGTGTATAACAGGCAGACCTACACACATATGGAGTAAAACTTTTCAACAGGCTTTGATAGCAACTGGACATTAGGACATTTTGAAATTAAAGAAAACTAAAACAAAACAACAGCATCCAAAAAACAGCCCTGAATTAGAAGAAAAGCAAAACAACTTTCCTGCTTTTTGAGCTCAATATGTATGACTAAAACCAGATTTTGCTTCATTATTTACCATAATTTCCTAAATTTAAAACTCAATTTCATTAATCTGACCAATGGTATTTTTGTTTGTTTGTTTTCGTTCAATAAAACCTCTAATTCTATGCAAATGTTAATGATTACTCAACCTTTATGTCTCTGTCAAACTGTGTAAGTACAAAAGCAGTAAGCAGTGTGTTAAAACATTTTTAAAATAAACAGAAAGCAAAGATACTTGAATATTTCTCTTCGTTCAAAGTAGAAACTGAATGACAACTTGTTGTAGACAATTTGCACTGGATTTATATATGCTACTGTAATGTGGTTTAGTTCCATGTAACATCAAAAAATGATGTCATATTAAAGAAAAAATGGAAAAAAAATGCAAAAGGGAAGACTGTATTATGAGCACAGGCTCACAGGCTTTATGAGCTATCTAAAATAAATTACTATTCACATTTGTACACGGCAAGCAGCAATAGCTGCTAACCCCCCTGCTGTTAAATAGTATGATACTGACAGTGGTGATTGATGACTGATTTCAGAAGAAAACAATAGTGGCTATGAAAATTTCTTAGAAATGGGCTCATGTTCTGTCTGAATGTCTCCAGTGACTTGTAATCATGTTTACCATGGCATTTAGTAAAAAATTGACAAAAGAAACATTATCCTCTATCACAGAAGATTTTAACTGGTGCTAAGCATGGGGCTCAATTTAATATTCCAAGTAAATTTATTGTGGAATGTTTTGCTTGGCAAAGAGTGAGTGAATGTCTATATACAATGGACAGTGTGTAGAAACCCTGTATATTTTTACCAGTATCTTAGTCAGCCATTACACTCTAGTGCAAAAAAAAATTGTGCATTAACATTTTGCGATATTAACGGCTGATTGGGGAATTGGCAAAACTGCCCTATGAATGGAATACACTGTAAGTTTCCCTAATTTTAGCAAGATTTCAGTGGTAAAGCATTTGCAGGTGTATGCAACCTCAAGGAAGGCTGTCTCCTCCTTCAAGAGAGCTTTATTTCTTCAGAATATTCCCAGGGATAATCTGTGGTGCTATCATTTGTCACAGTACTCAAAGGATTTATCCAAGTGCCCAGAAGAACGCATTGAAAGGCATCCAGCCGCATACAAATATGAAAGTCTGAGGCATTAAATATGACAAATTGGCATGACTTGGCAGTCTTCCTTAAAGTGTGCCTTGATTTGAAGCAGATGCAGCCAGGCATTTTGATCCAACTTTAAGATGAAAAAATATTCTTTGTCTGATCCCCCGAAGACTGACACGTTTTTACCAGAAAATTTAGCTGCATGTAGGCTGACAGAAGATGTTAAAGATTGCAGCAGCAAAGCCAAGAGAAGGGAAACTGGTATATGGCACCAAAGGAATTACTGCTTGTCCATCAGAGGTATGGCTATGAATCAGTCATATTGGGCACTGAAGGCTATACTACTGTACAAACTGTGTTCAGAGTTGTATCAAACCTCACAGCCTTTGCCTCTGTGGGTTTTAAGTTTGTGTCATACATAGGATTTTCAAATGAAGCTTGTCCATTGCTGTTTTCATGTCCAGCATATCCATTGTACTGTACTTTTGGTCTTGTTCTGGGGGAAAAAAAGACAGTAAATTATCATTAGCAACCCTTAAATAAATATTCTAATATTTCCACTTTGTCTACATTCAACAGCAAGTGTCCAGAATATCTTGCATTGCTAGTGGTTGTAACCTTCAGGTGAGTGTCTGCAATTTCAGTTATTCCAGATAGATCTCCCACAGCATGCCTATCTAGCTCCATAAATACTTCCAGCAATAAACACTACTAAGTTCCTTATCCAAACACATGTACTCAGATTGATCAAATCCTAACTGATATTCACATAAATGTTGACAATTCATCAAATGATACTGAAAGTAACAAGTCTTTTATTTTTGATAGTGTTTTCTCACCATGAAGGAGATATCAAAATTTCAAGAACATTCACATTTTCATGCAAAGCTCTTAGAACATATTAAGTCAATAATTAAATGAAAAATAAACCAGAATTGTACAGAATTTCTGATATATCCAGTAAAGTGATATCCTATGATATTATATTTTACTATTTTAACCTTAAATCTCTTACTATCTAGAAGTATCTAAAGAAATATAATAAGGAGGTTCAGTATATTGTTTTGTAAGTGTAATTGTAATAGGGCAAGAAAGGAAATAAAAGAGTGCAAAATGTAAGTGCTTGGTGCCTAATAAAAATAAAACAATTTAGAATCTCAGTATATAACTTCAGAAAAAGAGTTACTGAAAGTCAGATTCTTCTTATAAAATTATTCTGGTTTGGATAGCAGATAGGGAAAGCTATCACTGAAAGATATCACTAATGGAAATTGACAATATGTAAATACTTCTGTTACTCATAAATATGTCTTTTATGCATATTTTAATTTTATAACTACTAAAGCATCTTAGAAGTTAACTAGGAGATTTCCTAAGTATAAGTAATTAAATATATTTTAATTTTTCTCTGAAAGATTGAGATGGGGTCTTCATTCCTGGAGTAATCCCTGTCTGCCACATAAAAGGTACAACTGTGTAAAAGAGATTTAACAACGCTGGTTCTAATTAGATGATGTTAGACTAAGATAGGCACAGCAGAAACATTCATAAAATTGTACCCTAAGACCTTCAAATTCTCATGTATAGGGAGCCTCTAGGGGCATAACTACTATTGCATCGTTTTGAAAATTTCATGTTGTTATTCTGATCACTAATGTAATTTCAATAAAGTCCCTTCAAAACTTATAGATTCTGTTCTCTTTCCATTGGAACATCCTTTCTTTTGAAAAGAATGAAGTTTGACCTAAAATTACTTTACAGCACTAATCAACTTGTTAATTTTTTGATGGCAATGTGACACTGATATCCCCTGTAAAAACTGTGGTTTAATGGAACAAATTAATTGAAAATAGAAGAAAAGGAAGAATATTCTTTAAGTTATGAGAAACATCTCCTTTTTCAAGTATAATGCATTTAAATTAGGCAGAACTGCAATGAGGCACTAGCCATACCATTAACAGAGGGATTACAGCTGTTTGTCTAAAGAATGCGTTTTATCTCTCTTAAATACATACATATTTCCACTGCTCATGTAGGACATTTTAAATTGCATAGGATAAACTACAAAATGTACCCCTATGTCACAATATAATTTTTTTATGAGTTTGCCTGCTCTTTCCAGGTCATATTCCCTTTTCATTCCATCTCTTCTCCTGATCCGAATGCCTGTGCACTCGTGATGCTCTAAAGCTCTCCCCACCACTGCAGAACAGGAGCTGCCTGAAAATGTGGTCCTGTAGGCATCAGAAAGGCATCTTACAATAACAAGTTTGAAGACATAGTTGACAGCTCTTCCTGAGCAGTTTTTGTCAACAAAAAGCTATACTACATTTCAGGACATGGATCATTTTAACTGGAGTTCACAAGTTCAAGCCCCATGGAAATTTGTTTTTCTCAAATCATCTAATGCTGAGGTAGGAAGATAGTCTACTGCATAGTAGGGCAATGGTGGATGTCAGTTTGTCTACGGGATTTCTTGCAATCACAAAATACTCTTGGTATCATGACTATAGAACAAAAGTTTTAAAAGCTGTAATGTTCCTGTTAAATACTGTTTTGCAAATAGTTCTCAGAATGAACAAATTTTCAGAAGATACATAGATATCAGCCTTTAAACCAGATTTCGGACAACATTGTTATATCTATTTTGTTTTCCAGTGACATATAAAAGTTTCATATGACCTGAAGTGGTGCCAATTCTAATAGTAACCACTAGCTGACTCAGCCCATACTGTAAGTAGTTTCATTATGGGCTGTTCCTTCATGGGATTTATGGATTTTTCAGCTAGTATAATTAATAGCAATAAGCTTTCTGAAAGAAGCAGCATACATTCAATTTAATAAAGCAATAAAATGAAAAAATAGAACATATGACCTCAGATTTCAATCTGATTCAGCCTAACGAACCGAGAAGGTTGATAGGTCTTTGTACCTTAACAGAGCAACTCATTTTTCAAAATGTCCACCATTAGAAACTGCCCTGCACTGAACTCCTTCATGGGAATACCTAGAAATATTTGTCTTTCTAGAGTAAAGATATTCTTACAAGCTTTTAGCATTGTGTTCTCTAGTTACCTATCAAAATCAAACCAAACAGCTTATTAAGTTATTGAATAAATAACATTTACAATACCTGTGTTTGTAGAGGTAAAATGCAAACCCTGATAATATTAGAGCAAAGAATGGTACCAGGATGGCAGCTGCAACCGAACTGCTGTTTGTACCATAATAGTGATTTGAAAGGTCTGTGTCAGCACTTAAAGGACCTGAAATGAAACAAGAGGGGCAGAAATAAAATTTCCACATTATCTTTGGGGAGAAATAAAATTTCTCTGTCATTTGTCTAATGGCATTCTTTTTATTCGAGAGTGAAAGAAGATGGTGTCCTGATAAAATAATTCTACTTAACAACTTGAAATAAATAGCATGCAGCACCACAGTATAAATATTGTTAATACCACTTAATGATATATCAATAACTATCAAAATTATTTGAAAATAGTATTCAGCAAATAAAAGTTATGAAATACACTGATCATGAGTCAATTTAATAAAGTTAGATCATATAGCTTCTGAAAAGAAATTAATACTGCAAAAGTACAGTATTCCAGCAGTCTTAATATTCAGCTTGGAAACAAAAAGCAATGCAATACCACAACAAACATGAACAAGAAAGGAAAAACTGAGGTGACTGCAATAAGCCACAGTGGTTCTGCTCGGCTCAGTAGCCCTCCCAACTCTGCACTTGTGTTCAGGTGCCTCTGGCAGCTGTGTTTGCCCTGGGGTAGCACTGAGTGCAGACAATGCCAACTGCAGTGGCCTGTGGCATGGCCCCACTGGGCTCCGCTTGTGGACAGGCACATAACCTGGACTCTAAAGCATTTTGCAGAACACATTTTTTCATCAGTATAAAGAGACGCAGCACTAAATTGCTTAAATAGTTGACCACCTTGGCAATTCAAATTGTGAAGGATGAAAGACAATTTTATGATGAAAAATACAGAAAATTTTAGAGAAAAAAAATTTTTTGAGACACAACTCCATGTTGCCAGTTTGAACTCACAGCTCTTCGAAAAGCAATATAGATCCTATTCAAGGAAGAAAGACAGAACAGTGGGAATGTGCAGAGAGGATAGGGCTTGGACAGATAACTGTGCTTGCTGTTCTGGTATATTACTGCTGTTGTGAGTGGAGAACAGGAGACACTGCTGTTTATCTCTCAGAAATGCTCCAAACCACCTGTACAGAGTGTTTCAAACACCACAACTCCCTCATTGATAGAAACAGCATCAATCAGTCTTTTTAGGACTCTAGTGCAAACCAGTTATATAGCAGAGACATGGCCATTATGCCAATTTCACCACTCTACTAAAACATCTAAGTAGTTCAAAAACTGAGAAAAGAAAAAAACAGAGAAAAAAATGTAACAATTCTCCTATGATCCCAGGAAGTGTTCAAGGTCAGATTGGATGGGGCAACCTGCTCTAGTGAGTAGCATCCCCGCGTATGGCATTGGATTTGGAACTAGATGATCTTTAAGGTCCCTTCCAACCCAAACCATTCTATGATTCTAGGATTTTTTGCAGTTCAAGCTCAATGCAAAAGACAAATGAGATAAGTTTTTGTTCTGTGAGATACCTTTAAACCTTAGGTGTTTCAACTCTTAATATTAAAATGCATTTTGCATATTTAATTTTAAAAAATGTATTAAATTCTAGGAAGTAACTAAATTGACTTTAAAATGAAGTCAGCCTCCCTAAGAATTTCAGTATTACCACATTTGATCACTTAAAATACGACAAAATATTGTACTACAATCTTTTTCACTGTCTTAATCTTCTGTCACATTTTAGACTTCCCTACATATTTCTCTGCAGAACTGGTGAAGGAAAACATTTTCAAATTAATAAACCTATTATTGTGGTAGTTGGGATCACCTTATGAGCTTTATCACACTGCTCTGGAGTATCTTAACATTTAACTGGTTTAGAATACAACCATTTTATAAAATTCTTTGGGATTTAGTAATCCAGTATTTGTCCCAAAACTCAAGCTGTGAAAATATGCTTGGCATAAATTTATGTATTTGTACTGTATTGTACATGTACTGGACATTCTCCAACCAATCTATATTAAAGACAAAACAAACTAAGGTAGTTCCAACAGTTAATAAAATTTTTAAAAGTATTAATTTAAATGTTTTTTTATTGGTTACAAGTGACAGACTCTAAAAAAAACCCGAACATGCAGTTGTCACTTTCTTCATCCTTTACCACCACATTCACCAGCTTTTTTCCAATTATACGTAGTAATTAATAAAAAATAAGGTAAAGATCAAATTCATTGAAATCAACTTAAATCAACAAAAATCTGGAATTAATATTCAAACTCTTACATAAATTTCAAAACAGAAATATGTATGATCAATGAAGTCAACTTATATCTCAAAGCTATTATCATGCTACATATGATAGATTCATTAATGTACAAGTAGCAGAAAAATTATAAAATTCATAATAAACAATTCTTGGTATGAACTTTTTGGTATATTTAGTTAATTAAAAGAAAAGTTGTGTAACTCAGCATTTAAGAGCAGGCACAAATTTACACTTACAGAATTTCTTTTAAGTTATCTATGTTGGATAACTGATTCACATTTAATACTTTACTCAAAACTCCTAGTCGAGGTAATTACATATTCTATATCACTACAGTTGCTGAAGTACCACATTCAAGGTAACAAAACTTGACATTTTTGACTGAAGTCTACAACCTTTAATTGGAGAATGGTTGACTAGGTTCAGATTGTGCATTGCATGTACTTTTCATTAGGAAAACCAACTTCACTGCAGTTTTGCATCTGAATCTGAATTTCAGTCATGTATAAGACTCAGCACAACTTCAACATGGTCTGGTCTACTTATTACAATAATTTTCAGAGCTGTTTGTGATTAAACATATCCTGATATGAACTTTGTCATTCTTCTGACAGCATTACCATGATAAGAAATGATAAAGGACATTGTACGGCCCAAATTAAGGTAGTGATTGCTACCACAGCTAAAAACAGAAAAGTGGAAATACCTAAGTACACACACACACACACAGAGAAAATGTATGCAAAGATAATTTGGTTTACTTTTCATTAAAACAGCCATACTTTGTCACTGGGAAATATGTTATTTAATAGAGGGATGTTCAGTAAGATTATAAATGTTTTTGGGTTTTTTCACATTTCACAAAATAACAGGGCTTTAGCCTCTTAAAAAAGCAGCAGTCAGGTGAATTCAAATTTTGATAACACACAGTGAACTCATTAATGTACAAGCTGTGTACTTCTATTCTTGAGATGATTGATAAGTATTGTCATTTATACCTAACAGAAAATAATATTTTTTTAAAGAAAATACTGTGCAACCTGACCTTATGGTGGCAACACTGCCCTTCTGACCCAAGCCATTCCATGATTCTGTGATTAAGAATGTTTTGTTATCATTGTTTTGATCTATCACATGCATTTCTCCTTTGACTCCTAGCTTGGAGTTGCAGTTGACTGGCATCAGTACAGCATGGCTCAATTTTACTAAGAGAAATACTGTTCGAATTAGAGAAAGTGTGACAGCAAAAGCCATGCAAGATTAAGAATTACATGCCTAAGAGTAATTTCTGAGGCAAGGATGGTTAGCAGGTCAAGGATTTAAGAGAAAAAAATACTGGCACAGAATGCCAATCAGCAGCTTCCAAGGAAAAACATAGGCTGGAACTTCTTCCCCTGACTGAACCTGCTGGATAGCAAAGACCCTTTGGATAGGTGCCTCATTGGGTGTGGACGTGTGCTACCATACAGTTTCATAGCTCATTACTCTAGCTATCTGTGCTTTAGCTAACACACAACAGCTCTGTACTCTGGAGCTTTCAGTACCCTGTTTAGATGTAGAGTTTCCTCTGGAATGGTGGAAGTTGTGTGAAATGATTTGGAGAGGAAGGATGATTTATAGAGTGAAATTTAAAATTCGCAGTCTCAACTTTTAAGAGTTGATTAATTTCAAGTAGTGAATGTGTATTTCACAGCCATTGATCTAATATAACAAAGATGTGAATTAATCATGCCTATTTCATTTTTTTTGTTAATAAATGTTATGTCAATCTAGACAAATCAAAAAAGCACTTTGAGGGAAAAAAAAAAACGGAAAGAGAGGGGGGTCATCATATTTCTTCAGAGAAAATAAATACAGGAAAAGAATCATTTTGTGAAGAAGGCTCCTCCTCTCACAAAGCCACCTTTTCATACAATTTTAAAGGAGTGTCCAAACTGGAATGAACAAGATTTAGAATAAACATCTTCTAGAATTTTAGTGTTGAGGCACAGGCACTCAGCAATTGCTGAAATTGAACCTAGCCACAGACTTGTAACTTTTAGAGACCAAGTTGCTATAACCTAACAGACAAAAAGCCCTCAGAAATTACTGATTACTTGGCAAAAGAGGTTAAATAATTTAGTGTCACAACTTTGGCCTCTTAAGAAGGCTCAGGTACAGTTCTAGTTCTCTTGACAGACTTACAACAAATCTCTTTGTCCTTTGGGTTGTTTTCTAAGGCTACAAACAGAATTTCTTCTGAGAGAGGATAAAAAGTACAAAAAAAGAAAAGTTCTTTCTATTTTCATGTCATTAAGTTCCACGACTGAGAGCATACTCAGTTACTTGAACATAGTTTTAATAATGCCAACATTGTGGGTTTGATTGCCATGAGCCATTCACCTGAGTTAGACTTGATTATCCCTGTGGGTCCCTTCCAACTCAGAATATTCTGTAATTCTGTGATACCCACTGAGACCAGTTTTTTTCTAACATTGTGTTATAGAAAATTTTTCATCTAATACATTGTTCTTTCCCACTTAACCGAGTAGTTCTCCATAAGTGCTGTCTTTGAAGTATCTCAGCAGGTGAAGAATTTTATACTGTTTTATGTATGCACCAGTTTATGTATACTTTTGGCTTACTGTAAAGGTTACTTTAACTTACTTAAAAACCAGAAATATGTTACATCTTCAGACAGAGGATATATGAGATCATCATTTTAGCAGAATATTCGTGAACAGAATAGAATTAAAAAAACAAAGCAAGTTACCATTGAATATAAGAGAGTATTGACAATATTGTGACCTGTATTGGATGAAAATTTGCTGTTTCCTTTCAGCTGTTGATTCTTTAATAGAGGATAAGCAATTTATCGAAAATCAGTGTCTCTTTAGCAATCTTGTAAAAGAGATGGTATCTGCATTTGCAGCAAGCTCTCTACCACGATGTCAAAGCTGAAGATGAGAGGCCCTCAGTTCAGGAAGACAGGTATAACTTGGACACTTCTGCTCCTTACTAGCCTTGGAAATACACAAACTGAGCTCTTATATTACATCTAAAGGTAATATATTATATCTAAAAGGTGATATGGACAATGTTTTCCACTACTGTAGAATACATCCACTGGAGAATTCTTTAACTGTTTAACTTTCTGCTTGTTCTTCATTTACCCCCATGAGTTATCAATTTCACATAGAATCAAACTTTTATTTTATGTAGCTGGCAAACTATGGATATATTTTTTGACCTTGCTTAAAAAAATAGCAAATGCAAATACACACACACACCCCAAACAAAAACAACAAATCACATTCTTACTTTTTCAAGATACCAAGGGCTGCTTAACAGACAGATGTTTGAACAAATGTTGATGCTGTATTTTTACAGTGTGATAGCTAAAATCAGAAAGCAAAAGCAGCTTAGATATTACAGTAGTAAAGATTACATGAAAGTAGAGGCAGACAAATAATCTGTCCCAAACAAGGGTTAACTCTGAAGATTGAACTTGTATTCGGCTTCAATAATTGGCAGTTCTTAGGCTGGGACTCTGAAGAGATGGGTTTCTGCCCCTTGTCACTAAACATACTTAGCAATTTGAGAGATGGCCAAGAGGAGAAAATCCACAGCATAACTGCTATTATAGTAATTAATAGAGCAAAGAAGTACAAGAGAGATTTGACAGAACTCTAAAGAGTGCTGGGTACAGCACCAGTGAAGCTAATGGAACTGAGGCAATTTATAAAATGTACATACAGTCTGCCATAGAGATACTGGCTAGGCTGTCTCCTCTTCCTATACCAGTACTTTTCTGCATATATACTGTGCTTTGAACACTTTGCAGTAGTTCCAGGATCAGGAAATGCACATGGTGTTTCACTCAAAAATATATTATGAGTGAATATTTCATAAGTAAATGCTTTGTTAGTTTTTATGATAAAACTATTTTATGAGTAAAATAACTAGTTTTACACCAGCTGCTAGAGCACTTGAGCCCATAGCTGTAATACATACCTCAGACACTCATTTCATATTTTTGATAGTGAAGTAAAAATTCTGTCCAAATATACATACATTCTGAAAACATCCACCAGGAACAGGCACTCTCCAAACTTAGAGTTGATTCTGTCCTTTTAATTTCTTACATGATTCTCACTGCAATTTATACATTTAAGCAGGAGATGTGTTTGTGTTGCATGACATCCCTCTTACTTGCAAAAAGAAAAGCAAGTGCTTGCAAATGGCATTCTCTTTAAGTGTCCTGTACTTACTAGGTTGCTATACCAGAAAACCTGTGACAGTAACATGTTAAGCAGAGTTACATTAGGATTTGAACTATGTATTTCAAATATGCATATTTGGTTATGTTTTGTAATAGGTGTAGTGTGAAATAAATGTGCCTACTTCAGCTAGATAGCTGAGTAATTTATTGAATTCATTCTTGCAAGACCCCAAAAGATGATACATATTAAAGACCTACGAAAGCATGTACCTTGTCTTTGGAGCATAAATTTTCCAAAGTCTTTTCCATGTATATCACCTTGATATGTAAAAACTCCTCTTTCAAGCCCTGAGGATACCTAGAATATGTTGAAATAGAAAAAAAAGATTTCTGAAATGAATAAATAACAATGTTTAGCCATTTGTTTTTCCGACTTAGAATAGATAATATGGAGCCCATATTAGTGAAAATATTTTCACTTTTAGCCTTTAAAATATTAATGAATTTTCTATGTTTATACAATATTTATTATTTTAAATATTTTATTTTATTTATTTTCAATAGTATTAAATAAAGTTTCAAAATAACGTGGAAAAATTAAAAAATATCTAGTGTATATTGCTGGGTTTTGAAATTCTTGAAATGCCATACTCATAATTGAATTAGTATGCAGATATAGAAGCTTGATGAATTGTCAGATTTAAAAATATTTTCTGTAGAAAGTATCATGAGGCAGAAAGAAGAAATGCAAAAAGTAAAACAACACTGTTTTTCTTCAAGATTAGGTGCACTTTTATTACAGTGAACTATTTACCAAATCAAAAAAGGACAATATTTCTAAAGGTAAAATTCCCACTACCATCTAAGGAAACAAGGCAAAACCATGGCAAAATACACTGATTCACTCTCCTTTCCCTTTCATAAACTGAAAATTCTAAACAGAGTACAGCAGATAGAAGTTTGCATACATACTTTTGAAAGAAAAAGGTAAACTAATCTCTACACTGACATCCAGGGTGCTGGATTACATATTTGTAATACAAAAAAATGGACACAGTTACATAGATAATCACAAATTATTTCAGAATTTAATCTCAGCAATCTTTATCCATGGTGCCTGGATACTTACATAACCATCTAGTGCCCAGTTGTCGTTTTCAAACTTGCTTACAAAAATGTCACTGGGTCCTTTAATTTGAAAACTTTTCAAGAGCAAATGGGCTTCTTCCTTCTTGTAAACACCTATTAAAATAAAGGAGGCAAGATATGCCTTTTAAACCAATTTTCATCCAGTTTGTTCAAATATCCCTTCAAATCAAAGTATATTGCTTTATAACTAAAAGAGTTTGTAGAAAACATCTGTAATAACAGAATTTCATAACATGGAAAAACTCAAGATTTAAAATACTGTAATGGCTGGACCTTATTTAACTCATCCTTTGCCTCATCATATTTGATAAGAGCATGCAAAGATAGCTTTGTACTGATGAATTTTATACATAATAGGACAAGAATAGTTGTCTTTTCATACAGTATTTCAATAATTCTGAATACAGATAGAATACCTTGCCTGGAATTTCCTTGACCTGGACAAAAATGGGTTTTACTGACATCACAACAGTCTATTGCTACAGTAGATATCAGTAGTGCAGTGAAAGAAAACTCCTATTTGGCAACCAACTACTGCAGTTCTCTCTGAACTCTTGACCTTAAAAAGTCGTGATAGTTGATAATGTTTTTTTAAATACTACTGTGATGAGAGGCTAAATCTGAACTTCACATTTAGATTTGCAAAAAGGAATGCATGATGTTGACTATAAGGTATGCATAATTGTCGAAGTTATTTAATTATCTGTACCTATTTTATGCTATGCCGTTATTAATACCACATTGTTTTAAGGTAGATATTAATCACTATTGATTAATTGAGCTTTTCAATGGTACAATTCTTAATATGCCTATATACACTTTGTCTGCCACTACAGTATTTCCTTTGAGTTCAACACACCAATGCTATCCAACGGTCTGAGATGAATAAACCTTACCTCAATATCTATTTGAAATATAATGGCTTAAATAAATGGGTGACTGCATATGAAGTTACAGGAGCTTGTGCAGACCATCATATTAAAACCTTTCTTTTTGCAAAAGAAAATTATTTTTAGTGAAAATATAAAGTTTTGGTTTCATTTTCCATTTGAATGAAAATGCATCAAAACTGAATAGATTTAAAAAAAAATTATAAGAACAGCTTCTTTAACACCAGATTCTGAACCTACCTGATAGTTTGAGTTGTATGTTGGATGCCTCAATGAATGTGGCATTCACTTTGCTGCTTGTAGTATTGAACCAATCAACAGTGAGAGTAGCAGGCTGTCTTTTTCCTAAATATTCATAAAACCCTTTCCACAGTGAATTTATAAAAAACACATCTGAAGGAACTAAATAAAAGGGNGGGGGGGAAGAAACAAAGGAAGAAGTAAACTACAATGAAGTACCAATCTTTCTAGCCATACTTATGTTCTTCATTTTTTTTAGACAACCAATCCACGGTTCTAAGGAGGTATTATAGTAAACATTTTAACAACAATAAAGACAATATATCTAATGACCTTTCCACACAATTACCTATAATATACGACACCTGTCCATCACAGCATATGTTCTTAAATAACCTCACACTTTATAGCTTGTGTGATTCAGTGAATGTCCTCCAGACCACGGAAAATAATAGACTCTTCCCCTAAAGCCCTGTACCTTTAAGGTATGAGGAAAAGAATGGACTATAATATTCTGAAACCAGAGATTGCTGGAAGGAAACACTGTCTTAGGCCATTCCTTTTGTTTCATGAATCTGTTGAAGCAGCACTGTGTGTGATTTTCAACTGAATATCAACTGAATATTCAACTGAATTGACTGAATTTCTGGTTACACTTTTATCAGTCATTTTCAGACTTCAAAGCTTTTTTCCATACAACATTACTGCACCTGTGAACAGTGAAGTTGTCAAAGAATGAAGCTTTTTTTTTTAATTTCAAATAGAGGTTTGAAGTAAACTATCTGAAGGAAAGAACTATCTGAAGTAAAAATCCTACAAAATGAAGCATGAATTATTGGGAAGAAGTATATGTATTTGGATTATTTATTTGATGTTATTGGTATCTTTCCTCTAAAAAAAATTATTTAGGTATTAAATGTTGCATTTTCAATTGCTTAACCAATCACATCATATCTTGACAAAATGAGAGCCTTAGCAACTATTAAAATTCATTCTTACTATCCATGACCACTACAAATGATACTTTCTAAATAGCTAAAGACTGACATTAGAAGTGTTTCACACTCTTCTAATTAAAATCTTAAATCAAATAATTGGATTTTTTTTTTGTATTTTGTCAAACTCTGAGCACATATAAAGGCAGCTATCTTTACTGAAGAAAATTTATCAGTGCAGGTATTCTCTGTACCCATTTTAAATAAATTCCATGGATATTTCCTCCTCTACCTAATCATTTATTGTAAAACTGAATCAAAAAGAAGCCCAGGGCAATAATAGCTGACATGCAATACATCTGAAAATCGGAGGACTGATTAGCTGTTGACTAAAGGTTAAATAACTTCTTCCATGTCTTTTGCCTTCAAGTTGTGCAAAAATCACAAGTAAATATTCAAGCTCAATGTGGAATGATTTGAAAACATCATTAGTATGTTATTGGTTCTATCATTGGATTCCAAATGAGCAGAGACCTATTAAACAACTTTGAGTATAACAGCTTTGTATAATCAGTGGGGCTTTACAGGTAACCTCAACTTACTATGAAAAATCTGAAGCATTACATTTCAATTGGTATGTCACAGTCCTTAGAATTTGTATAATTTCTGCAAATACATGGATTCTGTAAAGAGTCTTTCAGACTCTTTTTCCTATACATTTCTCATTTTTTGCTACAATAGTGACATAGCATAAATTTGAAACCTAGTATTTATGAATGAAATATTACAATTATTTTTATTTGTCTACGTTTTTAATCAAAACTGTGTTTCTGACATGATCTCATGAAGGTGAACATCTAGTATTAGTGGTATGAACCAGAGGTTCTATGTAAGACTTATAAAGGACTCCATACTGTCACCACATTCAGCATCTTCAGTACAAAGTTTGTCTAATCACTGTATCAATAACAGCTGTTAAGCTTTGCAAAACAGTACCATTGACTCAGTATTTACAGACTTTGCACTTGCTGTAGATGAACAGAATCAGTAGGGAAAAAAATTGTATTACTGCTTCCCCAGTCATCCTTTTTAAAAAAATGTTAAAATGCAAGTGCTTCAGTCCCCAGGGATGCTGCTTTGAAGAGGCTCTGAGATGATTGTGCTGAACCCTTACAAGGTCCCAGCCTTTCCCACTCACTGTGAGCATATGCACAATGAGAGAAATGAACTGGCTGTTAGTATTCCAATAGTGCACTGACTGCCCTGATTGTTCTCTGAACATGACAATTGGGAAAATCCATGGCTACTCACTAAAACAGCTTCCTAACTATTTTTGTGAAGACTATACAAAGCAGCAAGAACCATGGAAACCAAACAGAGTAATACAGTTCTTAATTCTCAGATGGATATAGTAAGAATTCTTTAGTTGCAACTTATATTCAATCATGTAAAAATGCTTACTATTGCTTATGAAAGCATTAACTCTGGCAAAAAAAAAAAACAAACAAAAACAACAAAAAAACAACCAATAAATATAACTTGCATTCAGTTGTCTAAAAGTGAAAAACCAAAACATGAATCTATTCTGCTATGGATACTCTAGTTTACCAATATTAGCTTAACTCTTCAAAATACAGATAGCAGCAAAACAAATTGCATCAAAAGGCAAGAAAACAATATAAAGAAAGCATTCCAAAATACATAATATTCTATACTGAAGAGAATTAACAATTTTAAAACACACAGTAATAATGCAGAGTTGTTTTTTGAAATCCACTTAAAACTTTTGTCTTAATTGCTGTCATTTGTTACCGTTTCACTTCTCTGTTTACTATTATTGGCACCTTCAATCACAGCTTTTTTTTTTAAATAGCTTTTAAGTAGTACTTATTAAAACTAGTTAGAAGGGACAAGATATTGTGTGAATTGATACTGATATTGTGCACAGTGAATATATTTGGAGACAAGGTCTACATTTTAATTTGGCATTGAAACTTCGAAACCTGTGTGGTAGCAGATAAATGCATACCTTGGGTGTTTGGTGAGGTGAAGCCTCCAATAAATGAAGACTATATTAATTATAATGAATGAACATTATAACCTGCCTTATTGTGAGTCTATAGAAGTAATGCATTTCAGAAGAACTCATTTACGGATTCACCTGACACTCTCACTAATAAACTCTCCAGGGAAGGTTAATTATAAGCAGAAATACCTTTTTATCCCATCTATTCTACAGAGTCCTTCTGTGAATTGCCATGAGTGTGAACCATTAATCTTATTTTCCCTGTAGCTTTGCTAAAAATCAAAATATAGACTTGCAAGCTCATTTATTTGGTGACAACTCTGCTCATTGTTAAATAAGTCAATAAAAAAAATTAGGACTTTCATTTTCTGAATGAGGATTTCTCAGATCCATTTGTTTATTTTGTCACTGGCAGGAGGAATAGGTTAACTGCATACATGTCCATGAGGCAGCATACAAAAGTAGCAGTAATTTTTGCCTGCCTTGCCATCTGCCTGGTGGTCCACACTGTTTTGAAAACCCTGCCTTGGAGTACATGGAGAGTTTCTGTGAAAAGATGGCCAAGAATATTTCCAAAACTGTTTTTGGGGTGAGTTTTTTTATACTTCTTACAACACTTGCAATGTTAAGGGCAGAACTCTGACTGAACCTAATCCCTGCAATTATAGTATACACTCATTATAAGGCTCTCTATTATAGCAATCTCTGATATAAAACTACATCAAATCTGAGGTTTCTGTATATACAGTTCTTTTGTTTGTTTGAGAAGGGCTTTTGTGCAATTCACAAAATGGTCACTAGAAATTTTAAAACAGTTGTTTGTCAAAGAATTTCATAGAATAGGTTTCACAGGTCACCTGTTATTATGAGAGACCTCAACATTTATATTCCTTGGAAATTAGTAACAAATACTTCACTAAAATATTGGAAATAGTTTTATTATCCATAACAATCTTGGGTGTAAATCAATTTAATTTATTTAGATCTAAAGCTCTTCTTGTATACAAACCTGGAGTTTTAGTTATTGTTTCATTAACTTCTCTCACTCCTTTACCTACAAGTAAAAAGACAAATTATCATTTTCATGAACATATTTGTGTGGTTTTTGTATGTATTTTTTGTAATAGAATGTTAAAACAATACCTGTTGGATGCAATCATGTCTTATCCAATAGAGCCATTTTTTAAAACAGAAATAACTTGTCTTGAATACTTCACATGTTTAAACCTATCCACTTGCACAAAAATACCAGAAAATAATTTAGGTAAACAACATTTTTACTGTGGAAAGTTGTCTGGATAGCTAAGTATCTCACACCTTTAAGCCTAAAATTTTTATATCAGTCCCAGTGCTATAAAAGAGAGCCTTATAGAGGGGACAAATACTATATGTAATTATGAATAATAGTACATTAAATATAGTAAAAATTGTGTTAAGGAAGACTGATGCATTTATTACACAAACCAGCAAGAGACAGATAGCTTGATTCATATAACAGGATCAGATATCATGGGAAAGGATCATAATTTGTGAATTACAAAGCTGTAATTTACTATACTTCTGGTGCCCTAAGCAAAATTATGTCCATTGATCTACATCAAGTTCTGGATTCATCATTTGGCACATTAGAAAGAACAGTGTCCCATTGGAAGATCTGGTCTTGCATATTGGAGGTTTTTTCTCTTTAGGAGCAGAAATTCACTAATTAGTCTGATCAAGTGCTAAGAAAGCACAAAAAGTGTAGGACACTCAATGAGAATTATACCTGAAGACTGTAACCCAATTTAAAAAATCCCTTCATATAGAAATCTCTACTGTATTTTATCTTCAAAAAATTAAACAAAAAACAAAAGAAAAACAAACAAAAGACCATTTATCTCAAATTGTTAATTAGACAGTTATATTACATTATACATTTTACTTACATTATACATTTTAATTATTTGAAAAATCATCCTTTAGGGACACAGAATAAAGATAAATTCTGATATGTAGATCATACGACAATGCTGAATCAAAGAAGTCTGTCCTTACATTAAAGAAAAATAAATATTGCTCAAACATCAAAACTATTCAGCATACTAGAATATATTAGAATTAAAAATCATTCTGCAAACAACTTTCCCATGGCATCTGATTATTTTTCCTCTATTCATACTCTAAATATAATTTTATTTTATTTTTCTGAATTGAGGACAAACAGCCATGTTGATTCGCATGTGAAGAGTAAATTCAGACCTCATAACTGTACACTTAGATCTACTGTAGAAAACTATATGAAAGTTACACTGATATTAAAGTGAAATCTAGTGCAAAGATTTTTTTTTTTTCTTACTTTATTGTTCATTTTAATTTTGTAAGATTTTCTTGGACTAAAAGCATACCTGAATGAATCTTAAAGCTAGGATAGTAAATAACTCTTTTTGTTCTTATAGAAAATCATACATTAAGCACTGAATACATTGCAATACTATTTAAAATTGTGACATAAACACAGTTAAAAGTAGTACTTTATATTGTTTAGGTTTTGTTTGCTGTTGTGCCTATGCATTTACACACACATATGCCCTTGTCTTCCTCCATGAGTTCTAGATGTTATGTTCACTTTGATTTCTTCACTGTTTCTTTCATAAAGTAACAGCTGTTGTGTCATGTATGTCATTAAGCAGTAAGTGGAAAAAATTAATCCTACCAAATAAAATTAAAATGTCAGGAAAAATTAACTCAAACCAAGTAGAATACAACAAATCACTTGAGTAATGACTTACTTTTACATATAGGTGATTTTCCTGTCCATTTCATATCTGGTTTACATGTCCGATGCTCCGATCCACCAGCAAGAAAAAATCCTGGCTGACAGGTATACACCAAAGTATACCCTAAAGTAGGAAGATCTATTGCTTTCACATCTACATGTGCCGGTGTTTCTGGCTGCCTGCAAGCATGAGCTGCAAAGGAGTTTTTACAGTTAGAAAACGTGGTGGTAAGCAGTTTCCATAGGATTAGAGTATGCAATTTCAAATAAATGCATGACAACTCTGCATAGCTTTTAGCAATGTCAAGCAGCTATTACTTGTAAAAGTTACACTGAGAGTGTATAGCTATATTATTTTGGGATGGAAATGATACTATCACATATTTTTAAAGAATGAACCAAAAGCAAATCATGATAGCAATCAGAAAACAGTTCAAATGAGGGGAAGCACATGCCATTGAACATGGTGCAATGACTGGTCCTGTGAATGATTGTACTGTCACAGCTTCAAGCATCACTTCCACTCTTTGTTCTGAAAATTAGAGTGGTTAGTGTGATAAATAAATGCATTTCAATTGAAATAAAGGTTCCACAAGAATGTTTTGTCATAGAACATTGACTATAACAGATATGGTTACTCAGGATGCTTCTTTCTCTGTGCCACATGGTGTTCATTTATAATAACCCAAAGATAATTTAAAACAGGATAAGAATCTAAGGTCATTGCAATAAATTACTTTTAGCTTAGGTCACTGTATTTTAATACAATAGTTATTTCATGTTCTCCAATTCACACAGAGCTACAAGTAAACTAATAGTTTGCATAACCATGCATAGCCCAGAAAAGATGGGTTTTGCTGAGTTCTAGTTTATGATTCACAAAATACTAGGCAACAAAATAGCCTCATGCATATTTCAGGTCACTTTCCATTCTTTATTAATCTAGTACACATGCAAAAAAATCCTAGCTTAATTAAAGTAGCTAATGCAGTAGGTTAACTAGGATTTGACTAAAAATGGTGGGTTTTTGAGTAAAACTGATAGAATTATTGTGAACTTCATTAAAAAAAAACCAGAAAAATCTTGCTTTAAATTAATAGTCTAAATATATCTTTAATCTTCAAACAGGAAACTGCACAAAAACCCATTTAAAAATCTGTTTTAAATAAAGCTTCTCATCTTCGCAGCAAATAATTTGATTATGAATTTCCACATGTATCAGTTTGTAACTCTTAAAATTGCACAGTGCTCTAAGTCATTAAAATAGAAACCAGACTTACGAATGCATTCAGATTGTATTCCACTCCAAGTTAAGTTAGCAAGACAAGAACGCGTGGTAGATCCCTGAATATGATAACCTTTTCTGCATCTGAAATACACTGTGCTCCCCACCTGTGGATCACACCAGATTGTTAGACAGAAGTATCCCTCACGTGTAGTCAGATAACAAGACAGTGATAAGTTAATTTAGATTTTTTAAAAAATAAAAATATCTGCTTTTTACAGTTTCTAGAGTTAAACTTTTTTTTTAATGTATGCAATGGTTGACTAATTGATTCTTTTGTAACCTTATTTAAAAGCAATATGTGGAAAAATATTGACAAGGCTGCTCACATGGAAAAGAATGATACTCATACATTTCTGCTGATTAGTTTGTCAGTGTGAGAGAAGCAAACTAAATGCCTGAGATGCCTCTCTTTCCTGTACATCACTGCATGTATTTTGATAGAACTTGACCATAAAGTCTCTTTCAAAAGTTTTTTGTGGTGTGATTTGACTAAAAGTGGAGTTTTTTAGAGGGAAAAGAAAAAACTATGAAGAACTGTTTCATCTACAAATAAATTCACTAGAGAAAACTCCAGGTGACAACTTCTTACACTGCATTTGTTACTATTAAGTTTTATTTGAGATGTTCAACTAGCAGAGTGAAATCATGGAAAGCCATCCTACAGTCAACTGTGATATGACCTTCTTCAGAAAAAAAGTCAAAATAACTGAGAAAATGCTCTTTAGATTTCCACTGGTGATAGAAATGCATGAAAACTACATACAAGATAGCAGGTGAAAAATAATTTTCTTAAGAGGTAAGAGAGAGATTGTATGGAGAGTTCTAGTAAAATGAACTTATTGACAGTATTGACAAAAGTAACCAGAATGGAACTCTAGGCCAAGTTATTTAAGGATACGGGGCTAATCAGTAAAGCATTGCTTTTGTTGGGGATAAAAAATCTTGGCAATAATAAATAAATAAATAAATGAGACAAAATTGACATTTTGGGAAATTATATTATGTTAATAAAGTAACATATCACAGAGACAAATTGTGTAAGTTGCAAATGAGTAGTGATTAATGTGTATTAGTAACAGCTTGCAGTTATAGAAAGGCAGAGAGCTCTGCACTGTAAATGTCATAGAAGGACTTCAATGGAAATTAAAAATTAGTATCTTCAAAAGTAGCTACCTATCTATACACTCAGTTATATAAGACCTGCTTATCATGCAGATGTTTAGCAAATACACATCATTTCTTCCTGAAGTAGCTTGAGAAAAATCACTGTTCTTAAAGGTCATATTAATAATATGGCTCTGTGGACTTACTAATTATTTTTAAACATATTATTCTCTCTATCCTACCAAGGACACACAGCATGTCTTTCATAGGGAGTAGAACTGTGTGTGGCTAGTCTTGAGTCTTAGCCATCTTACTTGTGCCAATTCTGGTGCCTGTCAGTAATAATGAGATGCAAATCTTTTCTCAGTGGTCCAAAAGACCAAGCAAAAAATAACATAGGTTCAAGGTAGTCAAATACTTATATTGCTTTTTCATTTTACTGGTAAAAGTTAAAACAAAAGCAGTATGCTCTTTGTATAATACCTGGATGAAAAACATTGGGGGCATTCAGAAGTCGCAGCATAGTGAAGGACAGAATGAATGGGGCAAGACAGGATGTTGATAGATGGGGAAAACCCTTCCAAGATCTGCTTCCTGTCATCACACTGTTCTATAATGAGGAAAGACTGCTGAAAAGTGTTTTATAGAAGCTTGGCTATGTCATACAAACATGAAGCCCACTAATAGTATATGAAAGAAACCCAGAACAATCTAGTTCCGTAGCCATTAGAGAGCAGTCGCCATGTTGTGGTACCAGACAGTGTTCTGAGAGCAAAAGCACGTACTGGAGAGAGACTTAGGGCAGAACAGATGAAGACTTACTATGGCCTCTAGAGGAGAATGGGAAGAGAAGGTCAGTCTACATGAACATGAACAGCAGACAGTAGAACAGTGAATTAACCAGTACAATTCTGTTATTAAAGACAATTTGTGAGGCAGATAAAAGGGGGAGAAAAAAGAAAACAATCCTCCGATAAAATAAGGTGCAAAGATTAGAGTTGTTTTTGAAGAGAAGATGGGAACAGGTACAGAATCCAGATGAGACATCAGAAAGGCAACTGCACCTATTACTAAATGCAGAACCACCTTGGGTAAGGCCACAGAATGTGGCTGAGGGAGAATTACCTTGGTATCTGTGAGCCAGGCAGGAGCAGAAGGTGAGGAAAAGAGCTGACAACAATAGTAGCAAAAGACAGAAAAATTGCAGGATAGAGAGGGTACCAATAACCAGAGGAACTTACAGAAAGGACTTTTTGGAAAACAGTTCTACTAAATTGGTGGTAATGGGCACACTGCCCTAGGCTCAGAAATAAGCAGCAAACCCAAACAGAACTTATTTTAAATTCCAATCACACATATTTATACCTGAAAAATCTATCCACATAAAGTTTATCAATCTATATAATGACTGTGGATTGGTCATTGTTGCATCTACATTAATTTCCTCAGTCACTTTTCTGTCTGTCACTTGTTAAACTAACAACCTGTGAGGACTTTGGAAATTATAAAAAGGACATTCATCACAGAGAACCTGGACACAACGCTGAATAATTTTATCTTCTCTGACTGAATAAAATATAATAAGAATTTCTAATTTAGTAAAGCCATTTGCTGACTTTTTTGTCAAGGACTACATGGCCTTTGGATCACACAGGTCTTTGGTAGTTAGGTATTTACTGACTATTCATCAATGTATGAAAGAATTATGTTCATAAAGCAAGGTAATTATATCGTGTCATATCATATTAAGTAACCAATTTATAAATAGCCCTCCCTACTGAAGTCTCCTAAAGGATTGAACACATGATATATTGCAGGGTTAGAAGTTCTTCCTTTAAGCTGAATGTTTTTAAAAAAGCTTGGAATGCAGAATGAGTTTTTATTAAAAAAGGAGTGGAAATTTCTCAAGATTTACATCAGACATTTAAGAGTACAGATCATTTTTCTTAATAAATTACTTACGCAATTATTAAATACATTTATTTTTGAAAGCTAATAAATAATAATTAAAGCTAATAAATAATAATTAAAAAATTACCTCATAACCTCTGGAACTATTTTGTATTCCAAAATGTGGAGTACCAGGGTCTGTACATGTATTGTGAGCTGGATCTAATGCAAAATGTGAAACACAACATATATTATTGTGGTATGGAAAGAATACTCTAAAAATGTTTATATTTTTCTATATATGTGTTTTTCTATATATTACACATAATTCCAACTGAATTTCCAAATATATAATAATAATTTGTTTCAGTACATTGCCATTATTTTAAAATATTTTTGCAGGTATTTTTGGTAGTGCAGACTTTACAGTTAGGGTTGCATTAATTTTTAGCAATCTTATCCTTTTAAATCTCTTTAAATCCACAGTATATTTCACTATTTACAATGCAGTTGGAATATATAGAGAAATCTTTAGAAATCTTTATCTTCTCTTCATTTCAAATTAACAGCTTAATGATTAAGTTGGATATCTAAAAAAAACCCCCCCCAAAATAAAAAAAAAACCAAAACCCGTAACTCCTCAAACCAAAATCACCCCACAAACCAAAAACACCAACCCATAACCAGCCTGCCTTCTTACAGCATGTAAAATAACTTTGATTTTTGTATAGGGCTTTTTTTCTATGCCACCAAGAAAACAAGTTTCTAATGGAGTACTACTTCAGTTGTGGCTGGAGAATGGAATTCCCACCATAAAAAAAGCACATGCCAACAGAGCAAAGCTAATTGTCTGATGCTCAGATTCATGAGAGTAATTTAAAGCAGCCTGAAACTATTTTTTCATTCACTAATGCCCATATTCTGATGGTAGCTTGGGGGGTTGCCCAGTCATATCCACCGGTTAGACAGCACAGAACTTGATTCAGTGGATTTTTCTGTAGTATGTGATTCTCTCATGGCAATCGAGTCGGCTTTGTGCTGTCACTGAATTATGAAGAACACATCTTGCGACTATACTTCATCTGTAACAATTTCTAGTTTTCTGTAGAGCAAAAATTGAACTTATCATTTACAATAAAGTGATATTTCATTTCACTCTTGGCCAACTCCCACTTTCAATCTGACCATCAGTAGAGCATAAAAATTCAACTGGACCGATATTTACCAAAGTCTTCAAAAGTTAGGTGGATGTTGACCTAATGTGCAAGAAACATGCTCCTGATGTTGAGCTGCTTGAACAGCTCAACAACTTTTTACAAATTATCAACAGCTGGAATGCTGTTTCTAATAATAGACACATGAAGCTGAATTGACTTTTTAAGATAGGTCTCATCTGAGGAACTCAAAGCAAGAATTCTCAAAGTATTCTAAGGAAATCATTGCTATTCAGAAATAGAAAAGCTTGTGCTATATGGTATTTTTAGGTGTAGTTCTAGGTGTTGTTCACTGCTCTTAACTTTCAAATTGCTTAGAAATTATATCTGTAAATATGCTAGATGATCTAATATTTTCCTTTTAAAATAACACAAAAACTACGATGTAAAAGAAAAACTGGTATCTTTGATGTACAACTTTCCATGTGCTTCTGTATTATACCATATAAAATGTAAACAGAAATGTCATTATTACATTTTCAAATTTGATTCTTTACAGCAGACCTGAAATTTAGCTTTTTTAAACCTTCTTGTCTCTGTAGCAAAATATAGGTGTAAGATGATTGCCCAGTTTGCAAAAATTATGGACAGAAGATTTGAATTCATACAAAAGAATTCTGTTGACTGCTATGTCTTCATTTAAAAATATAAACTGCTTTCAATAATTATGATTATGACCTTTTCCCAGAGTGCCCACCTCTTTAACACAGTTAATATCTCAGCCACAACAAAATATATAGATGGCCTACAATCTACATCTGAATATGTTTGTTTAGAAATATCAAAGAGAATTTTTTTATTATAAAACTAAAATAATTTTCTATAGCAAGTCGCCCCAAATGGGATCAAATTCTGATATCAGTGGGAGTTAAAGATGTCCAGCATTTCTCTTAATCTGTGGGATGTAACATGCTAAAAGCCTACCAAGTGCACAACAGTCAATGAGAAACTGAGAGTATTTGGGAGTTCATCAGAATTTCAAAAGATCAGAGATGTATAAGCCACATTCACAAAGTCTAAAGTACTTTGATTTAGGATTGATTCTGAAAAATGCATTTAACTCTCCAGTGACAAATTCTGGTCTTTAATCTGCCACAGTCTTTTGCATATCCAAGAGATTCTAAAAATAGACGGAACAAATTTATGCACTTGAACATATTGACATTCTGCATTTCCACTAGACAAGCAATCATGTAAATTTACAAATGACTTCATATGGTGATTGTGTTTATCCTAAGTTTTTATATTCAAAATATAACCTTCTTTAACTGGTTCTTTTTATATTACACAGACATCTTCTATATTTGGATAGCTGACTGCTAGATTTATGATAGTGTACCAGTTTATCAAGAATATTCTCAGTAGAAAATGCATTAGTGGTAGGTATTACCAATGCATGTTGGCTGAATTCCACTCCAAGTACCATCTGCTTGACAGAATCTTCTTGAAGAGCCTATCAGAATAAAAGGAGGTCTGCACTGAAAGCTGACTTCAGATCTATAGGTGAAACTTTTTCCATTGAGGCGTCCTTCTGCTGGAGTACCAGGATCACCACAAAACACAGCTGATACACAAAAATGGAAAGAAAAAAAAGGATATTAAAAACTGCACATACTTTAACCTAGACTATTCTACATTGTTTTATTTGCAAGGCAGGCATACTGAATATGTGCAAATGCTATGTTCATTTACCTGTGTAGGACTGTATATCTGCTAAATTCTTGACAGCATTTTAAAATTTATTGTCACTGTTATAGCTATTGTAAGCATAAAACTTAACCTGGAAAAACAGGCCTTTTAATTGAGACACTTAAATGTTGATTAGAATTGGATGACAAAATAATCCCAAAGTAGACAACGCTATATTGCAGTGCTTAAAAATAAAATCATTTTTCACATCTGACACCCTCGGATGAGTAGGCTGAAAATTTTTGCCCTAACTAGATAAAAGGAAAAATGTTTATCAGGGTCCTGAGAAGATTTCAAGCACTCAAAGAGTTGAGTTGACAGATTTAGAAAATGCTGGAAAACAAATACAAGCAAGATATGAGGGGATGTACTCGCCTTCAAAAAGAAAAAATTGCTTAGAAAAGCTATGAGCTATGAGCTTAAGTGTTAGCACCCTTGTTTTCACCTGTTAATGGAAATGGAAACAGGGAAGAAATAAAAGGGAAAAGTGTAAGGGAAAATTTCAGTCATGCTTACCAGATGTCAAATTCAAAACATCCAAGAGAATTACCAATAAGGCAAATGGGTGATGGGACCAATTAGATAACAAAAGATGGAGGTGGCTTTGGGGCAAAGGAAGAAGACTGTGACCTTTAATAGGCACGGCTACTCAAATTTCATAACAAGGTAAGCTTTTTGCTACCAGCAGGGAGAATCCTGCAGTAATTCATATATTACCTGATGCAGCTGAGTCCTTTTTAAATTGTGATTCTGTGCCTGTAGCCCAAGACAACTGATTTGTTGGCTTTGGTAAAGCCCAACACAAGTGTACCCTGAAAACTTACGCAAACACTGTGGGATGTCTCCCCGCCACACTCCTCGGCCTTCGCAGGAGAGAATGGCTGTGTTGGACAGCTGATAGCCTTCTGCACAGCTGTAACTCACACTGGCACCCCAGCGATAATCAGAGCCTTCCACCTTCCCGTACAGTACTGGTGGAGGGGGGCCACAACTAATAGCTGTGTCAGAAAAGAAAAGTTGTAATTTCAAGAGTTTATAGGGTTTAGGAATATGCAACATAATATATACTTATATATTTGAATCTAGAAAAAGATATTTCAGGCTATTGTTCCAGCAAAGCATACCTGTGTTGACAAAGCAGCCTGTAATAGACAGAAAACAAATTTAAATACAAAAATAAAAACTTTGTGTTTAGGAAGTCCCTGAGCGCTAGGTTGCTAGGATCCTGAAGAGTACATAGCTTACTTAGTTTTGAATTTTTCCTTACATATTCATTACTGATTATTTTTGGCAACAGGTTACTAAGCTAAGTAAAGATTTTCAATAAATATTATTTCTTTCAATAAAGAAGTTTTTATGATTCTAAATTTCTAAATATTTGCATTTTCTTTTAAACTAATTTTGCAGCACTACTTAATATGGCTTTGCTCATTCACCTGCTCATTTTCTAAGACTTTCTGCACATAATGGTAATTAACTTTATTGATAATTAGGGGCTAAGAAATTATTCTGATGTTTTCCATCTTCTGACAAGAGTGCCCAAAAGAAATGTCCAAGTTTACATTTCCATATAATTTCTTTTAACAAGGAGCACAACCATAAAATCACTCAGCCAGTAATTTTCACTACAGAAAATGAAGTCAGTTGAATACATATGCCAAAATTTAATTAGCAAGAAGACTAAGACATCACAATGAAGTGGTGGTAGGTGAGTTGGCAGCCTAGGCCTTTTATAAGAAGAAGATGCCCTAAGCTGTTAAATTTACTCCCTGGGCTGCTGAAGTAGTGTTAACAATTTTCACCAGGCTGCCTTATTTGTCTTTCAGCCTCATCTCCACTACGACCTTCCTGCTAGCACTTGTAATTAGCTATTTGTGAAGCATATTTTTGGCTGTTTATAATGACTACACTACTGCAACAAGGGAATCTTTTACAGAAAGCTTGTTTTGCAGAATCCTGTTACAGAATTTTGTCCATCTAATACAAGAGAAATGGGCCCAAAAGTGAAAATGGGTACTTCATTAATAATTTTTTAAGCTGAGCACTCTGACAATCTTCATTGCAGAGTGATTTGGTTCTACTTTAGTGAATAATGTCACTATTTTGACTGCTATTACACCACAGCATATGTGCAAAATAAATACAAATTCTACACAAATACTTATCTAAGTGTTTTAGTTGCATTTGGAACAGTAATTGTTCCAGAGAATATTTTGATTTTTTTTTTTATAAAAAAAGACACTGGTTAGTGAATATCACATACATGTCAAAACAGTACTTGTAAACTATTTAAATTCAAAAGCTCACCTTTGCAAATTGGTTTACTCTGGTTCCAAGTGCTGTCTTTTACACAACGCATGGTAGATGAACTTGGAGGTTCCATTAGATATCCTGGATTGCACTGATAGCTGACTGTCTTATTAAAGGTAAAATCATTTCCAAACTGAATGCCATTTGCTAATGCACCTGGATCTCCACAGTTAATCACTAGTGAGGAAAAGAAAAAAGTAATTTTTTTTAATAAACATGCAACAAAACATAGAACCATGAACAACTAATGTCCTTTCTTTATGTGTACAATGCAATAAAAATTCTGCTTCTGTCAAGAAAAGTTATCATTCTGAGGCATTTCAATAACATGGACCAAATATTGTTTTCCTTTAACATAACAGCCTCAGCTGGTATGCTCTATGGTTACTGCAGACTGTCAAATTGGTGGTAGTTTTGAAAGGACTTTTTCTTCCTTCATACTGAGATCTTTGTCACATTAAGCCTAAAGTTGATGGTGCAATGCAATTCCAGCAGAGTTATGAAATGCCTTTTTGTTTCCCCCCTTTTTTATATTTCTTTTCTTTTCTCTGTGTGTGTGTGTGTGTATAACTGTACTGATGTACTGCGAGTCTGGCTTGTCACTGAGGCCACTAGCCTTGCTTGCCTTGTAGCACTCCTCTGGTTCCTGTTCACTATCCCTGATGGAATAGCCCAGTCTTGCTGCTCCCTGATTCTTGGTCCTTAGTAGAATGGTGATTGACCAATTCTGACTCATTTGGCTTAAAATAAAAACTGGTATAGTAATGTATCCAATTATGCAAAATTTGATTTTGAACTACCAGAACTTCCTCCTCTGAGAACAAGCCACAAGGAAAAAAAAGGAAAAAAATGCTAGAGGAAACTCTAAAGGAAGACCTAAATATAACATTATTCTAAAAAAAAGTTATATCATCAAATTGACATTTCTGAGGCAAACAAATATAATAAAGTTACCTATGTTGCCATCTTAAGAAGATAGTTCTGAAAGCATCTAGTATTATAAGGGCATGTGCCTGTAGATATGTAAAACTATTAATGTATTACAAGACAGGTGAATGTGGAAAAATGTGTTATTTTATCTATCAAAACAATCATTTTCAGTAGGAAGTGGGAGACTTACTATGTTAAAGTTTTAGGGGAAGAAAATTTCTTTCTGACCTGTGCAGTCTGGAGCAGTGCCAGTCCATGTCCCATTAGCAGTACAATGTCTAGTAGTTAGCCCTGAAGTTTTGTAACCTTCCCAGCAGGCATAAATGACTGAGCTGGAGAATAATATTCCATCAGTGTATATTATCATACCATTGGCTGGTGTGCCAGGGTTCCCACATGACACAGCTGCAAAGAAGAGATTTAAAAAAAAAAAAAAAATCAGTATTTCAATGATAGGTGACTAACTGGGACGAAAAAAAAAAAGGAAAACAAGAACTAGGTTAATAGTTCATCTTTTAAAACACCTATATCAAGTTTTGCTAAGCAAATATTTAATAGATATATTCTTGAATTAACATTTTATTTCTCTTTGTTAATATTATTACTTGCAGTTGTTTTGGTGCCTTTTTTTTCCAATTGGTGATTCAGATAGCTTGTGGTTTTTGTTCTACTTCACCCAACAGAGTCACTGGAGCAAATAAAGCTCATTCAGGACTTTCTGACAGACCTGTACTGTTTGCCTTTTGGCACATTTTTCTATTCTCTTTCTGTCTTCTGGTATCTCCTTTTTCAATTGTAAAAATGCATAAATAGTAAATTATGATCTTCTTGTTCACTTATTTTTTTGAATCAAGAGAAGAACAGACATTCTGTATTGGCCTGAATATCTTTTGGGCATTTATACCAATGCTTTAAGGCAATAATTATGTTTCAGCTTCATATGTCTGAGATTTGACAGCAGCTGCCCTTGATTACTTTGATTACATGTTGGGATTGTTGGAAGGTTTAGCAGTGAGGGGTTTTTTTTCCCAGTGGACCAACCAATCATTAAAACAAATTGGGTTTTTTTTTTTAATTTTACTAACAGCTTTTCTAACTGCTCTGCTCTTTTGTGACCCCCACCTAGAGTACTGCATCCAGCTCTGGGGGTCCCCAGCAGAAGGAAGACTTGGACCGGCTGCATGTGCATAGCTGGATGTCCCTCAGCATAACAGCTATAATCTAATCATTAAAACATAACTGTTTTAGATTTCATGATTAAAACAAACACATTTTGCCAATTAATAATTAGTCTGCCATTTATGTTTGGAATAATACTTTAATGCCTTTTTAAAATCAATTTTTAATCACTTTTCAAGTATAAAAGTTCCAAATAGTGAAGAGAAAAATTCAACAGGTTGGAATTTGAACTTGCAGGAATGAAGAGGTATTCTCCTCCTAATCTCATCCTTACTTAGATTAAACAGGAAACAATTGAAGGACTATAGAAAAATGGAAAGAAAGGGGCTTTTTTCTTATTTTTCTTTTTTTTTTCTGAAAAGAGAAGGTTGAAGCAAATACTGTAAAGAAAGGGGAAATCCCCAGTATTTCAAACACCAATAATTGTCACTGATTTCTGCTGTCCTACTGTACTGAATGACTTCATGTAAGGGAAGCAGAAAGGATACTGCAAAACTTCAATTTTCTGCTGAAAATACTGATCCAAATACTGATCCTGTACCTACTGTCATTTTTACACAGTTATGATGATATATGCACTGACAGAAGATTTGTCTGTGCTGAAGAATACTGCAAAAGAGCAATTGTTCTTAGGATAAAATGTGTAGGTGAAAAAATAAAAAAAAAATTGTTAAAAATATTTTATTCTATCTTCCATTTTATCATTTAGTTTAGAAGACAACAGATACCACAGAATCTATCAACTCTGATGAAATAGATAAAGTAACTTTTCAAACATTCTTGGCAAATGAGAGATCATTCTAAAACTGAATTTAAAGTCCTCTATTACTGCTTTCCAATTTTAGCTGCACAAAAACCGTACAAATTATTTATTTTTTTAATCTTAAAATGTGATTTTCAGAAATAGTCTCTGTTGCATTTCTTCTGAAAGAGGTAGCATAAAAATTTATCATTAGAAATTAATCTAAGTTCAGTGGAGAAATATGTACTAATTTATTATTTTGTACTTAATTTATATATTGACTTATGAAACTTTATTTTACCATTTATTCAGTCCTTGAGGCATAGATATTACATGGAAAGAGAAGATGAAAGTATTTTATTGTTACAAAACAGATGACAGATTTATTTATCACTCCATTTTCATATCTTCAATCAATAGCATTTATTTAATCTTACATTTAACTCAGGCAAGCTAAATATTTTTTAACTAAAATTATTTTCTCACGAACTTCTTATAAATATATATTCCAAAACTTTAGCAGTTTGTATTTAAGTTTTCAAGCAAAACATGAACTGCTGGCAATCTTTTTTATATCACCTTTCTCCAGAACGTTATGAAAGCATATTTCTGCGTAACAAAATTTTTCAATCAAAGAATCAAAAGTAAGTGTCATTACTAAGTGTCATTCAATAGTGTCAAAATGCCAATGTATCAATACCTACCTTCACACACAGGCTGTACACCTGACCAGGAACCATTAAGCAGGCATGTTCGCTCTGCAGACCCTCGCAGCTGATAACCCATTTCACATGAGAAACGTAGCAAACTTTTTGTTTTGAACTCATCCCCTAGTCTAGACCCATGAGCTGGTACTCCTGGATCATCACAATAGCCAGGATTATTTCCTGTAAAACACAACAGAACAGAATTATTGGTAGGGACATTATGTGCCAATGTAGTGGCAGTGAAAACACTCTCCTGCGAATAGTGCCACTGCATTGTTTCTGTTACAAGCGGTCCTCTTTCTTCAGTATTACGGTGTGAAAATAAATTCAAAGATGAAAATACGTATCTTTTTACCCTACTTCTTATCTCAGACCAATACAGGCCTAAATACATAATGTGATATAAATAAAAGCTAAAAGATAATTGAGAACACAGGAAGTACCCCATCACTTTTTGTCAATTCAACAAATTTGTTGCTTTTTAACATAAATGATATTTTCTACACATTGCATTAATTGTTTAACTTGTATTGATAACTTCTAATAACAAGAATTAAATAACTGAAGAGTGAGGAGAACCACATTCAATTTTTTAGGAAATGCATTTGAAATACATATATCTACAGAAAATACTCCTGTCCCTCTATACCTGTCAAGAATGAAAATATCTCATAATTATCCTGATCCTCTAAATTTCTATGCAAATACTGGTTACAAATTTAGAAGAGAAAGAACATGTTGCAAGACAGAGTTCTCAAGATGTCCTCCTAAGTCTGATGAATCAGTCAACTGAGTCATCACATAAAGTGGCTGTTACAGGAGATACTATGCAAGATGTCTAAGGAGGCATGGTCTCAGTATCAACAATGTATTATAAATTTTGGTATAAAATTGTATATCTCCAATAAAATTGTATCCTTCTGTGTCTACACTGCAGTTCACAGCATTATTATCCTGTGTTCTTCACTTTTGAATTATATGTCTAAAGTCAATTTCTATTGAAACTATGGGTTTTGATTTTGAGCTTTATTTTGGGTTTTTTTTTTTCAAAATATGCGTAAATACTTTAATAGTTTGAAGTCTGTATATTCTTACATGGATTTTTCTTCATAGGCACCCTTCCCATATAAAGGACAAAATTCTAAACAAAGAAAAAACAATACCAAATTTTTGAGAAAACTCAAATACTTCATTTACAAATTAGAATTTTCTTATGTCAGAAAGCAGGATTACATGTGTGTCATAAAGTTTTAATTATAGCAAGTATGAGTGGATGTAATCATGATTTCACATAAAGGAGGCCAAGATAGTTCCTGAATTCAAGGTTAACTTGTGGCCTTTGATTGTGTTCACTTTGTCTAGTATTAAGTTCTTCTAGAATAGATTGTTCTTGTCACCCTGCTCTACAGCATTTGGACCTAGATTACCTGATGTAAATGCATGCTTGCAAGCAGTGTGAGTGTCTTGAACTCAGCTGGTATATTTATTTTGTCTACCCGTGTATGGTAAAACTCACTCTCCAAAACATGGTGGCTGCCTCCAATCTGACTGTTGAGAATGATCTCTAGCACACACAGATCTGTAAAGTATTTGTGCATTGTTTGATGGACTGCTAGGTGTGATGGGTAAAAGTTATTCCGAGTTCAATTCTAAGAGTATGATGGTCACAGTGATCAAGCACTGTCATCCATGACCTATGCCCTGGCACTGCTAAAGCAGTAGTCTAGATGTGGCCTCTGGATGCTATCTGCTTCCACTTACTCTAAGACATTACTATTTCACAGACATTTGTGTCTGCTTAAAATGTGTGAAATAACATGAGGACTGTGATTCAGGCTCCCACTGTGGCATGTTTACAACATGAAACAGATATATCACATATACTTTGGCTTGTGAATGCAAAGGAATTTTTCAGGGCAGAATGATCTATGATTCTGAAAACCTGATGATGTCTTAGTTGCTTCGGGACTTTGCTGAGGGAATTATTCCAGATGAATGACTGGACTTTTTTTTATTAGACATACCTAGTTTTGATTTGGAGGAAATTTGAACTGGGACCATGAAAATTTATAGTCAAAGGGTACAGACAAAGGCAGTTAGAGTATTATGAAGGTCTAGACCTTTTTTTATTTAGCAATGTATAAGATTTTATATGCATTATTGAAAAATGAGTGAGTCATTTTAAACAAAAATGACAACTATTGCTTAATTCATAAGATACAAAAGTCCATCATTGCAACAGGTCCCAGGTGACAAGAAACCCTGGGATCATATTTATACCATCATAGAATCATCAGGCATTAAAACGTATATTAATATATAATAAAGAAATAAATCTCACTCAGAAAGAGTCTACAGGTTTTAAACATTATATTTGGACTGTTTTTCATATCCCTGAAGTATAAAACAAATTAGAGTTCTCAGTCATCCTGGGCACAATCATTCTTTCACTGACATTATAACAGCAAATTATTCATATTGGATTTTGATGCATTAATCTCTTGAATATCTAATATGGAAAGTATAGTTCTTTTGACAATTCTAAATACCTTAGAGAAATGAGATACCTTTTTAGGGTTTTCTTTGACTTTTGTGGGGGGGAGTTTTTCTTTGCCTTTTTTTTTACATTTAGCTAACAAAGATTTTAATTTTCCTAGGGAATCATCTTGCTGTCAGGATGGTGACCCATTTTGTTCAAAGTTAGAAAATTAAATTCTGCATCCATAACAATATTTTAGTTACATTGGACATATTTTCCCCACCATAAGACATGAGTATTATGCTTTTTAATGTTTTCAAAATCTATGAGTCTATAAAAATACTATCATATTCATGACTGATATCTGAAGAGTCTTGATTATTAGCAATTAAAATTTCCCTCCAGCAACATGAGATTTTTCTTTGTGGTGAGAAATGTTGGATAACAGTACTAGATTGTTATCCGGCTCTTCAAGTCCTGGTGCAATTTCAGATCTGGCATATTATGTTGGATAAAAAGGTGAAAGTGACATAAATGTGAGCTTAAGATAAGCATGAAAAAATTTCTTGTTCTGCAGTAATGCCTTCCAGGTCTAGGCACAGAGATCACGATGGCAGTGAGATCTACCAGTGTGAGAAGACTCTAAACTATTTCCTCCTTGAGCAGCAGAGAACAGAAAAGAAACAGCAGTGATTTAAATTCACTTCCTTTCCTCAGTATTTCAAATTCTGCTCAGCATCCTTGCAGAAACAGCTCATAAATGGACCATTTTCAATGAACACTTATTCAGAGCTTTTTCAAAGTACTGAAAATAATTCAAAGCACCTTAAACCTATTTAAATTAGGTGAAATCTGAATTGAACCACATTGAATAACATCAGCCCAACAGCGGGCATATCCAATAGTTCAAGGGAAGTTATAAGATTGTATAATGGGTAGTTAGGAATAATTTTCTCACTAGGAAATTGTCTTCTTAAACCATTCAGGTATTTGTTTTTTATATACCAAAGTGTGTAGACCTGTTTCCCTTAGAAAATCTATTAATATGCTGTGGACATCCTTCGCAGACAATCCTTGCTTGAACTCTTCAAGAAACCTGTGTGATGTTTTATGGCTTCTTCTAGATTTGCATAGTTTAGGGGAGAATAAACTATTCCTGTACTTCCTGACAGCACCAAGAACATGTCAGACATTTATGGTGTTTGCACATTGTGACACTAATAAAGCATATGTCTGCAAGTGAAAGAGGAGCAAAATGTCTGAAGTTTACCTTAATACCTTTGCTGTGGACTTTCTTAATCAAAATTTTCTGATGCAACAACCTTTGTTTACACAAAACAGTGTTCATAAAAATATTATGTAACACATGCATCCTTTTTGAGCAAAACTTGATCAAGTTTGAAGTCCTGTTTTGCTGCATCTTCTATACACTGCAGTAAACAACTACAGCATCTGCTAAGGAGTGAAGTTGTTAAGTAATGACAAAGAGAATGAGATAATTACGAGAATATTTAAATAAATGGGTGTGATACAGCTGAGTGGCTATTGGTGAAATTAAAATGTAACTGGAAAAGAAACAAAACAAATATTTGGCTAAAAAATGTGTGAGAATAGCCGTATTCTTTTGACAAGGTGACATTCACATAACAGTTGGTACAAGCACCTGAACAGTGAGGGAGAGTCCCACTCCAGTGGCTATCTTCTTGGCACTCCCTCGTAGAATTTCCTATGAGCCTTCGACCCGCTGTGCAAGAATAGTGAATTATGGAGCCATATGTAAATTTGTCTCCTGAAAGAACTGCATTTGCAGGTACCCCAGGATGTCCACAAGAAATGGCTAGCAAAGGAAAAGAGCACAACATTGAGGTGTTTTCACAGCACAGAAAAAATCTGTTATAACCTTTAAATACAAAGCTGGTTTCACAAAATACACACTCTGTCTGAATTTCAACTCTTACATATCTTCAGTTTTGTTGTTGTTATAGATGATTTATTGGTCGTTTGTGAGATTAAACACAAAACTACATATAAAACTAACCCATCCAGTTTAGCCTTTCTCTAAAACTACAGACAGAGCTTTCTTTCCTCCTTAATTTCTGTTAGTGATCCTTCCCTACAAACAGTACTCATTATTTTGGTTAGCAATGGGAAGAAAGACACCAAATAAGGCTAATGTTGTAATGTGCTTGTATATTTCAGATATGATAATGTAAGTAGTTTTAGCGCATCTATAACTAGGTGGAGTTTAAGCAGTGTAGTGAAATAAAATATTTATTCTGTAAGATTATTATAGCAATGTGATGAACTAGAGTGAGCAAGCGGAAAACGGATCACTGATAATTTTTATAATTTTAAACCATACTTATTTTTCTAAGATACAAGAAGGAAGGAACTATACTTGCACCACTAAAATATTCTTGCCAAATGAAAAAAAAAAAAACGCAGGTATTTTTGCATTTAAAATGGTGTGTTTTTCCTAATTATTTTACTACTGAAATATGGATAAACCCATTTTTCCAAGTTATGGCTCTTATTGACAGATATTGAAAGCATAGATTGTAGTGAAAAAACAAAACTGCATGTGAATATTAGATACATAGTAGTAGGAAAAGCACAATAAAGAAATAAATTCACCAACCTAGTGACATTTATTGCTCTGGTATGTAAGTGTAAATCCATGAAATAAATCATTCTAGTAAAAAAATCACAATTCTGTAAAGCAAAACCTTTAAAATCATCTGATGTGTGATATTTTAATTTCATTTAATATTTCCTAGAATAGCATTGCAAATCAGAAATCATGTCAGCAAATTAATATCTCAATGGAAATTAAACTCAGGAAAAAACTGTTATTTTATAAAGACATGAAGCTTACTGATTATAGGAAACACCAGATTTCCTCCCTCTCAGGAGAACGTGATGGAGGAAAGATGAAGTGGTAATATGAAAAAACCCTCCTGAGCAAAATTTTTCTACACAACATTTCACAGATTTGTTCTCACATATACACTACAATGAGTCTGAAAAAAATATAAATATCTGATATAGGCATTAATGGTCTTAGACTATCATTATAAATTATAACACATAAACAATAATTTTAGATTTCCTTAGCTGTTTCCAGATACCTTAACAATTCACTGATAGGGGAAATGAATGCTAACTTTCTGGCATTTGAAGTAATAGTTCCACCGTTCCTTGGAAACACATTTAATAATGGCAAGTTGAATGATATCTTGTCTTAATATTTTCTTACTCAGACGTACAATTTGCAAAATATTGATCTTAAAGTCCACTTTGTTCCGTAATAGATGGCTACACTTCTTTTACTCTGTCATGATTTAAAACCACGCACCACTTTTTAATGTTAATCCAACTGAATGGATACTTACACAAACACTTCGGTAATGATCTATCCCATAACCCATTGGCTTTACAGGTCAGTGCAGATGAGCCCAAGAGATAAAAGCCCTTCTTGCAATGGTATGCCACACTTGTTCCGTATTTGAAACTTTCAGGGTAATTCTGCTGTCCATGACGAATTGCATTCTCCACAAAGCCAGGATCAGAACAGTTCACCACTGTAAGAAAAATAGCATTTATTGCTGATGCATAACAGCAATATCATAAGTATAGCAATGATTTTCATTATTTCACTAGCAGTTCATGACCCTGGTTCATATGTGGTTCCTTTGTGGGTTTTATTTGACTTAAATACTAGAATTATTGACTCCTATGTAAGACTCTAGATCTTTTTGTTTTGAAAGCAATACTACAATTTTACTCCAGTTCACATAATAGTCTTGGACAAGATACATAGTATCAAGTATACAAGTGGTTCAAAGATAAAAGAGAAATTGGAGGAATTTTTATCATTCCCTTGGTAGGCTTGGTTTGGTCTTCTAGTAATTTTTATGTGAAGGAACAGTATATAATTTAAATAACACTTTGACATTTCCTTTCTTTAATTTCTTCTAATGAGAAAAACCTCTTCAAATATTAAGAAGGACATTTTCTGCTATTAATGTTCAGAACAGAAACAGGAAGATGGTGAAAAATCAAACATTTGATAGGAGACCAGGAGTGAGGGTAAGAACCAAAAAGCATAAAGTAATTTTTTCAGATCATCATTAAAAACCTAAAAAATTATGGGCTTTGTCATGACTGTTTAGTTTTTATATAAAGTATAACTACCTGCCACACTCCTTCATTTTATACTCTGCAGTGAATGTAGGATCATAGAATCATTTAACAGTTTGGGCTGGAAGGGACTTTTGCAAACACCCAATTTTGCTGTCTGTTAATCTGCAAACTATATGAAAAGTTACAAATACCTACTCCACCTCTCCCCTGTCTTCACTCTATAGATAACAATACAAATAAACTAAAAAAAAGGACTTAAAATACTGTTAGTATCATAAATTAAAGCTCATCAAAGAACCACAGGAATCTACTTTTCAAGTATGTCATCTAGTTCAAATCAGTTTTCATGAAAAATATGTGAAGAAGAATATAGATAAGATTACCATTTTAGAGGTAAGACTATACAGAGTCCCTAATGGACTACTTTTTACTCCTAAATAACTTTTTTTCAAAAGCTTAAGTTTTATCATACATAGAATTTAAATTTGCTGATTAGGTAATACACTAGAGCAAGGCAGCTTTTGCAAATGTCCATTTGCTGAAGGGATATTTTATTCAATCCGCTAAAAAGTATCAGGTTTTTAGAAAAATACTAACATCCTAAGATTTAATCGGGAGCAAAATCCAGTTATAATTTATTTCTCTTTTTCTTTTAAAGCCATGATCTTAGAAGTGTTAAATGTTTGCCATTTTAACCTCACAATTCTAGACAAACATATACGTAGGTCTAAAGAATGTCGCATATGAATCCAAATACTTTGAATTATTATTTTAGAAGTAATATTTGGGGAAAAGAACTCTTTTGGCATAAAGAAATCCATTTTTCATCTACCATCTGTTATTAAAAACACTGACAATAAAATTACACAGAGAAGTCAAATATATTTTTTCAAATTAGGTATTACAATGATGCACACAAAGCATTAGAAAGGCATTATGTAGAATGATTATGTTCGATGAAAGAGACCCTTTCTTTTTTTTTTGTTCCTGAGCAGTAGTAAAATTTTAGTCTCCTAACTGAAACTATTTCTATTTGTTTTATGGTGAATCCTATGAAATAAGTCACCAGGTAAGTTACATTTAGCTTACATTATAATAGTTTAGCTTACATTTCATACTTCCAACTTTTACTTACACATAATGTTATAGCCATAGCATTTTATACATAAATCAGATATGTGCAGGTTAAATAATTACGTGTTTACATGAGATTTCATTGACAGAAACAAACACCTCTTTAGCTCAACTTTTTTTTTCTGTCTCATAAGATGGGGGAAAAAGAAAAATCCTAATATCTCACTGCTCTTTGAAAGCTGTGAAAAATTTGGATGTGGATGTCTGTGTCTCTGTACTTGCTTTGAAGAACTCTGAAAATACTTTCTTCTGGGGATCTCTGTTTAAGAGTATTATATAGAGAAAATGCTTTCTTCTTTTTACATGACACATTCTTTGTTACTGCTTTTTTTCCATGGTTACTAATCTTTGTCAGCTAAGCCTAATTCTTTCACTGGTAATATAACTATCACTGTAGAACAGGGACACATGTGAAAGTCTGTAAAACATACAATCCACTGACAAGAAGCCTTACCAAAACATTAAGCTAGATTTGAATGAGCTCATATGTCTGTACTCACAGTGCAATTCTTTCATACAGAAACTAGCACAGTTCCCAGAAGCAACACATGCTGCATCCTAATTAACCCTGTTTCTTAGGCAATTAGACACGATGCAGTGCTGGGTAGAAGGTGCTGTAAAGTTTCTGCTTTTGGAACCAGCCTGCATCCTCTGCATAGTTATAAGTTGCCTCATACAAACACATCCTTAAACTCAATTTTCCCACATATATATATACATATATATACACACATTCCTAAGCATTCGAATACTCATCTGTATCAATGTGAAGTAAAGAAAGACAGCACTTGTTCTCTGGCATGAGGCCATTAGATGGTGGCCCAGTCTATGACCTTGTGCCCAGAACAGGGTGAATTTCTCTGAGCTGCTCATGAAGGATGATCCTGCTGTCCATACTAACCCCTGATCCATGCTCCAAAAAATTCCTGTGAATGTGCCACTTGGTTCAAATGAAAAACCATCTAAATAAGCAGAAGCAATTCAACTCCTATGACAGGCACTGTTTAGCTTAAAAATATAGATAAATTTAATTTCAAACACAGAAGTGGATGTTTCAAAATCTTTCTATTTAGCAAAAACTATTTTTATGGTAATTTGATTCCAAATTTCACAATTACACAATATCACTATTGTGATCCATCATATCAAAAATTAATGTCCAGAGTTGTATGGAATATTTACACTGGTGCAGAACAGAACTCAGGTCTTCTTGAGATCAATATCCATGTTCTAATTAGTACAACATTTTTCAATGAAACTTCATATCAAAGAGTAACTACAGCAAAAGAACACTTTTCCATTCCACTGATATCTACCTGTTTCAGCAACTACACTGTCAAGAGCAGCTCTTCCCTTAAATAATGCAGGTAAAAAAACCCATGGAATTGTGCTTTATGACTGTAAAAATCTGGTGGAAAAATAATAATTACATTCCTCTGCCAATAGTCCAAAGGTGACTTAATAGCAATTTATCAATATATCAATCATAGTTAAAATTTTTCTTTATTAGAAATTTTATCCTGGTGCACACAGGACTCCTTACTGTAGTCACAGAGATCTACAGTACAGATGCATGCTTAGTAACCTGCATTTAATATTATCCACATTTATTTTAGCTCAGGACTATAGCACTAAAAACTGAGCTCGCACAGCTTAAACAGAACATACACTTTTACAGTAAAATTTCATTAATGAATACACAAAACTAGTGGAAATTTTCATGAGGACACATACTACTGAATTTTACCCAAGCTATAGGACAATTCATGTTGTTTCTCAGACTAAGTTTCTTATGATGTCAAAGGAATCTTCCTCCATGCAATCTATACTTTTAATTTATTTTCTGCTGGGATTCTTGGGTGGCTCTGTTTGGGCATTTTAGGGGTTTTGGGTTTGTTTGTTTTGGGGGTTTTGCTTGTTTATGTGATTTGGTTTTGGGTCTTGTTGCTGTTATTGTTATTTTGTCTGAGAATGAAGTAGCAGATGCTCTGGTGTTCTCTTTGATGGAATGGGGAGGACCGTAGAGGCAAAAACCTTTAAAATAAAGTGCCTCCCAAAGCAAAAATGTAGACAACTTGTCATGGCTTCATAGACTATCAGTCACATAGAAATCTCATTAATTGTGGGAACTCCAGAATATCAGAAAGTACTATTTTTTTTAACTGTAATATTGAATGTTTATTGTATTTCAAGATCAAAGTGATGAACAGTGAAACACTGCATAGAAAAACTGTATAAAGGAAAAAGCAGTAAAATAAACAGTGGAATGCCATTTTAGAATTTGTTCAAAAGGCAAACCAAAAATTGTTTATTTTCAGTGCAATTTAGAGAAAATCGTTGCTATTGAGCTGAAATATGCATTAGATCAGTTGAAACAGAACATTGAAAGTAGTATTTCAAATTATTTCAATTTTAATCTCAGAATATTCTATTGAAACAGACAAAAATCTCATGCATGTTGCAAAATACATTTATTGAAGGTTTTGTATATTCATGAATACAATTATATTCAAATATTCTTCTTATCCTATGGATTATTCAACTCTTTCCCTAGGTTTAATTTTTAACAAGCATTCACAATAGCTGTCCCTTTTTTTAGTGAAGTGGAGATTACTAGCATAAAACAAAATCAAATATAACTGCTTAAAATTAAATCTTTGGTTTAGCGGGTAAGTATTCCAAGTTAGCTTATGGAAAGTCAGTATTAGAAACTAAAAGGAACTTTGTTTCGTGAAGATAGGCTGGCCCAAAGTTACCGAAAAGCAATTCTAACTGAACTATCTTTGCAAGTCAATAGGGAGAACAGAAAAACTTAATTCTCTATGCAGACCAGAAATATGGAATGTTCAAGGAATATATTGCAGTCCCGAAGTATCAATTTCTCTTTGTGATACAGAGTTCTCACACCAGTATCACCACTATCTGTTTAGACAGCTCAGTGATGAATGAAATACAAAACAGTCACCAAATGCATAATTTAAGCATGTGCTTTGTGAACAAAATTCTTGCATCATACATGAAGTCTTATCAAATGATTATGCAAGAGAATACGATCCCTCAAGTTAAAAAGTAACCACAATTACGCCTGCAGTGCCACTTAAGATCAGCTGTCAGTTTTTAAATATATACACGAGTGTGCTGTTGCTAAGAAGGGCTGCAGTAGGAAGTACTTTAGAAAAGAATTTGAGCTGGTTGGCATACAGAACTCAGGCAGTATTTTCCCAGATTGCCTTTCACCCTGGGGACTCAATTGTAAATCACAGTGGGAGTAGACAGAGATTGCTTTCTCTCAATGACACCTGTCAAGGGTTACATGGGAAATGAATTCTGTCAGTCTTGGTTTAGTCTTCTGAGAAAAGGTGGCGAATGCTCCAAGTCTGCCCTGATAACTCTGGAACCTCACACTGAGTAGATTCAAACCCTTGACGACAAAGAAGTTAAAAGACCATGTCGGACTCCTCTAGGGCAGCTTTCTATTCAAAAGTTGAATGATCATCAGAAAGCACATCATTCACAGTATTTCATTTCTTGTTCTCAGTCTCTCTTTTTTTTTCTTGTCAGAAACAATCTTAAGCTTCTTTTACAAACTTTCATATCTGATCAACAGTATTTTAAAACTTTTTTAATTTGAAAAGTATTGCATTAATGTTGGTATCTAGAACATGTTTAGGGACTGACACTCTAGCATGAATAAAGAGTAAAGAATTCACTCCGATTTTATGACCAGCTTTTTAAAATGCTGTCTATAAAAAGAAAGAAAGCACTTCTTGTGAAAGCATGATGACAAAATTGCCAGTAAATTGAATTTTAGTAAAGTTCAATGCAATGTCAACAATAAACAAGAATGAAAATTTCTCAGATTTTACCAGGTATTACAACAGCAAATTTACCAGAAAGAAAAAGTACTTACCTGTTATTTTTCTCTACATGTGTTGTCTGTATGCAAATTAATTTTTGGGCATCTATGTACAAGTAGTATTAACACAATAGCTTTTGTCAGGATAGTAGAAACTCTGGGGTCATGACAAAGTCTTGTTCTTTAGATTCTTTTGTAATCAGAGAATTGTTTTTCACCTGGAAGAGGAACTCTTCAGTTGCCTCAAAAGATGTTTCTACTACCTTTTGAAATGTCTTTGCCTGATGTCCAGGATGATTTTACTCCAGAGAGGGGCATCTCTGCTAGATCAGGTAAATATCTCAGACACCATATGCATCTTCCATGGCATCTCACCTCTTTATTTAGGAAACTTAGTCAAGTGCAGGTTATCCTTCTGAAGAATATCAACATGCTATCAACATGAACAGATTAGGTATATCTGACATTTAAGTATAAAAAAAGTCACAACTAAGGCCTCTGACTTTGGAAAAACCAAAACTGAACAAAATGCATTTCTCAGCTTATATGAATCCTTGACTCCATCACAGATGGAAAACTGCTTAAATTCAGAGATGCTTTATCTTTGGATGAGAAGAACCAGTCTCAATCTCTCCCACCCTTCATCAGCTGCTATCAGAAGGGTTATTTTTCTTGTCAGTGAAGGAGTAGAACATATTACCACTGATTCAAATGACATAGCCACTGAAGAGAATACAACAAAATTAGAGATTCCTTCTAGATACCAGATTCTTGATAAGACATAAAAGTCTAATTAAACTTTCAAGAATCTATGAGTAATGAGATAAAGAAAGATAAACTTTTCAAGTTAGAAATCCAGTACAAATCCAGTATAAATAAACAGAGACCTGAATCCTTTATTACTAACAAGTAGCCTGGACTTACTGATAAACACTGGAGAATGTGAGCTAACTCTGCAGTTTTGACAAATTGACTTTCCCATGAAAATATTTCTGGTCTTAAGAAACATATTTCTAACAGGAGAAAAGCTCTTAAATCTCATTTATAAAAAGATAAAAGGAATTCCGAAGGAAACAACAGCAAAGGATATCCAGTTTTCCTGATACAGATTATGAATGTGAATCTGCCTTAATACAGGCAGAAAGTGTGGTGTTTAATACAGTGGTTCTTACTTCAAGCATGATAAATGGAACAATGACCTGGGGCACAATCAGTAGTGCAGAGCCCTGATGAGACCATCTGATTCAGTTCTCATTTTGGTGGTTAAGAGTTATTACGAAAAGTAGAAAGCACAGAGATTGGCTTTCTGTGCTTCCAAAGACTAAATGGAAAGTGGTTCCAAACTGCTAATGGAAAAAAAAAACCACAGTGAACATATTTGGCTTAGGATTTAATGTTGTCATAACTAGTTCTGGGGTAGCACATTCAGGTTGCACCAAGCTATACTCAGGCAGGTTTGCAGAAGAGAATAGAGATCTGGGTACTGTAATTTTTCTGATGCCATTTGATTCCAGTTTAAAGGCAAGTAAACTGACTACTTGACTTGATCTTTATCAGATAAATAAAGGTAAAGATAGAGTCCATGTGGAGAATTAAAAATTATGAATGTAAAATCATACTTCAGTGACCTTCACATTCCAGAAGAGGTTAGTGCCAATCATTAAAAAATACTAAATAGATCAAAAGGATTAAATATAACATTTTAAAGAGATACTTCTCTTTAAAGAATTCAAAAAATTCAGGGTTTCTATCTCACGAAGTACCTGAACATCACAACATGCCATTCTTTTACTTGTGACAGAAACATTGGGAACATAGTTTTTCCAAGGCATGGGTATTTAAAGAATTACATCACCTCAGAAGACAGGTCCAAATCAAATACTAAAAAAAATGTACATTTTAAGAGATTAAATGTTTTACTGGCTGAGCTGAAACAGTTAACCAGAACAGATAAAAGCATCCTGTAGTAGGGGGAAATATCATTGCAAAGCAATTCAGTGCTTTCAGTGCATTTAGTATGTATAAACATATTAAAATCCTTTGTCTCATACAAGTTTTTGTCAGCTGTCAAGTGGCAAATATGATCTTTTGTGTGCATTACTTTTTTCTTAGCCAAGAAAACCCCCATATAATTTCCTTGCTAAATTTCCTGTCACTGATTACTTAGTTAACTTGCTATTGGCACAACAGGCAGAAGCAATATATCATTGCAAAAGGGTGCCTAAGAACTGCCCAGTTTTATTTTCTGAAAATATGAAGGTTTCCTATGCATACATAACACCTCAGTTTCAACTTAAAGAAATAAAATAAAATAAAATAAAATAAAATAAAATAAAATAAAATAAAATAAAATAAAATAAAATAAAATAAAATAAAATAAAATAAATAAAATAAAATAAAATAAAATAAAATAAAATAAAATAAATAAAATAAAATAAAATTCTGCAATAGCTTCAAGTAGCCTTCTATAATTTGTAGTATTCCATGTGCAGTCTCAGCCAAATTAATCCAAGTTCATTATTGACTCAGGTGAACTCAACTGAGGTTTGAAAGAAAGGTTAAGCATAAAATCTCGGTTGAATTAAATTATGTAGGTTTGCCAGGAACATCAATCCTTTCCCAGTAGCATATTTAAAGAGCTGGAAGATTTACTTTCTTTGTAAACAAATTCATAATTCATTGTTAACAATGAACCTTAAAACAAATGTTTTCCACCCTTTTCCATTCAAAAGACAATTTTAGAAGTAAAATCTTATGCCAGAAGAAGTGCTATTACTTGCTTTAGGTAAGATTTAATCAACTCATTAAGACCAAATTTGACATAGGAATATAGTTGATGTATATATATATATATAGTCCTTTGTCATAAACTGTAATCAAAGTCAAATACTTGAACTTGGAAGTAACAACTAAACACTTGGCCCAGGGCTTTGTCCAGTTAGGTTTTGAATAGCTATAAGAATGGAAACTCCAAAATATCTCTGGTAAATTTATTTAGGTGTTTTACCACCCTTGCATTTAAAAAGCTTTTTCTTATATTTGGTTTTGTGCCCTTTGCATCATGTACTTTCAGTAAGCACCACTGAGAAGTCTGGCCTTCTTTTTTTACACTATCCCTTAGATAAGTATAGATGATAAACAACATTCCCCTGAACCTTTTCCCCCCTAAGCTGAACAACACTATCTCTCAGTCTCTCTTAAAATCACAGGTGAGTCCATGAGGAAAGTTTGTTTCTCTGAAAATGTATTGAGGAAAGGGCAGAATATACCAGAGAGTGGAGACCACACACACACACTAAAAAATAGTGAGAGGTAAAAAAGAGAAAACTGAGTTTAGAGGAGAAGGCAGTGCATGATGGAGTAGATACTCTGCAGCCTGTGGAGAACATTCTCCAGAGAAGAGAATTGAGAAGGAACAACAGAGAGAAACTGCTATATAGTAACTGCAAGGTCAACCCACCAACCTAACCTAAAACAAGAAACAATACCAATTATCAAGGCAATTATTACAACACTTTTCATATAATTGAAATAAGAATCTCCCACATTTCTAGATCAGACATGCATGTACTAGGAGCATGGTACTGCACTACTCTAACATTGACAGGCTTTAGCTGAAGTGGCTCTTGAATATTCCCTTTACACTGCAGTTGAATATCTTCTGGTGCACAAATACTCGTACAACAGTTATTATTACTTTAGATAGTATATTACTCTCCAGAAGGAGAGGTTTCTTGGACAAATTTCAAACTTCATGGCAACTTTTTAAAATCCTTTCAATCAGTTAAACTCAGTCATGAAGGTGAGCAGCTACAGTGTTATCATGATCAACAGCAAAGCGCTCCGGGTTCTAGGGGGGTGCAAGGAGCAGGTGACAAAATTAGGTGGATCCTTGCAGTTTGTGATGGAAGAGATACAAGACAGTCACTGAAAAATACATGTTGCTATAGAAAAAGAAATACTAAGTGAAGAGAAGAATGAAGTGAAGAAACACTTGAGTGAATAGCAAAAGTCCAGCTTCACACCACCTGCATGAGAATAGACAAAACTGTAGATGCTGAACTAAGAGAACTCTGGGTCACTCCATTCTGGTAGGAGTTTACCATTCCTAAGTGAATAGATCTTGTTAGAGTTGCACCTATAATGCTCACTCCTTTCAGAAAACTAATCTCTCTAAACAAGATTTCAGACCATAAATTGGCCTAGATCAAACTCAAATTCATGTGAAAAAATTTTAAAAGAAAAATGTAAGTAGACAGGAGAGACAACTGAAATAATGTTGTAGTAACTCTAAATATCCTAATCCTTATGTGTTTTTTTTTAAATCTTCTCAGTCTTTGCATTGTTTTCCCTTGCTTTCTCTTTGATTTGTTTTTCTTTTAATAAATGTACTGGAGTTCAATGTAAATAGCTGAGTAACTCAGCTTGTAAATGGGGTTGAACTTCAGTAAAGCTGTTCAATCTCTGGCTCTGACAGTCAAACACAGCAGATTCCAATTGCATCTACAGTATAAGTGAAAAAGTGTATGTTTGTAACAAATAAAACCCTACTTAAATGCCTCACAGATGAGACATAGGAGTTTGTTCACTAAAGTCTAGCAAAACAAAACAGTATAAAAAAACCAAAATGCATGACTCTAAATAGGAACAGTTTGCTAATTCTTGTTTCTCTGTTCCAATAATTATATTGCTATGTTAGTTAACTCACTTGAATAAATTCTGAGGGAGTGACTGAGGGAATTGCCATCTCTTTATTGTTTTAATGAGAATGAAAGATCTAATTCCACACACACTGAGCTTGAAATTGCAACAGCTATCTCTGAAACTTTATGATGAGCCAATCACCAAAGATAATTATTATTCTTGGGAACAACAGTTGTAATACAATAAGATTTTTAATAAACCAACAGGTGGAGATAATAAAGGTACAATAGCCAAAGTTAAGTTCTTATTACATGATTTTTAGTCCCAGTGTTGTATCCTTAGAATTATACTTTGCTGCCTGCAATTTCCTTTAGCCCATAAAAGACAAGTTACAAAGAACAAAAAGCATAGTACTTATACTCATTTAACATTTTCCTTGTACAAGAAAATACTCAAGAAACGCTTAGTAGCCATTGTATTTCTGGAAAAATTTTTGTATTCCATTTCTTTGCATGTTCCATAGCAGACATAACCATCAGATTCTTTCCAGACACTAAGCATTTTTTAATTTGTTTTTGGTTTACATATTTGGAAATTAGCACTGTTATTAACATTTATAAATGAACCCAGATAATTCCAGCTTTGAATATGACCAGGAACAACATTTTTAAATTGGAGTCACTAAAACACATTTCCTTCCAGAGCCTTCACAAGAAGAGCACTGAAGGATATAGAGTATCTCAAAAAGTTTTCCCCAGGCCTTTGAGATCTTTCAGTATATCTTACATGAATTACCTCATGTCCCACCTTTCACTTCTCTGTCAATTTGCATCTACATTTAGTCAGAAGATATTCAGTCTGCCTCAATGATTCAAAAGAAAATGTTTCACATCATTAAATATCAGTATCTTACTGGATTCAACATTGAGAAAGCATGTACTACAGCTGTAGAAGCTATTTTGCAGCATGTAACATAAAAAATAATAAACAGTGAACAAATTTTAGGTGTCTGATAAGGATATTGGTGGAACAGACCAAAAATGAGATGTTAGTTCCATATTCTGCAACAATAGCCAAAAGTTGAAGAAAATAAATAAAAACAGAGGTCAAAAACAGAAATACTAAAACCAGGTAAACTTCAGAGACTTTCAGTCTCAATTACACTACTGTGATCTGGATAAAGAATTTCATCTGAGAATTGTAGATTGTGTTTTTAAATAGTTTTGCTTTGTGCTTTCCCATTATGTATATTTGATACAGATTTCCTCATAACACAAACTTTTGCCTCATTCTCATCTCTCAAACACGTCCATCTTAGCCATTTCACACCAGTAATCAAGCTCAGATGTCTTTGCAAAAAAACCCAAGCAGAATTAAATCTTACTTTATTCCTTTTTTTTTGTGGGGAAAGAAAAATCAGGTTTCACATCTCTCAGGTATTGCCAGGAAACAAAAGAATTAATAGTGGTTTGATGCATAAATATTTAATTTCATAATGACTGTTTTTGGAAACTGTACTAAAATGCACCTAATTCAGGCTAGACAGGCAACTGTGATTTATTAATGTAATATAACTTCGGTGATACAAATTCGCTTTATATGTCTATAAACTAAATGCTAGTGATGGCAGTCTGAGACCTTTGAGGTAAAATACTGAAAGGCCTAGGCTTCCCCAGTACTCAGCCCTAACTGCAATCTCCAGCATAGAAATGCAGAAACTCAAATAGAGGTGGGAATAATTTCCTAATGGTCAGCCTTGTGAATTATGTCCCAGTATTTTGAGGCAGGGTAAAACTTTCTTACCTCGGCAGTTGGGTAAAGGGCTACTCCACTGCCCATTGCTTCGACACTGTGCTCGAGAAGCACCCTGAAGTAAGTATCCAGTGCTGCAAGTAAAATTTACCACATCGTTCAAATTGAACTCACTGCCATTAGTCATTCCGTGAGCTGGATTCCCAGGGTGTCCGCATGTGATTGCTGTTAGAAGAAAAATAGGCAGGTTAGCATCTAAGTGAAAAGTACTGATCCATGGAATCACTTGCAGGTTGGAGCTCTTTTGGCATTTTAGTTTTTCAGTTTTGGATTTTTTTCCTTTCTGAATTTGTCTTTGACATTTATACACAACATGAAAGAAAAAGAATAGGATATACTTATTGAGAGTTCTTAACTGCCAGGAGAAAAATCTTATTTTTTCAAATAAAACTCTTAGAACCTACTTTTAACCTTATGTTGAAAGTGGTAATAAAATTAAATCTAAATCTATATTTTATATATATATATATATATCTATAAATATAAAATATATGCATTTTCACACACATCTGATAGGTACTAGACCTTTAAAAATGCATTTAAAAATTCCTGCTAACACAAATAAAGCAAAATATTTTTCCCAGGAAGCTTAGACATGTAGTAGGGCCAAATGAATTTGATGGACTATTTCAGAATTTTTAGAAATCTAACATGTATTGAACAGAAAAGCTGACCATCTCAGTGACTCTTTCTGTGTAGACAACAATACTTCTGGCTGGATTGCAGACATCTTAAAAAATGCAACACTGAAACAGTTGATATAAATGCTCCATTAAAAATAACAAAAATATATATAAAAATGGGGGTCTTTAATAAAACTGAAATGAAAAGGAAGTAAAATCAACTGCATAATAAAGTAGTAAAATAAAAACCAGATAAATTGGACTCGAATGATTAAATGGGTGATGGCTCAGAAAATGTCAGATAACGTGCCATACATAAGAAGAAGGAACTAGAGAAGGAAAGACTCAACAACTCTGGCAATTAATTTTGGGATTTTCAAAAACATGTGAATTAAGAAAATATTAAAGGCTATAAAAAAGTTAACATCTTTTCTAACAGATATAGCATAATCCAATGTCATGCCTTGGCTTGCTAGGTCAATCTGAGGGCAATTTGAAAAAACGGGCAGTCACCATCACAACTGCACAGATGAACACTAGTCCAGCTTTGTCTTCCAGATAATGAAAACATGCAAAGGAATTTTTTACTCCTGGTGAAAAAAATAGGGGAGAGGGTCAGTAGGCCCATACTTGACATAATAACTATGCCTGGACAAAGAGAAAGTGAGAGATTAAGTTACGTGGCTGCAGCCTGCTGTTCAAACCCCTACGACATCCTGTTTCTGAAACAACAGAAATCAGGAGTTACTGAAAATATTAACAAGTCCATGCTAGGTTAGAAACTGGATCATAACAACCCTTGTAATTGATAACAGGCCCAATAAATATCTGATCTGAGCACAAACACTTTTGAACATCCAATTCACAGTTAATGTTCAATTATGTTTAAAATAGTAGCAATAATTCAGTGAAAAATTAATTGTACTTACGGACACAAACAGGAGTTTGACCAGACCACTTGTGATCCTGCAGGCAAATTCTGACAGATGTACCAACAAGTCGAAAGCCAGGATTGCACTGGTAGACTACAGTGTCACGATAACTGAAACCGTCTCCACTAATATGACCATTTACAATTGGGTCCGGAGAACCACAGTGACCAGCTACAATAAAAGAACAACCCATCAAAAACATGTATTTTGACAAGACTTGCCAAAATCTACAAGAAAAACTGAAAATTTCAACTTTCATTTCAATGAACAATATATTTAGACTAAACTACTGCACTGTGCAGAACAAGTTCTCAGGTATAAAACCTACAGATGATATTTCTTCTTCTTTTTTGAAGAAGAAAATCATGAATTAGAGAAATGAGAATTCTATTATAAAATTACAGTATGGGTTTGAGAGTTAAAGACCTCACGCTTCTCTGAGGAAAAAGGCAACCTTACTAAGCCACTTCACTGCAACAAAATGTAGAAGTTGGATATTTTCGTTGGTACTGACCAAATTGCAAAGCAATATGCAGAAGAGCTTACTATAATTTCGACATGAATATGAATTTATAAGCATTTCCCAGATAGATGAAGGCATGAACAGGAAGGAATGTCTGCCAGCACTCTTTCCTCCTTATTTCAGCGGCTGTTAAAACAATACAGAATGCATTTTTCCAGGATAATAGCAGTCTTGGCACTGAGGAAGCCAAGTAATGATTTAATTCATTCTGGTTTCTTCATTCTGTTTGAAAACAGAGTTGCTGAGCAGAAAACTATTTCTCTTTACTGATTAAGGGGGAAAAAAGTTCTTTTTTTCTGGTGACACTGATTAATTGCAACTGCAATAATTTCATCTGAAACTGTGCTAAGTCTCATTTTGAGAGGCGAGGACTGGGACCTAAGGCTCAAGACTGTAGCTAAAATGGGTTGTGTGTGTGTGTGATCTCTTCTGTTTCATGCAGGCTGTATCATCAACAGCAACCTGTTTGTAACTTTTCCTTGGGATTCAATCTCCTTTCTAATAAACCCCCTTTAATAATGCTAGACATTATATTTCATTGACACAATGGCTTCTCTAAAACACTAGAAAGATAAAACATACACCACTTGATAAGGTTTTTCATACATATAGGATTATTATAAAAATCCTAATTGTAGGATTGCTGATGCCTCTAAAAAGGCATTGTGGTATTGTTCTGCAAATCTGAGGAAGAAAGTATGAATGCAAGCTTTTCACTCATTATACAGCTACTTTCCCCCTTACAACAGAGAACACACCAACTGAGAGTAACAAGGACATTGAAAGCATATTTTTCTCCTTGAAATGTGTAATGGGATAATTTATCTTATTGTTCTCAGTCCAAATTAGTAATATGATCCCCTTTACCCTTCTCTCTCCTCCAGCCTCACTCGGCCTCTCCTTTTCTATCAGATACTCCAGCCCCTGGCCCATTAATGGGTCCTTCCCCTAAACTTGCTTCAGTTTGCAATATCTCTCTTGTATGGTGGAGGACACAAAAACTACACACAATTTTCCACATGAGTGCTTAAGAGGAAATAATAACCATGACCTGCTGACTACACTGGTGCTCATACACTCCAGTCTGTGATATTTTTACTGCAAGGCCACACTTTTAACTCTTAGTCAGCCTCTCCATTCAGTCTTCTGGGTGCTTTCTGTAAAGTTTGTTTTTACGCAGTTACTTCCAGGGGTACTCACAAATGGCATTATTCCAGGCAAAGTGCAGGATTCTGTATTTGTCTTTCCTGAACTTTATGAGCTTCCTGTTGGCTCGCTCCTCCAGATTCTAAAGGTCCCTCTCTAGCGGTACGAAAATCCACACATCAACTGTTCTCCCATCATTTGGTGTCATCCTCAAACTTGTAGCTGCATCCCAATTTGTTATCCAAGTGACCAACAGAGGTTGGATAGTATGGGCCTTTTTATTCATCCTTAGTATCCACTGGCTACTAGTCACACTTTGAATCCAAAAAACAATACCCTTAGAGTTTGCTGGCTCAATTAGCCTTCCATCCCTTTTGCAGTCCCCCCATCCAGTCCCCGTCTTCTCAGTTTGACTAAAAGGATACAAGGGGAGACTGCTTCAAAGGTTTTGCTACAACACAAAGTGAAAGAAATCTGCTGCTGAAATCTAAATCTCATGAGACAGTCATTGGAAAAGGCAGTAAGATTATCAAAGTTTGCTTTTGATTTTTCCATCCTGCCTGTTCCCAATTATCTTATTTTCCCTATGCCTAGAAATTAGTTCCTAATATTTACTCCCTAATTTTTTCCAGGGACTGAGATAAAATAGAAGGAATACATCTGGGTGTTCTTAATTTTCTAGATCGTAAGCAGTGAAGAATTGAAAAGCAGTAGCTGCACTGAAGACAAACACGGGACCACAGGGATTTTCAAGAAGAAAAACAGATGAAATATGCCACCTGGCATAAAGAAAAATATTATGCACTTTCTCTTAAATATGGATTTAAGAAGCTGCTGGACTTATGTGAGTCATTTAATTTACAGATCATTCCACATACTGTATTTAATGACTTTTCAGGGAATTTTGACTCATTTAAATTAACTATTCCAACATATCAAGAACTGAAAGAGCACTTCAATGACACAAAATGTATGTAATTTTCTCATCAACTAAAATGAAAGAAAATTAAGAAGGCTGTGAGATTTTTAAATAAAATATGCCCTTAAGAATTTAGAAAATTGTTCATATGCATCAAGGTTGGTTCAGTAGTTTAATTCTAGAACACCTGGAAAACAAGATATACATAACTCTATTTTATTTTAATAAGAACTTCAAATATAAGCCAATATCATAATATTATACTGCAATTTACCTATGAGTCATCAATTAAAGGATTAGATATTTTTACACAACCACAGTCCGCAGCAGCGTGTTTTCATACTGATAAATCTAAGGCATTATATATATCACATAATTCAAAGATGGAATATAGCAGATTATATCCAACTTTAGATTTTAAGTACGTCCTTGACTTGTTTATGTGTAGTTTTGCACCTGCAAGTCATAAAAACACATGGAAAAAAATCTTTTCAGGAAAACATACTGGTCCATGATTAAGTGCCATTGATTTTGCAGATGGAGTTAGGCAAATTTAAAGGCTTCCAATTTGCCCTATGCCCGACATGAACCTGTGGTCACCCCTACACACAAAGCATGCATAAAAACACATAGGTTTTGTGACTTATACTTTCAAATATTCTGGAAGGGAAAAAGTGGAAGAGACATAATATCAGCAGTGTGAGTTAAGTGAGTGAAATTCAAAGAAAACTTGCGTAACAACTCATATTTATCCTCGTATAATTAATTAAAAAAATACATGTAATACTAGCAACCTAAAGACTTAGGTCTCATATTGAGCCTTAGACTCATTAACTACAGTCCTTGATTTCAGCTTTCTTTAGGGACAAATAATAAGGATTTGACAAACCCTTTCCAAAGATACAGAAATTAGTGTCCTCATTTAGTCTGAAATCATAAATTGATTCTACACAGATCAGTGGGTAACATAAAGTGATACCTATTTTCATCTATAGCTGTCCTGAACTACATTCATATAGGTACAGTGTAGATAAAAAACATCTCAAACTCATTATAATTCCTTTGAAATGGAAAGGCTCATTCAGAGCTCCCTGGGTGTTTGCCTTCTGATTTTCACAGGCTTCAGGTAAGTCTTAAAGGCACCTCTGAAATAAATTTGGGGCATGTTGTCCTTGAAATTTAGGAATATTCAACCAGCAGCATTCACATCATCTAGCTTTAAAATTTAAGAATTTACTTTTACTGAATTGCTCTCTGGAGGAACATACATAGTTCCATTGACCTTGGATTGTACTCTAAACTGCATCTATATTAAATGTCTGAAGAACATGCTGTTAATATACCTTATGTGAGAGAGTGTAAGAGAGACAGGAAGGGGCCTAGTAGCAGAAATAAAATTTTCTGCAGCACGCATGGGGTAACTCAAATTTAGATTTCACACTCAAACATTTTTGGCACTAGGGAGCCTGTCTGATTTTGAAATAGCAAAGACTAAGTAGTGATTAACCTGCCAGCTCTAAATGTGATCTTTTTTGTCAGGTGAGGTAGATCCATGCATTTAACAGTTCTATGCATAGGGCTTCATTCAACAATGAAATCAATCAAATAGGAACTAAAGTCCATCTAAGATTTTAGAAAAAGGATTGGGAAGTATCGTAAGAAAAGCAAAGCTGTTACTGTAGTAGCAGTCCCTGCAAGACGTCCTGTATTCATTACAAGTGGGATTAGATCTGTAAAAATAATTTAAAATGCAGAATGCAGACAGACAGGTGGAAAAAAAAAAGTTATTAGGTGTAAGGAGATAAGATAATCGTAATCAATACCAATTTCAATGGGGATTTGCAAAAAACTGAATCAGACAAAATCCAACACCAGAGTACTCCTGGAGAAGAAAAGGATGACTTCATATAAATTAAATTCAAGCTGCATATAGACATAGTCTTTCCTAAATATGAGATCTAATAAACTTATTAACTGTTTCCCAAAGAGTTAAAAGCTTCAGTCGGTATAGTTTCTAAACTGACTTTCAGAATAACGTGGTATTTTTCTCTACATAAGTCCTGTACTGATAATTCTTCTCCATCTCTACACTGCTGGAATCTAAACTCATGGCTACCACAGACAGTTGATTTCTGGGATGTTCAGTGTAAATGTTATTTCTCAATAGTCAGAATAGAAGGAAAAAACCTCTTTTCCAGCCTTCCATGGGCAAGAGTGATGTATAATACAAACAGAATCCATTGAAACTTGTGTATTGCTTAGTTTGCCTACGTTGGCAGCCAAATTATCCTGTGTATAGCCTTTCAAAAAAGAAAAGTATTTCATAAGTACTAAATACTGTTATTATTGATCAGATTACAAAGTGATATTTCAGGTTATTCAAAATTAATGAATACTAATACATATCTTTATGCTTGAATTCATTACATGCAGGTGTCAGGCAATACCCTGACAATGAATGGTATAACACACTGCAAAAACCTAGAGGGGTAATAGCTCCTTTTTTACAATAGAGTTTGTATGATCAGAACAAAGGAATTGCTGTGGAAAACACTCTTACAGATGCAATTTTTGGGCTGTTGGATCTTCACAGCTGCAGTTCCAAGATATTTAAATGTCAGTCAGCCTCAGTCCAGGGATAACCTGACACCAATAGATAGCTGATGTGTTTCTAGATACAAACTTCCTGTATACTTCCACTGTGGAACTGATAAACTTAGGAATGTGAAAAAGTAATACTGAATCATAACATTTCCCTAACCAGCACTTCAGTGGAAATTTTTCCTAGGTAAAAAAAAAAGTTTTTTTTTACTTCTTGACTGCTCTAAATATCAAAAGAAGTAGCAATTAGTGTACTCTGCTTATGCCTACATCCTATGCTTATGCTATCCTATGCTTATTTCCTACATCAAAATGACATCACTCTTAATACAACATATTTCAAATTGAAAAATAAAGTGTGAAAATATATCAAGCCAGAGACGTGTTCTTCATTTTCATAAAATTTACCAGAAACAACTGCATCTTGTTGGGAAGTCACTAATAATGAACTGACATTTATAAGCTAGGTTAGTTCTATGAGACAAAGGTCACTACTTTTGACCACTCCATAGCTTAAGAGCCAATATACTGTAAAACCTATATTCACAAAAATTGAACTACAAACATTACTGTTGCAAAATGAAGGAGTCAATCAGGAATACATAATGAAAGGTTATAAAATCTTATTTTGGATCTGAATTACATGATTCCATGCTATTTTTTTTTCTGAAAATATTCTGTCTTTATTTTTCTTTCTGCTGCAGCCTAGTATCTGTGAGAGATTGAGATGTGACTGGTTAATGGCTCAAATATTGTTAAGATCACTGTAGGACTTTGCCCACTATGGCAAGCTGTATAAAGATGCCACTGCTCATGTGTGGTCACCCCTCTTCGCAACACCGAATAAGCCTCTTCGTATTCCGGGAAATCTCCACAGAAAGTTAAACCACCTGATGGGAACTTGAGATAAGATAAAGGTGGTTCTATTGCCCAATTATCTCAGGTCTAAGAAGTAAACAAGCCTGGGGAGAAGAATGTATCCACAAGGAAAGCCAACTCAGCAGCTGTGCAAAAATCAGCTCTGTCTGGGTCTGGCACAGAGAGGCCATAGCCCACAGACTCAGTCCTGAGGCTTTCCACCAGACGACTGCACACGATGCACAATGTTGCAGCAGATCTACAGTGTTGCAAAAGCCACTGTAAAACTCCCCCACCACCCAGGAGAGGTGCTTGGACATTCCCATGTATACCTGAACATAAAGATAAGCATGGAACACTATGTGTTCTGCTCAAATGACAGTGAGGCAGCAGAGAAGAAAGATGGTTTTTTATGTGAGGTTGAATTCTGAAGAGGAAAGCAGAATTCCTCCTTTCCTGAGAGCAACTGAGTACATTCAGCCATAAGACAAGAAGAAAATCTGCAAAATGAGGGCAGGCAATGCAAATAACAGATTCCAGAAATAAATATACTGTCCACAACCAAGAATAAACCCACTGCTGAGCCTCAAATGTTAGTAGAAAGAAGAACCTTTTTATTATGTCTATATCAGGAGTGTAAATCAATATGAGTGGATCTGAAGAGAGCAAGAGTTGGGGTGATAACTAAATGTCTACACTATATAAATCTCAGGGTTTGAAAGAGTGTTGGTTTTGCTTAACTTTTGGCTGCCTCTTGTCTGCTTCCCCTGATGGAATGCTCAATATGCTGAATGCTCAATTGTAGTTGGAATGCAACAGGAATAATCCTAACTGAAGATTATCTTGAAGCTTAGTTTCATCACACACCCTGCTCCACAAAGAAAAGTGCTGTGAATGTGGGCAATTATTTGAGTCACTTAAAAAACATACTGGTTTGAAAAGCATTACAACAACATAAAATATAATTTAATTTCTAATAAAAAGATATATGCTAGTAGAATAGCACAAAATCATATTCAATACACAATATTTCCATATTTAAAGTACCTTTATTTTTCATTGATTCAAAAATGTTGTTGCTTGACCAGAGCTGAATTCCAGTTCTTGATACTGTTTAAGACAAGACAAAACAAAACAACAAACAGAAATTTGGGGATTTTACCTAGGCATTGGGTTTCTGTACCACTCCAGAGACCATTTGCCAAGCACTCTCTCACATGAGAACCAACTAATGTGTATCCTGTGTTACAAGTGAATATTGCAGTAGCTCCATACACTGTTAAGGTTCCCATCTTATTTCCATTTGGTGGAGATGGAAGACCTCCACAGGAGATAACTAGGAAAAAAAAAAAGAACATAACATACTGAAACATGAAAATGTTTGTCATAATTTTTTTAACTAGAAGACAATACATCACCTCATGTTTTCTTAAAAAGTAAACATAATAAGAATAAATACAAGAGTTGCATTCCATAGAAAGGGCTTAAAATTATGCTTGATTTGGCAACACACATTCCACACCTAAAAATTCTTTGGGATACCTGCATACCTTGACAGCAGCCAATCCATATTTCTGGTTCTGAAACAAGGGAATTACACAAATTCCTGAGAAGGTTGTGGTTATATTCCATGTGTACATATCCATGGCTACTCCTCGAACACACTTCCCCTGGCCGTTTTAAGTGTTGTGTCAGTTTAAACATTTAAACATGTGTCAGTTTTTAACATGTAGTACTCTGAATTGTTATGAACTGGTTTTTTTTTTCTTATTTCCTACTTTTATTCATAAGCATATAGCGTATGTGATAGTCTGCTTGCCAAAACAATAGATCTGGTTTTGCCAAAGACTAGACTTGACCAATTATCACATTCTGTAGCAACGGCTGCAACCCACAGTTATTGCACACCATATGAAAAATTGTCTTTCAAGAATGTATCAAACTCTAATTTAATTAAAACCATTCTGTCATTTCTTTTGTTTCTAGAAGAGTATATCAATAACATTGCAATCTAAGATGCAGCATGACCAATCTCTTCAAGAGCTTCAACTGTATTTTATTATATGTTAGTATAAATCACAGGTTTACTTTCAAAAGCATCGTGATCACAACTAAACCTCCTATTTGAAATCCCAAGACACCACTCATATATTTTAAAATGTTCACTATAGAAAACAACACAGAATTGGTTAGAATTTTGATAAAATCAAGTACCAGCTACTGTATAGTTAACTCAGTCATTATCAGAACATGTATGATCATAATTTCTTATGTACATAATGTCCCAGAGATGAGTAAGACTCATTTTGACTATGATCAAGTCACATTAATGTAATTTGTGGGTTAGCCTAACATTATAATTTCTAATGTTAATGCTGAATATTAATTACATTTATGTTACAAAAAATAAACTATTCCTAAAATGCAATAGAATGAACTGTTCTAAACATATTACAAATGCTTTATTGGTTTTAATTACAGAGATTACAGTTAAAAATATCTAAACTACATGAATAATGAGCTATCTCACAATTTTTAGGCAACTGTTCAGCATATTCTTAAAAAAACTTACTAATTAGGTCTCTCTTAATCCTGAATGCCCTCTAATTTGAAGTTTTGAAATTCCTTTAGAGATACTATGAACAAGTAGACATTGATAAATATGATCTAAACCCCTTATCATCAGTGTTTC
>VZTJ01001900.1:1026213-1046083 GCA_013397795.1 Orthonyx spaldingii | reverse complement strand
TCTCCAGAAAAATAAACTATATATATATATATATATATATAAAAAAAATCTATTCTTAGCATTTGAATCACATAAAGAAAATAAACAGTGGACCCCTCAAAATACTCTACAGTGTGTTTTGGGATCTTAATGATCCTGTCCAATGGAAATATTACCAAATATCTCTTGGGGGATGAAGTTTGCTATAAATAAATCCTAATCAGTCCTCTAGCAGAGGGCAAAATAATGTACCTTTCTTATAAATTAACTAATATCTCTTCAGTCAGCAACTCCATGTGTTTCTCTATCTAATACTTTGCTTTTGATTAACTGCATTTGATGTGGATCACCCCATTTTCTACTTACATAAAAGTTCTGTAATTGTAGAGGGTGGGCAAGAACTATCTTTTCAAAGACTTGTCGGCAGCTGAACTGTAGCTGCATATGAGGCAGCAAACGAAAACTACATTTTTTAGTATGTGTGCACAAAAAGAAAGGGACATAATTGCAGTTAACTGAATTAAAAACACACATTGTAAAAGAAAATATTAGCTTTTGGAGAAATTTATTAAGACTTTGGCACTGTAACCCTTGAAATCTATATGATTTCACTGAGAATGCCAAGGTTCTCTAAAACTTTAAACATCTAAAGTCAGGGTTGATGTAATGTATGGCATTTTTGTATGAAGACACTATAAAAGCTCGTAAGAACATTTCTCCAACAGTACAGTTTAAATACTTCACCCAAGAGGTGAAGCAAAGCAATATCATCTTCTAATCTAACTCTAATCTGGAATATTCTAAAGTAATAACATTCTCTCCTAGTATTTTCTACATACTTGTGCACCATCTAGTTGAATAAATACAGATTGATCTCTTGATGCTACTTCATTGGCTCTTGTAGGAAACATATTGTACTTAACACCTAAGGAGTTGAAACAAATTAATTTCAAGTTAACGAAAATTTCACACTTTCTTACTTGTTGTAACATGAGAGTAAAATAGTTTATTAAACCCTTTATTTATAAAATAATATATATATATATTTAAAAGCATAGAATATTCTGTAAACAAGTATATTCCTTACCCTTACAAGTTGGCCTTTCATTGCCTACACTCCAGGTTCCATTAGTCCTGCACTCTATGAGCCTTTGACCCAATAAGTAATACCCAGGACTGCAGCTGAGCATGACTTGAGCTCCATACTCATTCAGTGACCCAGAAATCAGTCTCCAGACAACATGATCTGAGAGAAGAGTCTCTATGCTGGGGCAGGTTACAGCTGTGAAGAAAGGACATGTACATATTAGCATTCTGCCCCTAAATTTCTCTATAGGTGTATGTCTTGCTTTACTGCAGAGTTTGACAATCTAAGACTTAGAATACCATAGTCATTTTGGAAATACAAGTTCTAAGAAAAATAATTCTCATCCAGTGGGTATTACAAATTGAACTAGAGTTTGTAGTATATTTTCATATAGTGAGATATAGTGGAACAATGACATACAGTTATGTTCTCTAACGAGATTTATTCAAAAATTTCAGAGACAAAACACAGACTACAGTGGATGTAAAAGAGGGAAGTAAATATTGCTACGTAATATTTGCAAAGCTTGAAGAAGTTCTTAAAACAGGTTGCCATAAAAGCTGCTAGCACACATTGAAATGCTAATCACTATAAAATCCTATATTGTGGGTATACAGGAAAATTATTTCATTCCAGTTTAGAAGATTTTAAAAAAATGATTCTATTTAGGAAGATTTTTAGAGTTATTTCAGTTCTGTTGTTTTTAGTATTTCATATTTTGTAAGAAAATGCAGTTACAAAAGAGAAGAACTAAGTTTATGTTTTTACAATTTGATGCTCTGCAATTTAAGTCCACAGAATGTTTACAATATTTACAGTATTGACATCAATTCTATCTTAATGTGCCTATGACTCCAGACTAGCATTATGAAAATATGTATGAGTATTTTAAATAGTTATAGTGATTATCTTTTACCATGTTATTCAGAATTTCCCTGCTATGGAAAAAGTCTGGATGAATTAGTGACTGTTTATGTCACTGAGATTCACTAAGCGAATATTTTAGAAAAAACTACTACCCCAGAAACAGTTGAGAAAAGCTATACTTTCCAAAGAAAATCAACCAACCAACAACAAAAAAAAGTAGAAGAAATTTAGTTTCTTTGTATGTTACTTAGTGGAAGACAAAAATATTAGGAGAAAGTATGTTAAAATCCCAAATAAAGAAATAAAAATGAGAGCCTGGTTCTCATTTATGTTACAACAAATTCATACCATTCCACCTGGAAAAAAGGCCAACAAGATGGCAAAATAAATAAATAAATACATAATTACATATTCTGTAGACTTCACACTATCTAAGAGGTATAAAGTGATTTTATCACAAGTATGAATGTGTTATGGAAGAGACTAGTTCAGGTAATCACTGAACTAAAGGGAAACTGATAGAATCAAAATTCCTGTAAAAATTTAGATGCTAATGCTATAATTCTACATCTACCTTTTCCAATAGTTATCTTACCCATGGTAAATTTTGGCATCCAGGAAAAACAGAACTGAATACAGCATATCTATGAAGTTGTGTAAGAATTTATAAAGAAGAAATAATTTGAAAAACTTTCAAATGACAGGTTATAATGTTATATTGAGTTGAAATTGTAGAATATATTCTTAGATTTTTTTTTTTTTAGTGTATCTTAGGAAGGATTGCCAGTGTACAATCACTTTGAAACTTAATAGGTGTTTACTTTGGCCTTTACAACAATATTTTGACTACTTAGGAACAGCATCCCAGGTTAATAGAGGACTTCCTACTTCCTACTTTAGTATTGATACCAAACTGTGTTTCATAGCTATGGAAAAATTATCAACTATCAACCGAGAAACATTTTTCCTTATTTGTTGTTAAATAAAATATGCATCTTGAAGCACTCTACTTAACACCTTGTAGTGAATTATCATATAGGTCTTTTAGAAAACAAACAATATTCTAAATAGGAACTTAATGCCTATCAACTTTAACATTTTTATCATTCCTCCTTTCAAGCAATATTTTTATTGCTTCTTTCAAACATGAAAGCAAGCTTCCTATTTAGCCTAATAGCAAAAATTTTAGTCTTAACCATAGGACATATCTAAAGATTGGCTCAGCTATGTCAGAATATGTAAACAAGCCACATAGATTTTACCTCTACATACTGAGGTCAGTATGCAATTTATTCTTTCTTTGTCACTAGATACACTTAGATTTGCAAGCACACTTTACAAACAACTATCAGATTCTAATGCATGAATGTACAATTTCTAATTCAAGATGTTCCTGAATACAGAATATACTTCTAGGCTGTGTTGATGTAATCAACTGAAATCGTTACTTGAAAAAATTTAATTTTACAGGGACTGATTTTTATTTATTAAATTCCTCACCCTTCAAGAAACAAAAAAATTACTATTAACAGATGCTTGATTTTGTGCACATGGTTTTCGAATTAGTGCATCAACCTGCCTCTTATGGTCAGTCTCTTGGAAATTATGAACTGGGCACTATTTAAATTCTCATTTACATAGATGAAACTCTGTAAGGGATTATCTCAACTTCTTGCAGATATGAAGATGTTCTCTTACTTCTCCACACATTTTTATACAAAAATATATGAATAATATTGTTTCAAATAAAACATAGGTCAGAAAACATAATTCTAATTTGAAATCATGATTAAGATTATCCATTTCAATGACATGACAACCTCTATATACTGATAATTCTGAACAGACTCAAAAGCAGGGAATTCATAATGACATATAATTACCATAGCAAAGAATTTTTATAAATCCCAGATAGGCAGATCTATCAGGTCAACGTGTGGCTCTGAGGCTGGTGTAGGTGGAAAAATTGGGGGTTTGTTGACTATGGGATGATCTACTCAACACCTGGTCTACTGACACCTTTGAAAGGATGCACCTTTCTCAGAGGGGAAAAAGAGCTCTAGCACAGGAGCTAGCAGGGCTCATTGACAGACCTTTAAAGTAGCTTGGAAGAGGCAGAGGGAAAATACTAGGCTTGGCATTGATGAGCAATGGTATGGTGTGCCAAACTTGAGGAAACAAGCACTAACGGGATCCCTCAATCTGCTGCACAAGGTACTGGGTACAAAGTACCACACCTAGAATGTTTCTACACATGCACACAGCACGAGTAAAAACAAGATGAGCTCGAAGCTTTGCCCTAGACCCAGTCTGATATCATTAGCATAAGTTAAATCCGGTGGGATGAGTCCTGTGACTGGAATGCCCTCTTGGATGGTTACATTCGCTTTAGGAGGGATAGGCAGGGCAGAAAAGGCAACAGGTGGTGAGTGAGGGGGTGTCACTGATGTAATAGAAGGGGTAGAATGCATGGAGCTCACAGTGGGCAATGGCTCAGTTGAGAGTTTCTGGATAAGAATCAAGGGACAAACAAATAATATGAATGTCATTCTGGGAGCCTATTGTAGACCTACAGCCAGGAAGATTACGCCAACAAATTATTCTTTGAGGAGCTAAAGGACGCTTCCAAGTCAACTTCTCTTGTCCTTATGGGGGATTTCAACTTGCCAGAAATTAACTGGGAGAACCACATAGCCACTATAACCTAGCCCAGAAGATTCCTAAAAAACCTGGATGACACCTTTATGGAACAGATCCTAATGGAGCTGGGTCAGAAAGATGCTGTACTTGATCAATTGCTTGTCAACAGAGAGGATCTCATAAGGGAAGTGGAGATTGGTGGCTGTCTTGGCCACAGCAACCATGAAGCAACTGAGTTTAAAATTTCTGTTGACAGGAGGAAAAGTGCCAGCAAAACCTCAACTCTGGAATGAGGAGAGCAGACTTCAGATTGCTCAGGGAACTAGTAAGTAAAATCCCCATGGAAAATATTTTTACAGGCGTTGGGGTCCATCAGTGCTGGTCACTTTTTAAACATTGCCTCCCTAAGGGCACAGGAATGTCTGAAGCCACGTAGGTGAGGCAAAAGGCCAGCTTGGCTGACCGGAGATCTTCTCTTGGAAATAAGGCAAAAAAAGGAAGGTATATGCCCAGTGGAAGCAAGGTCAGGTGTCATAGATGCCACTTGCCACTGTAGGGAGAAAATTTGTCCAGTCAAAACTCAAGTGGCGTTGAAGCTGGCCAGAAATACGGTGAGCAATAAAAAGAGTTTTTTCAAATATATTAATGGCAAAAGTCAATGTAGAAATAACACCAGCCGATTACAGCATGAGGATGGTCACCTCACAAACAGCGACATGAACAAGGCAGAGGTGTTTAATGCTTTCTTTGCCTGTCTTCAGCAAGCATGATGCACCAAGGGGGTCTCAGTGCCCTGAGCTGGAGGACCATGACTACGAGAATGATCAAGTCCCAGTCAACCTTGAAATTGTGTGCAATCTGCTGCTCCAGATGGATCCCTACAAATCTATCGGGCCTTGGATGGGATTCATCCAAGAAACCTCAAAGAGCTGGCTGATGAAATCGCAAAACCTCTCTTGATGATTTCTGAGTGCTCTTGGGAATTCAGAGAGGTCCCAGCTGACTGGAAGCTAGCAAACATTGTCCCAATTTTCAAGAAAGGCAAGAAGGAGGACTCTGAAAATGACAGGCCTATAAGTCTCACTTCAGTGAAAAATTTTACTCCTTTACTGCTCTAAATATCAAAAGTGAAAAATAATCTTCATGGAAAAGCTTATTCTGGAAAGTATTTAAAAACACTTGAAGGTTGCTCTTCAAGAGTATCTTGAATATTGTGACTCTGAGTGCAATTATTTTTTCAAAGAGAAAAGACAAGTACAATGTTCATGATGGAAAAAATATCTCAATCACTGGAACTTGCTATTTAGCAATACTTGCTATTATTATTTTCAAGTGTAACAGCACATGATACTTGGTTGTCATCCTTCAGCTACTAGTTAACCACAAAAAAAGTGAAATGGCATTTTGGACTTACTATTTGACGAATTTAAATAATGTGACCTACATTTTTCAAATACAATCTTCTGAACAACTCCACTATTATCTTAAAAATAAGAGCAACATTAAGGTGAAGTCATGTATTATGTCCGAGATACTAGTGTGGTTTAAATTCACAAGTCTTAGTAAAATTAGAGGACAGTAGGAAACCAAGCAATCCTATACATCATAGAATCTGTGCATAAAGACCTAAGAACAAAATAGGATCACTTGAGCAAGTTGATAGTTTCAGGATGCTGATAGAAAACACAGAGGAAAAAGATTAAGCTGTTCACATTGGTCAATATATTCAAACAAGAAAGGCTTCAAAACCTCAAAACAGATAAAGAAATGGATCATGTGGTATTCAATACCAGTCTGTCAATCCAGCCAGCTATATCAAGCCAATCTGTTATCAGTCTAATATTTCTGGACTAATTAAAAACTCCTAAATTAATGAACTGTTTTACTACAGTTCATTAAATAAGTACTCCATGTTACATACCAAAAGCTGACAAAATACTTCAAAAAATACTTACTGACCTCAGGATTTGTTAAAGAAAATGGGTATGATGTTCTGAACGTCTTAGCAAATAAAACCACCAGCACAATATCTATGATGAGCTGATGGTGAATCTTTGCCTGTTTATCTTAGCAAATTTGGTTTTGCATTTATACTACAACTAATGTTTTATTCCAGAACTACTTATGATTCTTAATTTTATAACTAGATATTTTCCAAACATATTGAAAATTATAAAAGGACTAATTTATAAACTTATAAATTATAAAATTTCTAATTATTTTTAATTAATTTCTAGAAAAAAGATGTCTGAACCATCACTGCTACAGCTCAGCACACCATACCTTCAAAAAAACATCTACAGTGAAATCTGCAATATGTAGATTACGGAAAAGTGTCATTAGATGTTCCTTAAAATAGATGATGTTGGATGAATTAGCATAAATCAATAAAGGACCTGATTTTAAACTTTGAATGAGTGTATTAAAGGAATAGTGAAAAAGAGCAATAACGTTATGCAGTTATAGGGACTATCTCAGCCAATTAAAATGCTAGAAGAATGAACCATAAACTCAATTTTCTAGATTGTGCATCCACATACTTCTATGAAAAGGAAAGGAATAAGAACAAAGGCTTTGAGAGGCATGGATTTGACAAGTGGACCAATCAGTGGATAAAGGCAAACCTTATGAAGTTCAACAAGGCCGAGTGCAAGGTCCTGCCCATGGACCAGGGCAATCTCAGGCAAAAGTATGGGCTGGGCATAGAACAAATTGAGAGCAGCCCTGAGGAGAAGGACTTGGAGTGTTGGTTGATGAGAAGCATGACATGAGCCAGCAATGTGCACTTGCAGTCCAGACGGCCAAACGTATTCTGGGCTGCATTGAAAGAAGTGTGACCAGTAGGTTGAGGGAGGTGATTTTACCTGTCTATGCTGCTCTTGTGAGTCCCCTGGAATACTGTGTTCAGCTCTAGGACCCCCAACAAAAGAAGGATGTAGACCTGTTGCAGTGAGTCTGGAGAAGGCCAAAAAGATGATCAGTGGGCTGCAGCACCTCTGCTATGGTGACAGGCTGAGGGAGTTGGGGTCATTTAGCCTGGGGAAAAATAGGCTCCTGGGAGACCTTAGAGCAGCCTTCCAGTGCCTAAAGGGGGCTACAAGAGAGCTAGAGAGAAACTTTTCACAAGGGCATGTGGTGATAGGTAAATGAGTAATATTTTCAAATTTAAAGAGAGTGAGTTTAGATTAGAAATTCTTCTCTACAAAGGTGGTGAGGCACTGGAACAGCTTTCCCAGAGAAGCTAGGGATGTCCCATTGCTGGAAGTGTTCAAAGCCAGGTTAGATGAGGCCTTAAGCAACCTGATCATGTTCTAGGGATCTCTATACAGAATAACTGAAGCAAGATATTTGTCATTCAGTTAAGCTTTCTTAGTAGATATCTGTTGCTTGGTATTTCCTGTAATTAAATTCAACAGCCTAATATCCATGATCCTTCTGTGTCTTGCTGTATGATCATCACGAACCATATTTTTCATGCTTCAAATCTGATGTAAATACTTTTAATGAAAAGAAAGGAGTTTCAAACATCTGTCTCAGGCATTATATTATCAGATGTACTTTGCCAATCAAACTGCCCGATTTCAACCTTCATTTTAATAGACATGGGAATAAAATGGACTCATTTATTTACCATTTACCTATTTGTGCTATGTTTGCTTCCCGTCAAGTTAGAGATGTTTCTGTTTCTGGAGACTAAATACATCTATCCTTACAGTAGCAATACTGACAAAAACAGGTTGCTAATGCAGATTGTCTAAGCTTTTCTGCACTTTGCAAGTAAGAAATCTTGGGTAAAGTATGCCTGCCTCTGAACAGTAATCCATTCTGAAAATATTGACTTTAAATTGTCATGTACATCACTAGCACTTTAATTTAACACTTCTGGATTTAGAATAATGGGATTCCTTTTCCACCTGAATACATTTTTAGAAAAGGAAAAGAGAAGACAAGGAAGAGAAGAAAGTGTTATATATTCTGTTAGGTTATTATAAATACTAAACAAAATCTTTAATGTTGAAAGTTGTGCTAAATATTAATAATTAATCTTTGTTTTAAAGGGTAGTCATAGTCTGGTTAAGTTTGACCATTTCAATAATACAAGTTTCTTTTTTGTTCTTTTTTTTTTCTTTCTTTTTTTTAAATTATTTTTGGTTGTTTTTTCTCACTGCAGATATAGTGTTATTAATTCAGTATATCTAATCCCCAGATACTTTATCTGGCCTCTTCCCTCAAAGAAAAAAATCTGTTGACATTTTTCCTAATTAATCATTCAAGTTATGTGCTTTGTACATTGTCATTTTTTTCTGAGAACGAAGCTCACTTCAATACACTGGAGCACTGCCTTCCCTCTGTACATGGCTCTGAATTCAGATCATGTCTGTGATCATCACAGCTGGTTTTGAATAATCCTCTTTATGTACTCTGTGGAATTGCTGTGTACAGTTTTAGGCACTGCCCTTCAAGAAAGGTGAAGATCAATTGGAGATTGTCCAGAGGACAATAATGAGAACCAGTGATCCTAAAAGCAGGAAGGAAGAGTGAAAATGAATCACAATAAGGTAGTTATCGCTACAGAAAAGGTGATTGAGTGGACTGGATTCAGGAGTCAAGGGTGGGCGAACAACTCGGGGGGTCGTCTTTGTGAGGAGAGGCGGCTGGGCACAGCCAGTGCCAAAGGATCCAATGCAAAACACAGCTGAGCTCAGCAGTCATGATGGCAGCAACTTTGGGAAACTGTGTTTAGGAAGGGGCAAAACTCCACACATGCAGAGAAGGCAGAAACTAAAAGAGTGAGAAATAGTAGAGGGAGCACAAAGGTCTCATGAGAAGGAGATGTTCCAGACACCAGAGCTGGTGTTTTGTTGCAGCCCAATGGAGAGGACCATGCCAGAGCAGATAGCCATACTGCAGCCCACACTGGAGCAGCTAGATTTTATTTCTTGAAGAAGCTGCATCTGATGGAAGAGCCACACTAGAGCAAGGTTATCTTGAATGACTATAGCTCACGAAGAAGACATATGCTGGAGGAGAGGAAAAGTGCAAGGACGAAGGAGAAGCAGAGAGAAGCCTTTAATAAGCTGACCACAACTCCCACTCTTTATTCCCAGCACTGGATAGAGTATGGAGAAGAGCCAACAGAGTGAAGGTGACCCTGAGAATAGAGGCAGGAAACTGTTGTTTTGATGTTTTTTAACCTTTGCTTTCTGAAACTTATTTGATCCTATTTTGATTTGCAATACATTAAATTAACTTTTCCCAAGTTGAATCCTCTCTCTGTCCTTATCTTGAACCATGAGATTTTTCATCCTATTTTTTCTGGTCTGGTTGAAAATGGAATGGGAGTGAGCAGCTGGGTGAGGTATGATTGCTCACCAAGGATAACCCACTACACTGAAAAAGTAACAGTTTTCAAACACATTAAGAAGAATAAAACAAGTATAAAGGGACTTCTATTTGTCCACTGTGGATACAAAATGAAACAAGGCCTTTACCCCTACAGAAAAACAGCTTCAGGTTATATAAATGCTAGGAAAAACTGCAAGGGGGAAAGTAAATTACTGAAAGAGGGTATTCAGGAGTGTTTTCAAGAGTAGGTTAAATGACCATCTGTCAAGGATGCCTAGAAATTCTCCCAAACTAACTTTCAAAAATATTTTCTAACAATTATTTGCTGTTAATTAGTTCAAATAAGTGAAAACCCTTTCACAATCAGGTATAACTTCACAATTCTTATATTTGCCTCATTTTACTATTTCTTTAAAAATGAGTTGAATTTTACTTGTCTGAAAAATTCAAGTGCTTATCGAATTCAGAATCTGGAAAGCACATACATATGCTGTTGATTAGATCAAGATTCTAAATTAACTCTCAAAAATTTTACATATAGTATTATAGCAATTATTAACTTTGAGATTATGTCCTAATCAAGATTTCAAATCATGTTGAAGTCAGGCTCAGTTAATTATTGCTTTGATGCAGGACAGGGACAAGCAGTGGCTGCCCAATGCAAATGAGAGGCCATGCAATATAGCAGAGGACTCTGCACTACATTGGCTTGTTCTGACAGGAGGCAGAAATGATGACTGAAGGACTCTTATCCAGCTTGATTATCTACACTAATATTTTAAGGAAAAATGTTTGCTTTTATTACTTTAGAAGCTATATTAAAAAAGAAATTACAATTGGTGATTGTAATGCACAACTGAGAATGGAATATTATTCATAGTAAGAAAATATGCAGGAAATTTAATTATCTAACAATTTTAATTGAGATGTTTTGAAGAAGATAAAACAAAGATTTTTTAATTAAACAAATTCATAGGCCTCTTCTACTTTATTACATGCTAAATGATGATACATTCCTGAATGGCCACTTCAGGGCATATGTATACGTAAAACATAAACATCAGCAGTGAAGATTTTCCTAAGAAAGTTCAGGGGAAACATTCTTGAGAAATACATGCCCACTTACATTTGCAAACAGGTGGCCTCCCTTTGTTGCTCCATAATCCATCTTCTTGGCACACTGCTGTTGCTTGTTGACTAGATTCTAGCTTGAAGCCCTCATTACATTCATATATCAATCTACTGCCCAAAGTGAATTCATTACCTATAAATGAACCATTCCCAGGGGAGTCAGGAATGCCACAAGATACAGCTGAAAAAACAGGAAAAAAAAGAAGAAGAATTGAAATTTTATCATATATATCTTTAAAATATTGTCCCGTCACTGAAATAAGAAACACAGATTAGTAATTTTGACATATCCCATTCATAACAATTGAAATTAATTTTCTATCATATATGCAAAATTCTGACAAATGTAACAGTATTTAAAACATTGATAAAAACTTAGAAGTGCATCTGATATAGACAAACATTTTATAAATAATTACTTCATTTAATACAATCACTGCAGAGAGAGAATTTTCAACACAGTCCAAGGGTAATGGTTTATTTGCTAGAGAAAAAAAACATCAAAGAAGTGTCCAATGTGATTTGGTCCAAGAAGCAATGAACTGAAAAACTCTTCAATGCTTTCCAGTAGTCTGTTCCATTCTTTCAGGCTTTCTTTCAGTTCTGCACTACTTCATCATAATTTGTTCATATATTTCAGGTTTGTTTGTTCTATGCATTTAAAACTATGTTATTCAAGAATTCAATTTAACATTTTTTGTCTGATGAGAAAAGCAACCAAAGATATGACTAGACAGGGAAGAGTTGCACTTAAGGACATTATTCAGACATTTTAACCCAAATTTACATATTTGACTAATTTATTTCAGAATGCTAAATATTATGTGTATCTAGGCTTATCAATTTTTCCACATCATGAATGAAATTATTTACTGTATTATTTTCACTTTTTTTTTCTCATTCTGAATTTAAATCCAAATGAACAGTTTTTCTTTCAAGATCACAGAGTTAGTGAAGTTTGAGTAGCATCTAGGGTGTTTTTTTAGGCTTATTTATTAATTTATTTAGCCAGAGTTACTTTAACAGTATCTCATAACACATAATTTTAGGGCAGAGTATAATTATAAAAATGTCTATTTCAGTCACTTTTAGGAAAGGTCTCCAAGTCAAGATGACTTCTCAGGTCCCTTGCTTTTGATAATATATTTTTTTTCATTTCTTTTAATGCTATGCTTTATTTTAAAGTAGTTATTCATGTACAGATATTAACTCTAGATCCTTTAATAAGTTACTAAAGATTGTATGTTTGCCCCACAACTTTTCTGAAGGGAAAGTTGTAATATTATCTTCTCTGAAAGGATGTTACTTTCTGCAAAATGGCAACTTGGAGCAGACTACCCATCAAAATATTACAATTAATCTATTTCATAAGTTCATATAAACCAATGTGTGTACGCGTGTACAGAATCACAAGCTACTCTTGGGTTTGGCATCCAGTGTACTGCTCTTCAGTAAATACACCGAATAAAATTCAGCTTCAAACCTTAAATTTTTAAATATTTGCCAATAAAAAGTGAAGTTTTACAAATGAAAATATTTTTTCCTTACATACAGTCAATGGTAAGAAGCAATTCAATATTTTAATATTTTAAAATAAAAATAAATGAATCTATTTCAAAAGAAGAAATCACAGCCTTTGTCTGAAATCTGTTTCAAAGGTGAAGATAAGTACTTTTCTAAAAAATCTAGTTTTTATCACCATTTACCCAATTCAATGTAAACGATTAATTTCAGAACACATCATCATGGTACCATAAACAAAATTCTTTAATTTGTTTGCAGTGTTTCCAAGTTGTCACATATGATGCATTTAAAAGAAATACAAAACAGTATTTTGAATATGATTACAATGAGGAGATACAACCATTATTAAATGATGAATGATTAGTTCATTTCTGTTGTTCCTTCCATCTGAAATTTGTCATATTGCTAACAGAAGTAGAACTATAAGAATGTTTCAAAATAAGCTGCTTCCTTTGTAACACAACTTCTTGGCACTTTTTGTATCCTAACTAGAACTGTTCTTCTCTTACTAAAATTGAGTATTTTTCCATCAGTGGGTAGGGGCTGAGCCTCCTGACAGTGGAAGGAGTAGTAGCAGAATAGAAAAGGTAGAGAGAAGTGATAAGAAAGGGGTTCTGGAGGCCCACTTTTACTGCTCTGAATCATGTTAGAGAAAGTGGAGAAGGCAAAGGATAAAAGCAGGTTCTGCAGCTTCTGGGAGCAGGTCTTTATATTAGAAGTCATTCTCCACAAGGTGGCCACAGCAGGAGTGGTAGTTTTTCAGGACTCTGGTATACTCAAAACAGTTAGCATAGGTGTATCTGGTAAAGTGCTCTATCTGCCCTAAAGATCAGCTGAGTCCTTTACCTGCAACTAGAACCAACTCTGATCTTGTGTCAGGCAAGCAATACTTGAAAAAATTTGTCTGCATTCTGAATTGAAGGAAAGTTAAACTCACACTCTACTTCAGTACACCATAAAAATCACAGAATCACAGAATCACCAGGTTGGAAAAGACCTTCAAGATCATCGAGTCCAACCCATGTCCCAACACCTCAACTAAAACTAAACTAAACCATGGCACTGCCAATACATTTCAAGTCCTGGTTACTGTGAAAGGCTTCAGTGTTCCCAATGTCTTGCACTATGCCTCCACTAGTCCTAGCACGCCTTGTCCTCTTCTGTCTTCTGACAATGTAGCTGAATGCTTTTGGTTAAGATTTAACTTCTTGTCAACATTTTCAGGTCTCCTTTCTGATATCAAAACAATAATCTCTGTGCTAAGTGTGTGTTAAGTGTGCATACATTTAATTGTATAAAACCAAAATTCAAAACTATGAGTCTATCCACCCATTCCATGTATGCGCCCATCTGTACATAAAGGTAGACCTTATTTTATTTCTCTCTAAATACTCCAAACATGAATTAACTTCAAATACTTTAGTGGAGTAAGAACATTTTATTATGCCATTTGAACACAAAACAAAAAAAACCCCAAACCCAACAAACTAATCCAGGTGTGTTTAGTTCATGGTAGAAGCTAATAATTCTGTCAGCATTTGTTCTTCACCTTTAGCAATAACCTTTCTAGAGACTCACTGAAAAGTTCAAGACTGAGTAGCTCTTATCTGCAAGTTATTTTAAGGAATAAAAATGTACAATGCCTGGTCACACACAGGTGGGCCTCTCAGTTATGTCAGGTCTGACACAATGTCCAGTATGCTAAAGCGCCTCAAAATCTATGCTTACCTGTCACAATTCAGCACTGTCATTCTCAGTGTGTACCTCAGCCCTGTGTCCCTTCTTTCCTCAGTTGTTGCTGAATCTTGTACTTGCTACATTGTCAGGCTTTTCTCACTGCTGCTTTAACATAAAAGCAGTTTGGGCATTCTGGTACTGTTCCAGTTAGAGTCTTATCTGTTTATTTCTTGTATGCTTCTCCCCCAGAAACTGGGATTGGAAAGAAATATTCCTGTTGCTACAAATTAATCAAGGCTGCTAATGGCTTTTATAGCAGCAGTGTTCAAACAAAATATATCAGCAAGGCCAGTTTCACTAAATAGCAACTACTTTGACATTTAAAGTAAAGTAAGCTGAACCCAATGGAACAAAATAGCACATTTTCTTTGGACAGTGGAAACAATGACACTGCTGTGCCACAACCAAGTATTTTGAAGCTCTCAGCTTCCCACATGATTGTTAAACAATTAAGAATGGTGTGAGACAATCTTCTGACTTGAACTGTCAGCATGCTTCTTAAGTCAATGATTAGATGAGACTGACAGGTTCCAGCTGGGAGATGTGCATTCAGAGTGTTAAAAATGTAAGTCAACCTTAATTGTATCTATTATCTTGCACAGCAGAAAAATATATTTCTTCCAATGCAAGTGGAAAAGCCTTTACACCTAGAAACTGAGATGTAGTTTTAATTGCTCTTTCATGATCCACATGTCATACTTGCAGTTATTTCTTATCAAAACCAGTAAATTTAAGGTTTATGGCAATTCTTTAAAGTATCTATACACCTGTATTCCAGTAAGATACTTACATATTATTTATCTTCAAAGCATGCAATTTCATTGCACAAAGAAATGAAGCTGGGGAAAGACTGTGTTACAGTCAGACATTGAATTTATTTTCATATGCTGGAAAATCCCTGAAGTTAATCCACAAGCATTTGTCATTTAATGACCTGTTTCTAGCACTGAACATAGTGCTGAAAAAAGCATTTAAACACCCAAAAATTAAAGTTAGAAAGAGAGAATTCCCTAGAAGCAGGATTCAAAACAAAAATATGCCTTCTGGCTTATGTGTGTGATATCCAATTGGAAACATAAGAGAGAGCATTGACAATTCTCAGACATGAAAACCTACAGAAAAAAAAAAAAAAAAAAAAGTGAAAACAGAGTTGGGGTTATAAAAAACCCCAAACTGCTATGAGTGGTCATCTAGTCTATTCTACTATCACAAGTCAAAATTATACTTGACCAATGTTGATCTAATTTGTTCTTGAAAGACCTCCAATGATGAAAATTTCACACTCTCCACAGGCAATCTATTCCAGTACTTCACTAGTCCCTCTGAGAAAAGAATAAAAAAATAAAGAAAAACCTAACTTAGGATACTGTTAAAGTAAGGTTAGCCATAATTCCTCTATTTAGAAAGAACACAGATTAATTATTTCATTCATCTTTGGAACTATTTTTAGCTTATTAAAAATTGCTACCAGATTTGCCCTTAATTTCTGGGCTTTCTTTAGTCTAGAGTAATATACTTACTAGTTTATATTCTGAAATATGATCATTGGTTTATAAGAGGTAGCTGGGATTTGGTATTTTTAATTTGCTACTTGCCTCACATTTTCAAGACTGAGGGACATTTTTACATAGTAACATTTACCGAAAAGGTAAACAGCCCAAGTTTAATTCCATGCCCAAAACCACAGAACACCTAATTTTATGAGGAAGTGGTTTGGTGGTCTCAGAATCATAGGTCTTGTGCAACTGTAAATGGGTATTTTCAAGCTCACACTCACAGGGCAGACATGGAACAACGGTCATGGTCCTGGAATAATCTTTTTTCAGTATAGTAAAAAGTACAAATATCTCTAGCTCCACAATGCACATCTACGCACTTCAAGCACAGAGGTACCCATAATGACAGTACCTGGAATCAGCATTTTAAGCAGGAACTGTTGACATCAGCTATATTTTTATCATGACTCTGTCATACATTTTGAGCCTTTCTAAGTACTTAAAATCCAGATGAGAACTTCCTTAAAGTAGGTACCGTCTGTTTTCTTTTGCAAACCTACAAGGGAGTAACTCAAACGGTGAAGAACAGCCAAGGGTTTTTCAAGGCTCCTTAAAATTATTTTTAGCTCTTTTAAGAATGATTGGGAGAAATCAGAAAGAACACAGTCAAAAGCTGAGTCCTGTACAGGAAAAAGAGGTGGGATAAAGAGGGCCGTTTGCTCATGCCTGCCAGAGGAACTCAGCCACTCACCGTGTTACACTCTTGCTGGTACCATGTCTCAGCCTCCAGACTCTTGCAACCCAGCAGTTCTGAGCCATATTGACCCTGACAACTTGCTTTCAGTTTTTCATTCTAACTGCTCCTCTTGCTGAGCTTTTCTTATATTTTCTCTTATAATCTCTTCATCCCCAGCCTCAGTCTTCTTTTCCTACTCTCCCCCAGCACGGCAATCTATACATGAACTTATCAGTGGCTAAGATGACATATGCCACTGCTGGTATCATTACTGAGGCTATATTATTTCCTCTCAGCAGTTACTTACTGTTATTATATAAGAATTGTTATTTTCTCTCCATATCTATTTTGAATGTAGCATGACTCATGTTTCTCTTTTCACTTCACAAATGAAATAAAAGCAATAACAGTAAGTTCCAATTTCCTAGATAGGAGTCAAACTCTTTATACAGCATTCAGGACATTATTATGTGCATTTGCATTTGAGAAGACTGGAAGTGAAAATATCTTCTGACCCTATCAGATTAACTCATATTAGATGTGTTCATATTCAAATTAGATGTTGTTGTAATAGATACACAAAAAATAATTCCCCTTTTTGATAATATGATCAAACTTGATTTCAAAAATTAATTCTTACGAAGTCAAGCTTATTAATTACAAATGTAACTCTGCAGGACTGGTTTTACAGAAATTTCTGAACTAATCAAAGGCATTTTTATTTAGAAAGGTCCTATAATGAAATCCATGAGCTGAACCAAATGTGTAATTTTAATTAATTTTCAAAGAGAAAGCATTTTGATAACAGGTACTAAATAAATTTTGAAATATTATCCCCATTTCAGTGTTTTTTGAAAAATATATGCCTCATTCAGATATACAAATTGGAATAACTGTGCCAGAGTTGTAAAGTTATACATTAAAATGAGGAATCTTACATTTATAAAAATTTTTTAGTAAAGATAAACCCCCTATCTTGCAAATAGTTTTTTCTCCCTCTGTTTACAGAAATCTACATATCCAGATCCACACATATTGATGAAATTATAAATACAGATTAACATTGAAGAAAAAAGTTATTTGTGAACATGCTAGATTGTTAAAATTTCAAAGCTCCTTCTTCCATATAGTGATAAAATAAGGACAGACACAGTATTTTATTATTTTCTTCAGTCTGCTGAAGTTCTATTCAGAATCTATTACTTTCTGAGACTCCATGACCTCTGGTTATCCACTACTAAGTCCTGGGATGTTAAGTCCTGCACACATCTGTACATTTTTGCCTCCTCTTTTCTGTGAATTACTCTATTCTGTCCTTAAAAGTAGAGACTTTTTTTTTAATTATTCAAAGAAGCTTTTTCTTCATTTGCACACCTCATTATGTTTGGACATAATTTTCAAGGTTAGAATGGCAAATTTAAAACACTTTCACTGTGAATATAAAACTGTGAATATAAAATGTAAAAACTAGAAATGTAAAAGAAAACACTTAACATTACACTGTTCTAAAAAAAAGAGAGAAACTAAGAAAAAAATCAAACCATTTAAGAATAAGTGCTGGATCATATTTTCATTATACAGAACTCTCCTTTTTGGTTGAACAACAGTGCAAGTAGCAGTAGCAGGCTAATAGTGTCTAGATAGATAAGCAGTAGAAAGATAAGGGATATATTTGCATAGAATTTCTGACAGCTGAGGAATCACGAGATCTTAAATTCTGGAGAAAAGTACAATATAGGGCCTCCTGAAATTTATGGCCCCAACTCCCCCAGTCTAACAAGTACACAGAGAATACAGTCTCTATCCTCACATACTTAACGTAACTGAGCTCCAGATTAAGATGCCAAAATTTCAGTACCTTTTGAAAAAAGACACCTGTTGGCTAGCCAACAATATAGCTCCCCAAGTTTCAGCGACAGTATTGACCAGATCGAATAAAACAGAGTTTTAGCAGATGGGGCTTGTTTTCTTTTCCCACTGCCTAGAGCTACCAGAGATTCTTGGACCTCCAAGACATCCTGCAAGCCTAGTGCATATAACATAGGAGCTTGCACCTGTCTGTACTAGCAGATGGAGGAAAGGTAAAACACCTCAGGGCACCGCAAATGACTTCTTTGTTTAAGTAAATGAATCTAAACTTTATCCCACATACAGATGTTAAAATTTTGTTTTAATCTGAAACATAATTTTAGCCTCCACTTTGCTGATCCCAAGCTGTAGGCCTATTCATCATTCCAGGTTCTTTAGTGCAAAGTGCCTGAATTTTCAGTTTCGATGCCAGTGCTGGAAACGGCACTTATGCAGTTCAGTTAAGTCCAAAAGCAGCATTTGTCCCCAAACTTACCTCACATCCAGATCACACACAGATTCTCCCACGATTTAGTGACCTTCAGGAAGATCAAACGGAATAACATGCCATTTCAAATCATATATGGCATATATGTAGCATTATGCCTTATAACATGATGGCATATGAGATTAATGGCACCTTGGATTCTGAAAGCATGGATACACAGATCCTGCTTGTGGCACACTGACAGTCTGAGTTCTTCCCTGGACTGGGAGGGGTGCAGTCACATGGCCCTTCTCTGCATGAAAATGCTTATCCAGAAGAAATAGATAGGTACCAAATTACTCCATATAAAAGATAGGAACCCTATTTCTTCAAGTTCTTCAATTGTAGCCAAATTTCTGCAGCTTTTTACTTTTCTTGCAAATAGCATACCCTCAATAGAAGAGTAAGCATCCTGCCAAATCTCAACTGGCCTTTTCTTATTTTTTTTTTTTTTTTGTAAATCACAAAATAGAATTTCCATTTTATGGTCTTTTTAGAAATATCTGAACCATCAGTGATGGAACATCAAGCAAAATACTTTCTTGAAGAAGAAAGAAGAAAAACTGATTTAATGTCCTACAAAGTTAAGAACAAGTAAATGCAAATTTTAATCAAACATCTTCTCAAATATGAATGCTACTATAATTTCTTTCTATAAATAAAGCAAACTAGAAGCAGACACAAATGGAAACATGTTAGAATAGGCCATATACAATATCGATAGAATTTGCAGCCTTCTTCCTCTTGCCCAGGTCCCTGATATTATCACAGAATCATAGAATACCTTGGGTTGGAAGGGACATTAAAGACCATCTGGTTCCAAACCCCTGTCATGGGCAGGGACACCTCCACTAGACCAGGTGGCTCAGAGCCCCATCCAACCCAACCTTGAACACGTCCAGGGATGGGGCATATGCATTTGACAAACAGTAGCTACTTAACAAGAGCAGCAAGCTAAAGTATACCCTGGTTCAGTTTCAGGATTAAAAAAA
>VZTJ01001900.1:887264-1026180 GCA_013397795.1 Orthonyx spaldingii | reverse complement strand
AAAAAAAAAAAAAAGAAGGAGAGAAAGAGAGAAAAATTACAAATTATGTCTTCAAAGCACTGGTTATAAAGTGATTTTCCAAAATAATAAAGCAATTCCTTATAACTACTGAATTTTATAAAATGTTCTGTACTACAGTATCATGACCTGTGGTCTGTTTATAGGTATGCACATTACTAAAGAAAAAATACTGAAAACATATTTTTCATTTGGTCTGTATTTGACTGCATGAATAGTTCTTAATACTTCAACTCTGCACTCATGAAATACACAAGTCAATACGTGTTCAGATCAGCTCATGATGTCAGTGTCTCTCTTGGCATACAGCAGTACTGACAATGCTGTCTCTTTGTTTTGTGAAATAGCCTTACAATGAACTTACAGAAGCCTACTCAAGAAGAAAGCATTATCTTACCGTGGCAGATTGGCACAGGAGAATCCCACTGGTACATGCCATTTTGGTGGAGTCTGCACGTCGCATTATTGTGACCAATCATTCTATACCCAGGTTTGCAATAATAGCGAACTTTGCTTCCAGCGGGACCACCTGTTTTATTTATAATTCCACCATTCCTCAAGGTAGGGTTTAAGCTGCAATAAGGAGCTAAACACCAAGAAAATGGACATAAATAAAAACAAATCAAATGCACTTAATGTACAAAATTAATATTATTTATGACAAGTACAAACTTTGAATACCACTAAAATTAATGCTGAAACCTTTACAGTACATTTGGAATCCTCAGTGAAGATTCAGACTACTTATAAAGAAATACCACAAAGTTCAAAACCAAAATTTATCCTCACAAACTTCTTCCTCTTGCCCAGGACCATGGCTTGCTGAAAATAAACCCCACTGAACATCCACCACTAAAATGAGCCTGTGAACATTCGTCACAGGGAAGACACTGTTGAGTTCCACTGATAATTAAATGTCAATACCACCAACACTGAGACAGCAACTACTGTCAGAATACTCCGTTCATCATACTGAAATGTATCTTAGGTATACTGTGATGTTCATTTTATCTTCTGTAGACATTTATCCAGTAGAAGTTGTTTTGTTTTGTTTTCACAAGTGCATAATTACAGGTTTTGGTATACAACTTTCGATATCTAGCTCTATTTTTTACTTTTTATTTTCAATGTGTATTTTGTCACCTTAAGGTGCACCTATGGTATCAATTACCAGCTAAAGAAGAACGTTTTTGTCATCGATAGAGATCATAGAGTTGATTACATTCCTAACTGAAATGTTTTCTTTAAATGTTTAAATTTAGATGCAGTATATCAAAGTCAATATTTCTAAGTAATAACACCCAATATAAGCAGTAAAGCTAAGTTCAGCATTAAAGACACTGAAAAACATTGTCATCTGTTGGAATTAAATTATATAGTTCTCAATTAAGTAACATTATTTCTACTTCAAATGTTATTTCTATACATTCTTTCACTTGGAGATTAATTGAAAAAAAAACCACTAAATCACAAAGGAAAAAATTTAAACCAGAATGAAAATTAATAAGCCAAGATGGTCCAGTAAAAGAATTGTTTGGGGCTATATACTGTGTCCTTCATAAGCATGGTGACACTCACTTGCATACCTAATTAAATTATATTAATTATCAAATTGCTCTTTAAAGGTGAACTTGACATTTAAAGAAACACAATAAACATGGGTTTAATTTTCCTTTCAACATATTGAAGAATAAATAATATTGTTATTGCAAAACAAGCAAGTTAAGAACTCTAAAATCAGCTCCAGTAACCTCTTAAGTGCTATTTAATTTTAAATATCCTAGATCTTAAGAATAGCAGGTGAGTCATAAATAAAATGTGCAATTCAGATAAAACTCCAAATTTATTACATCAGTACTGCAATTCTAGACAGAAAATACTTATCTGTAACCCAGTAATACTGTATAACAATTCTAACTGTACTGTTTTTCTTACAGGAGCTTTCATTTCTTTTTTTTTTTTTTTGTTTCTGTCTCCTCCTATAACCATGTACTCTGGACTAGTAATTCTTTTATTAAACTGCTAACATTCAGTTATTCTAACAGTAAATTCTTGGCCAGACATAAAAGTATAGTGTTTTTTACCCATAACAAGATTTTTAGCATAACAAGTTAAACTTTGTGTTCTGGTTGTCAGAGTATTTATTACCATATGTTAGCTGTGGTTAATTACAACAATAAATATATATGAACATCCAGAAAGAGCAGCTTTAAAATGACATGAAATATGGGACATTTAGGCTGCTGAATTACACAGAATGATGTCAAAATACTGAAAATTTCCTTGGGAGCCAAAGGAAAATCTATCAGTCATAATTGTTGCTTATATTGTAACAATTAATAATGCCTTGAGCCCAAAAGCATGGTTTAAGCTCTTCAGTGGAACAAGTGGTGTTCAGAAAAAAGTCAAGCAAAAAAAAATCGTTTGAACTAAGGAATTGGTAGAAGAAAACAAGGAGGAAGACAAAACAGCAATATCACTCAGAATTTACTTCAACATCCCTTTGAAAATAATGAATTCCTAAAGTTTATTGTTGCAGATCTTCTACAGAAAACTATATCCTCCTTTCCCAGATACCTTGATGACTTCTACATATTTGCTGCTTTCAACCAACTCTTCAACCTACTGTTACTAATGCTTACTTTTCCTGACAACTCAAGGTGAGGGAGTGACAGCAGTTGTATGGACCTGGAGGAAATAGGGAAGAGATCTGGGAACCAAGATGTCTTGGTAAAGCTTTGTGGTCATCTGCCATTGTGAAAGTTAAAGGCAGATGTTTGAGTGTGAATATAAAAATTATGAGATGTGTTTGACAGGGTAGGAAGGTTATAACTGGAGAAAAGAGAGAAAGAATATTTGTCACAAAGGTGCTGATTTAAGAGCCATGGGGAAGAACAGCCATGACAGATTGTGCAAAAAGATGAGAAATATGAAGGGTGGGATTGGAGACCAGGAGTAAGTGATGAAAATGAGAGAAAGAAAAGGACTTGGTTAGCTATTAGAAGTGGCACCAAAAGGATTGATGCATCAGAGATTGACATTGTGTTCAGAGTAAAATATGATTCATGGAAAGAAACTGGAAAGAAAAATTTATAAAACCAAGTGAAATTGACTAGTGGGAGACAAAGAAGGAGAAGATCAGGGACAGAAGAAAGGAAGGAGGAGTATAACAAATTAGAGGAATCTGTAAAGAGGAAGCAAGGGAAATTAAGACGGGAAGCTAGATGGGAAAGAAAGATAAAGACTGGATAAAGAAAAATCTTATGTTTTCTACCACTAAAAGTAGACTGTGATTTGTAGGGAGGGGTGAAAAAAGGGTAGAGATCAGAAAGAAATGTTGGGGAGCACAGCTAGACTATCTTGGCAGAGATATTTTGATCAGAATAAGGTTTGAGACAAAAAAAGTATGGTGAATGGGATTACATGAAGTGAGGTGGATTTCTTGAAGTACAATGAATAGTTCATCAGATAGCAGTAGAGAAAAAACCCCACATATCAGAAAGGAGCTGTGATCCCTGAGTACCAAACTTTACAGTTTCATGATTATTAATAGTGTCTCTGAAACCCATAACATGCATTTTGTGATGTAAACCATATATGTTTGGATAACTTACGTTTAAAACAGTTATTTAACATAGATCAGATCCATCTTCCACTCTTACAGAAATGCTTATTAATTTCATTTTAAAGTAGTGGCAGTGGGCTGGTAGTAAGTCAGAAGCCAGCAACAAGGGTACAGGCAAGCAGTGCCTGTAATCCATATCCATGTAAAAGTCCTACTAAAACTATAGTAATTTGTGCTTCAAGGCAGTATAATACGTATAGAAAATGCTGATACTCAGTGTATTATGCCTGAGCTATAGAGGGCATGAAAAGAAAAAGCATTTTAAGCAAATTATTTAAAAATTCTGAAGAGGGACTTCTATTTTACAACTCTGAGAAGTACACTTGTTGATACAGTAAAGGAATAGTGATAAATCTACATACAGTTCCCTTCTTAATCTATAGTTTAGTAATTTTTAATCTGTTCTTTAAACTGAACTCCCTTCAGAGCCCAGGATGAAGCACACACAACAACTGCTAGCATCAGGAACTGACATATTAATAGAAGAACCACACATAAAGCAATAAATAAATGTCTGAAGACCTGAAGTGTAAGCAAATGCTTGAAGAATGCCAGACTGAAAACTACAGGCCCTGTCCGCTGAGTGAAAATTTTGAGTTTAAGAAGAAATCCATACAGTGAACTCATAAACTACTGCAGTCTTGTGTCGAGGACCATTGTGATAAAACGCTGTTTGTCTCCCAGCCAGTTTCTGAGAGGGGAATCTGTACTGGAATCTCATGAGGCTTAGCTGAAATAGGTGTAATGACAAAGGAGTGCTCTCATTTACGAATGACAGTGTTTTACCACAAAATGTGACAAACATCTATGACTGTTCCAGTGACCAAATTAATAGATTTAGTTTACTTTTCCAAATGACATATTGTCCACATTCTTTCAAGACCTCTCAGATAACAGTGTATTTTGCAAGGCAACATACTAAACATTTTCAGCTCACTTATAATCAAAACATTCAGCTCACTTAACATCAGAACTTTTGTAATTTGCAACTGAATACCAACAGGATAATGGCTGCCAGCCAAATCACATATCACTAGTCAATGGATGTGTGGACAGTAACACAAGACTACACTCTAACAAAGCATATTCTCTTAATAGCTGGAACATTTGAACATGCTGAGGGGTTTTTTTACTGTTTGAGACACTCTGTCTTAGGGAAGTTCAATTAAATGTGTCCCAACTGAAAATTAAAATTCTTTTAAACTCAATGTCCAAACTCACCAGATGATTTTGTAGAACTCACTCTCTATATTGAATAATATGAAATTTTATCAAAGAATTTATCTTAGCAAAGGACTGGATTTCCCAGCAGTATCTTTGATCAGTAGTCAAAGAACTAATATGAAGAAGATATAAGTATTCACAGAAACAGTACTGTTAGAAATTATAAATAAATGAAAAATTTTCCTTTGAATCCCACAGTGCTTTGTTTAGCTTACATGCTACATTTTATGTTGAGAGATAAAAAGTCACAGCTTGGTATACTGCTTCCTTATAACTTCCCCTTTTGGATACTTAATTTTCTTCATCATCATATTACCGGGGAATCTTATGTCTTCGTGCTGCTATTCTTTAAATATCTACTGTAATAGAGGGTTACTGTCATACTCACTTTATAGATAAGAAATTGGACACTGGCTTAAGCAATTAGTGAAGGTCAAGAAAACTAAACACACCTTTTCTGATTACTAAACTATTTCCTTAATTAATGGACCATCCATTCCATATGTTACTTTTCACTTTATAATGTACAGGATCAAAATGGAGAAAAATACTCAACCAAGCAACAAAAAGGGATCAGGTTATCTTTCTTTTTCTTTTGCATTTTATTTTAAATCTAACAAATAAACAATATGAAAAGACAAGATAAATTTGCAAAGGCCAATTCCCTCTTTATATAATTGTGAATGTTTGCCCCTTCAAAAACTGAATATCTGACTAAATAACCTGCTATTTATATGACAGCTGTTCTTACTGGTGGTTCAACATTTGTAAATCATCCAGCATATTTTTCTTGATTCACAGTACGGTATAAACCTCCACTGTGACCTTCCTGCTGCACAAATCACCACCTAAAAGTTTATGAATCACAGAAGAAACAATTACACAGAGTCTAATGAACTTCACCCATTTCCCTTGTCACTTCTAACCATCTACTGGAAAATGTAAAGGCAAACCAATCAATATTCTTTTATTTTAAATTGAAATGGAGAGGGAGTAGGAACACTTGTTTAACATCTCCAAAGCATAAAAATAGTAAGAAATGAATGGTGAAGAATTAAGCTTCTTGCAATTACATATGAGGTTAAAAGAGCATAATAAAGGTGTGTTGGGTTGACCCTGGCTGGAGGCCAGGTGCTGCTGAACACCAAAGCTGCTGAATTGGTCCCCTTCTCAGCTGCACAGGGGAGAGAAAATGTAACAAAAGGCTTGTGGGCTGGAATAGGGACAGGCAGAGATCATTCAGCTGTTACTGTCATGGGCAAAACAGATGTGACTTGGGGAAATTAATTTAGTTTTCTACCAATCAGATCAGAGTAAGATGATGAGAAACAAAACCAAATTTTGAAAAGCCTCTGCCCTGCCTGCCCTCCCCTCCCCTTCCCCTCCTTTTTCCCAGGTATGCTGGTTTGTCTAGGGTAGAGTTCATTTTCTTCATAGGCACTAATATGAGGCTGTGTTTTGGATTTCTGATGAAAACAGTGTTGATAATACAGGGATGTTCTTGCTGAGCAGGGCTTACACTGAGTAAGTCCTTTTCTGCTTCTCACACCACCCTACCAGCAAGGAGCCTGGGGGTGCACAAGGATTTGGGAGAGGACACAGATGGGACAGCTGACCCCAACTGAGCAAAGGGATAATCCATAAAACATGGTGCCATGCTCAACAATAAAAGCTGTGAGAAGAAGAAGGAAGGACCAATGTTGCAAGTTATGTTCAAGTCACCATTAAGACTGGTGGAACCCTGTGAGATCTCCTGGAAATGGCTGAACACCTGTCAATGGGAAGTGCTGAATGAATTCCTTATTTTGATTTGATTGCATGTGCAGCTTTCATTTTACCTATTCAACTCTACCTGGTTACCTCATCCCACAAGTTTTCTCTTTTTTGTTCTTCTGATTCTCTACCCTATCCTGTATCTTGCTGTGGAGGTGGTGAGTAAGCAGCTGGGTGGGCCTTAGTGGTGTGCTGGGGTTAAAGAGCAGTACAGGGCTCAACTTCACTCCAGATTCACCAGCACAGGACGATCGGAATTGCTGCTGCACTCAGTTCATCACATGCTGTCTCTGCTGCTCCTTTCTCCTTTAGGGGAGTACTCTTCACACTCTTCTCCTGCTCCAGCATGGGGTCCCTCCCATAGGAGACAGTCCTTCATGAACTTCTCCAGTATGAGTCCTTCCCACAGACTGTAGTTCTTCAGTATCTGCTCCAGCGTGAGTCCCTTCCACAGGCTGCAGTACTTCAGTAACAGACTGCTCCAGTCCATGTCCCCCATGGAGTCACAACTTCTACCAGAAAACCTACTCCAGTTAGGGCTCTTCTTCCCATAGGACCACAGATCCTGCCAGGAGCCCCCGGTAGCATGAGTTTCCCACAGGGTCACAGCCTCTTTCAAGCATCCACCTGCTCTGGCATGGGGTCCTCCAGGGGCAACAGGTGGATATGCTCCACCATGCACCTCCATGGGCTTCAGGGTGACAGCTTGACTCATCATGGTCTTCACCATGGGCTGCAGGGGAAACTCAGCTTTGGTGCCCGGAGGCCCTTCTCCCCCTCCATCTTCACTGACCTTGGTTTTCTGCAGAGTTGTCACTCATGTAGTCTCACTCCTTCTAGCTGCTGCTGAGTATATACATACATTTTTTTAAAGTATGTTATTGCAGAGGCACTACCACCATCCGTGGCCAGCCGCTGGGCTGTCTTGGAACTGCCTGGACCTGGTTCTTTTGGACATGGGGGAATCTTCAGGCAGCTTCTCACAGAAGCCATACCTGTAGCCCCCCTGCTACAAAATCCTGTCCACTTAAACCCGAGGCATTAGGTAAAATATTTCTATTGGCAGGAGATTACAAATTAGCTAAGCAACCACTTCACTTATTTACTCTTATAGTGGAAATATCAACTTGAAAAGTAGCAAGTGAAGAAGCTATCTGGTTCCCTAGTCCTTGTGCCTCCAGCAGATATGCCAGGTACTGCAGCACACTTTCATTCCTTCTAGCAATAACTAAAAAAAGAATCATCTACCTCTTCTTAGTTATGCTTTTGCCCAAGCTTGCTTGGGTAGGAATGTACATGCGGGGCTATAAATAATTGAGGGATGCTATGTAGGTTCTCCATAGATTAAGAAAGAGATCATTTAATATCTAGGCGTTAGTGCAGTTAGGAAATGTATAATTTAGACTAAAATCTATGTTAATGACTCTATAATATGTCAAAAATACCCGTCTGCTGAAAAGAATACCCGTCTGCTGAAACGCTAGAGCTTTTTTCTACTGAGATTTAGCATTTAGTCTTATACCACATGATAGGAAACATACTATTAATATTAAGCGAACAGCTTACACAATTAAGGTTGTATGCTAAAGAAAACATTAAGCATTCCCATGAAAACTTCTAGCACTTTTTAACAGTAAATAAAATTTGTATCTACAAGTGAAATCTAGCTGTGACAAAACCACGTTTTACAAAATTTTGTGCACAGGCATAGCTGGAGAAGGAGGGAAAGGTTGTTGGAGAGCAGTAATTCATTTCAATAGGTTCTTCATCATGAAGAAGCCTGCTGGCTCAGCCACAGCTGCCACAGTATCAATAGCCTTTTTGGGATCTTGTATTTTTCCTACTTTCATGATGTTGCTCTCCTTCATTAGGATTCAAATCCAATTGTTTATGCTGCTGCTCACTGTTAATCTTCTTTCATGCTGATTATTTCCATTGAATCTCACGTAAAATGGACAGAAGTTTAGAGAAAAATGCAGGCACTGACTGTTAGTGAAGTGGAAAAAGCTAAACTGTTGTTTGTTCCTAAAACATAGCCAGAAGGATTGCATATCTGTCTCTAGACCCCCAGTTTTATTGTTAGTCATAGGTAGTGCCATAATAATTGATGAATTGAGCCTAGCAATTACAGACCACTTCTTCAGCACCGCAAAAGGTTTTGTGTACATGCAAAGGTACAAAATAATTTCCCATTCCTCAAAATCAGTCTCCTTAATAATTTTATACTTGACAAATTCTTTACATGATGTCCATTCATGTAACCCTGATATTGCTTCCTCACTTTGAATTAATGACCGAAACCCCACTCCCTTCACTGCCACACATTTGAGGGCTATGATGTGACAGGTTCTCTTTGTTCCCTCTTGCACACTCTCAATCCATTTATTAAGTCCTGCAATTACTTTTTTACTATGAAAAACTAAATGAATCTCCAGTATGCTTGAAAACAACTTTCCTTTCCCCATCCCTTAGCTTCAGTTTGTCTGTAGTAATTATCCAAAAGTGCAGGTGATGATAAAGTTTTTACTGTCGGATTTTTTTTCCTGACTGCTCACATTTTCTGCTTAGTTCTTAAATCCCTCAAATAATCATTATTATGCTCTGAGCTGAGCACTGACGTTATGTTTCAGCAACAAGAGAAACTTTCTGGAAATTAGACAGGCTGTGCATGGATGGTACAGAAGAGGAGTGAGCTTCCCAAAAACTGTCTCCCTAAAGTGCATTTATCATGACTAAATGGGAGATACCTGGTGCTTCATGAAATGGTTCTGCTAAAACATTCTTAGTATTCCTTCCTCTACTTAATTTATATTGACAATTATTAGCTACCAATATTAACACACAAAACCTCTACAATGCTAATCAAGTCCAAACAGAAAAAGCAAATGTTAATGATAGCAATGATCACCCTTCTCTCTCATACACACTATTCACATCATGTAAATGATCCCTAAGTCAAGCCTTTCAGTAGCAATGTGTCTGTAGATGTATGTGTGGAAACATCATAAACAGGCTGCAAACTAAGTTATGAGTAAGGAATATGTCTACACATGCATAGAATCCAGTACTGCAATATGTTTCTTCTTGATTTCTGTTATTACTAAGGGAAATAATTTTGGCACTACTTAGATAGACTGCTTACATATTTTCATGTTACCACAATACCAGATTCACATACAGCCTGTTGAAGAAGTGAGGGGTTTATTTTCTCCCCAGTTTTCCATCTATTTGTACATGACAAAAAAAAACCAGTAATGAGAGTTGTAAAGTGCAACTCTAGGAAATTGTAAACTTAATTGTGTACTGAATTGCAGCTGAAGTACCACACAGCACTTCAGGATCAAAAATTCTCACTTCTGAGTACTTCTGTGTTAATCTAAGGGTTACCTCTACCACTACATTTCAAAGGCCTCTCTTCAGATCTGATAAGACAAGAGAACAGGTGCAGACAGTAGTGTTAATTGGAGAAGTATTAATCTGCAGATCTCTGGAACACTGGGGAAAAACGCAGAAGCCAAGTTCTGTGTTTACCTTAAACTTACAATAGAATGATTACACATCCTTAAAATGTACATTATAATAAATTATCTTCAGAGAAGCAGACATTATATTACAAGTTCTATTTGATGCTGAAGAGTTGTCATGGCTTTAAGTCTAGGTGGACAACAGTATATCTACAAAGCATAATTTAATGGAAAGCATGAATAGTTACCTGAGTAACGGATTTTGAATCCTTTCTTGCTGGTTGCATGATCAGTTGACCAGCGGAGATACAGCTGATTCATTTTGCTTGTGAAGTTCAGTTGCCCAGTATGATTTCCACTTAAAGCAACCAGTAAAGGGCTTTGCCCAGAAGAACCTTCAGAGATGAATAAAGAAACTATTGAAGTTTTAAAGTAGTATGAGTTTAAGTAATTCTTGCCATATTTTAACTCAGCTGTGAATGTGAACACGGCAGAATAGGAAATAGCCTGACACATCCTTGTCAGAGAAATAATTAACATATCTCTATTTAAACTGTCCATCTGGTTTTATGTTTTCACTAGAGAGCACTATAATTGCTTTATATTTCCATTTGCTTGTACCAAGATAGAAAATCCTGGTAAAAGCAAATGGAAATATAAAGCAATTAGTGATTTTGCCATAAACACTAAAAAAAGTAGAGGATTTAAAAAAAAATAATTTTTATTAGACACAATTACATTGAATGAGGCTATGTTTCTGCTCCTTGCCCTTTTAAATCTATTATTTATTGAAGTTCTTTTCTAACTAGTGAGTAGTAGCAAATGTATACATTCTTTGATATTGTATATCTGGTATCATTTAAACACCACCATATTACACAGAGAACACGGTAGCTAAAAAAAACTCTGTCACACGTAAGATCATCACAGTTGCACTGTGGAATACACATATATACAAGTGCTATGAATTTATATGCTTCTCTTGGACTCAGCTCTGTTAATTAGTATGTTTATTATAGTTTCATTTTAGAGTAAAAAGATATACATTTATGGTAAATGTAGAATACTGAAAAAATACCCTGGCCCTAAACCACTATCTTTACCACAATAAAAACTTAGAGGCACAAAAAATGATTTCAGGACTAATTATATAACAACATATATGCAAGAGAAAAAAATCTGTATATCAATCCAATCTCCAACTGGAAGCTTTCTAAAGCATGAAATGGCATTTTTTCCAGCATATGAGAAGGTTATGTTTTGTCCAGCTGAACCACTCCCTTCCATATGCTCACTATGTCTTTTGCTCCATGGTTTTTTAAATTTAAGAAAGCCATGTTCAACCAATATTATCTTGGCCACAATTGCTATTACAAATAAAGAGCTTCTTCATTCATTTTTTGCTGAGTTTGAGCAGCTATGGACTGATCAGCTCTTCTTATCTTGCATGAGAATACAAAAATAAAACTTAATCAAATGATGCCTAAAAGTTGAATATGATTGTTGTCAGGCCCATCCAGATCAATAAAAAAAAGGTGTATTTTCTGACTGGGACATTTCAGGCACAAAAGAGAGGCTATTGAAGCCACATAAACATAAACACCAAGATTACCTCCCAGTTCTTAGGAACTGCATTTCACTCACCCTAATGACAACACTACAACTAAGTAAGTATTACTAAACAAATTCTAAATAATGAATGCATATACAAAATAAGAACAAATAAGCATTTCTTTAGGTATAGGTTGCTCAGCATGACCTCATCAAAATATTTCATGACTTTTGTTTATCATTAGGGAGTTAGTGTTTGATGATTACAGTGTAGGATAAATGACAAGGAATGCTAATATCAACTCCTGTTTTTGCTTGAGAAAATTATTTAGAACATGACATTTGACTCAGTTACTCTGTGCTTCACTTTGGGTTTTGCAAATCTGTTTAATAAACTTGTTACAGTTTGGAATGTAAATGTTCTTTCAAAATTCTCATATTAAGGGACTAGAAAAAGGACTTCTACAAATAAAGACCTACTACCTACAACAAGATGAGAATCTGTATTAGCGATCATGAAATTAGTCTGCAGCACCATCTGCCACAGCGCATTTTTTAGTCATTGGGAGATCAGGGGATTGACTCAATGTATTTCAGTTTGCTTTGTTTATCCTGGATTTGAGTTTCAGTTTCTGTACCTTACCTAGCAGTCAGCTCTTCAGATGGTGTTCAGGAAAATCAGCAGCATGACTCAGTTGTTCTTACATCTGACATTTATTTAATTATTATTTCAGAGTTTGTCTATATAAGGAAATAAATACTCAACTTTTGTGTGGTGATCTGTCACATGATGTTCTCTTGAATATTACATAAAAGTTGACATTTCCTTCTATTTTCAGTGATAGATTGGTTTTGGTTTATTTCAGAGAGGAAAAAAAAAAAGAATATTTTCTGTATTAAATGAATGTTATTCAGTGTAACTAGCCTGAATGCAGTGTTTTCAAGTTCAAAACACTTTAATAATTATGTTCATGTAACATTTATGGCTTCTCTGGTTTAGAATTCAGATCGCATTTTCTAAGGGTATGACTGGTAAGTGGGAATGGCTAATGGGCTTGTTGCTCCCAGCTGACCAGGGTGACCTCACGAACTGGATGCCTACCCCGATCATCATGCAGCTGCTGAAGCACCATAATGTACAGTGCAGTCAGGTAGGTGTAGTCCCTGCTGTGGTTTGCATTCCAAATCTGCCTTACAGAGACATGTGCCTTAGCAACACTAATTCTCTAAAATTTGTCATGCAAATCTTTATACAGTTTCTGCATGAAGTTTGATGACGTATCTTTACCTGTTATAGATAGATCAGTGTAGTTCTACTAGCCTAGATAAAGTACACTGTCTTGGACCACACAAGGCCCCACAATATGACATATATTTGTTGCAAAATGCAGCAACATTTGAGTCTGAGTTATAGCCATCACTGGAAGCAGTATAGCCACATCAGCATTGCCTTCTGCCCCCAAAAACTCATCATGCTGAGATGTACAACTAATTAGTTCAGCAAAGCACATTGCTAATGTGGCCACAGGGACACAAGCAAGTATCTCTGCAAGACACTGCAATGTGCCATATTTGAATACCAACGTGTTGAGAGCTAGCTCAGGAATCTCTACACGGCACTGTAGTTGGGAGGTTATAAATATGTCATTATCTTTTTCACTTAAGGTTGCTGGTAGGTGGTAGAAAAAATTACTTCTGCAGAGCTGCGGTAGAGATGAATTTGTAAGAATTTTATTTCATGTCATGAAATTAGAATGCTTAAAAATGTAGGAACTACATTAATTCTCCTCTTGGATCTATTATTGATAATCTGATTTCATTACATTTAAATTCACAGGAAAGAAAACAAAAATATACATCAGGAAAATTACGCCATTTCAACACAATTTCTCAAAAGAAAACAAAGTGAACAGACCACTAGAAAAGTTCCAGTCATGCTAAATATTGTCTTTGATACAAAATAGAATGGAGGAAAAGGCAGTCTTAACAGATTTTTTGCAGACTATTTTCTGCACTAACTTGACATAGATCAGCACACGTTATGAAGAAAAAATATGCTAATAAAGTCACATTTTTAAAAGCATTAAAAATATTGTGGGTTTTACCAAAAAGTGAAAAAATTTAATAATTTTAGATATTAAAAACCTAATCCTTCAGAAGAATACTTAGAGTAAGATACCTCAGAAGATATGATCTTTTAATATTTTTCATGTTGTGAAACTTCCATAGTGAATATTCATCATTTCTATCATAGTTATCATATATTCTTGGTTAATGAAGGAAGATATGATAATGGTCTCTAAATGAATAAAAATATATTTAAGAACAACCAGAGACTACCTATCCTTGCCAATCAGTGAGAACATAAGAAGTAATAATAAGTTCAGAATGCAGTAGAAAATAAGAATTAAGTAGGGTCCTTTGAGAGGTGATGCTCTTAGTAACACTAGAAAATGAACTTTGGTCGTTTCCTTGTTTTGTCCCAAAACAGATGGTTGAACACTTTAACAGTGATACAGTGAACAGCACTGGTGTGCTATGCTGTGGAGAAAGCAGACAGGGTATTTCAACTCAAATTTCAGTATTTAGACTCAAATCATTTTATTAATTTGGACAAATGGAATTATAACCCCAAAACACTTCTTCACTAGTAATGAACCACTACGGACCAGCACATTAACTTCTCCTTTCAGACACCTCCATACATTTCCCAGGAAACGGAAAACTGACTTTCGGAGGGAAGCTGCAGCTGTTACTATTCCTCCTATAACAATACCTAAGAAAATTTAAAATCTTCTCTGTCTTGACTACATCTATAAAAACTTTCATTGGCTAATAGATCTAGATTTAAGGCAAAAGTAATATGAATTCTGAATTATTGTTTAAGTTTCAGATATATCACTGCATTATGAACCCAACAACTGGAAATCAAGGCCCACTCCACCCAATATTTGTTCTTGTGTAATTAGATAGAATTTAAATCCCTCTTACCATCAAACACCTCCAGCTCATCAAATTGCTTTTCACTTTGAAACATTTCTACAAAAATGGAGATGTTATATCCTGGCTCAACCTTAATAGTCCAAGAACATGTCTGGGAGTTGGGATAGGTGCCTGGATAACCTGGACTGAGGATCACTCCTGATGATTCTGTACGAATTTCATTCGCTGGACATTGTGCTAAAAAGGACACAAAAAGAACACTAAGAATAGCAATGAAACAAAGTGCTTCTTCTCTATGAAATGCATGCATGAGGTTCAGTTTCCAAACAAAAACATGTTAAAACCATATTCTAGATGGAAGGGAAAAAAGGTTCCCTACAACATGCATGAAAACAGGACCACTTTTACAAACCTTGCATTTAGGAAACATTATATTAATTTATTAAGTATAGTAAAGCATCCATCCAGAAAGAAATATGTTTGAGCCCAAAGTACTGGTAAACCTATTTATTTAGAAATTTTATTCTATTTGAGGTCTTTAAAAAAGACCCAGCTTTAAGAATGAAGCCTATTACATGACTGCAACAACATATTGGAACATCCTAGGGTGTTCCAATATGTTAGGCATAGCAGATCATTTGAAAGCACACAAGTTTTATGTAAAATGTTCATTCTGGATACAGAATGCCCCAAGTCATCCATATAAGACCTTCTTAGCAATCACTTCCCCTGCTATTTGAAGTCTGAACTCATAACAATACCAGGTGAAATTTCACCTGGTATTCATAGGCATTTATGACCTCTGCATACTGAAAGGAGCATACTGCATTAAAATACTGTAAACTTTATACCCTAAACACTGGTTTGCTGAGGAAGTTTTGCTAGTCACTGTTATTCTTCAACACTTTGCCTCTCATGCAGGACTGATTTTTTCAAATCTGTTTCCTTTTGAATTCTGATATATTTTGTCCACAGCTTCACACTATATGTTCATTTTAAGGATGTTTTTTGTGTTAAGATTCACAAACATATCTTGACAGAAATGCATTCCTGGAAATTATCCGGCACAGTACCTAAGCACTTACATAAAGTAAAGGTTATAAGAAAGCTGAAAAACAATACAGAGTGAAAAGTGATCATTGGAGAAAATATATTACAGGGGGAAATCCACACATACATAACAGAAACAAACATTAAAAACTGGACCATTTCCCTCAGAAGGCCTTTTGCAAACTTGGAAGTGGAATTTAGGTTCAGTTGTAGCTAAAAAATTTCTTCAGTCAGAGAGAAAAACATCAGTCAGTGAAAAGGTGGCATGTAATATGCAAGTGAGAATAGACCATCAAGCAGAGGAACAAGATCTGGGCTGGGGGAAAAAATGGCAAGCAAATAATTTTTCTTTGGCATGTATCCTTTTTGGCTATCATTTGACAGCACTGGCTGCAGCAGACAGTATCTCTAAATGGCAAAGCCATTTTTCATAGAAGATTCTAAGAGAAGGAAAGCCCATGGGACAATGATATATAAAGCAGTAAGAATTCTTTTGACAATAATCCGGGGATCGCCTCTTGAGGTAGAAACACCTGTAGTAAAATTACACCCAGAAATTTCAGATGAACTTCTGTCTAAGAATATAGCATTACATGTGTTTAATGACGGTACCTTCTTCTCTCATTCTCTTAAAATGGAACATACTGCTACTTTGACTTCCTCTATTCTTCAGAATAAGACAAGAATAACTTGGGAAAATACAGTCAAAAAGTGCTCTGACTCATAAATCTGCAGAAAGTACAAGTAAACCAGCAAATTCTCAAAGAAAAAAACGAGGTAGAAAAATATCATCAGATAAATAACAATTTTCTCCATGGTATTTCCTGTCAGACATTAATAAAATTGCACATCAGCTATGAAGAGTAGCTGACATGACACAGTTTCACAACATGCTTTATCCTGTAGCATCATTCCTTATGCTAGAGGGCTATTTTAGGAAAGAAAAAGGTGGTTTTTGCTGATTCAATATCAGCTCAATTAGAATGTTTATTAAAAATGGTAACGTCTACTAGACTAACTTGAGAATTAAGAGCCTGTCTTCAAAGTAATAAATTACAGGTATCCTGAAGAAATAAGTAATACTGTCAGACTTTTCACAGCAAGATACAGTGATTCTTTTCACCACTGGAAAACTGTCACCTCTCTGGATAAACTGGTTTAGAAAAGGCTACAATCAACTAAACATGACAAACAAGTTGCAATGTATAGGTCGTTTGGAATGGGACATGGGAGTGTAGGAAGTACCTCTGGAGTGGTTTTGTAAACATGCCATATCTAAACACTAGCAGCACAGATATTAAGGATGCAAATGTTTTTTGTTGCCTGCTTTTCCTCAGCATCTTAGGGAGCTATGGAAAGAACCACTGGTCAAATGACTCATGAAACCAATTATTTAGTAGTCATTCAGATTTGGGGTCTGCAAACAAAATCTGGATGTTACACAGATACAGTTCAGACGAGACGAAAGCCTGGTGATCTCATTATATGGAAAGTGTGATAGTACAATTCTTCCACAGAAGTTTATGGCTGGGTTAATCTAGAAGGCTATTAGTGCCTCCTAATGGGTGGCAATAAAGATATGGGTGCTCTTTCAACTAAGGTACCACAGGTATCCTTTTCAGAGAGGTGCCCTCTAAATATCTTCTTAAGAATTCACTGAATGGACTCTGTTTACTTACTCCAGTATGTGAAGTTTTTGGAATCTTGGGTGGAGGATTATCAACTAAGAATAAGATTCAAAATTACATTTTGAAAAGCCTGAGATCAATGTACAGTGATCCCCAGAACACTGTCACTAAGGGTTGAGATATTATTCACTAAGTCAAGAAATTCACTGCACTCATCTTTAAAAAACTGAGTCAGAGAAGGAATCAAATGAAAACACAGAGGAAAGCCAACAATTCAGAGAAGTGAAAAATGTTAGTTTCTTTTGGGAAAAAAGAAATGTCATAGAATAGGAAGAAAGACAATCACACTCAGATAGCACAGACATTTTGACTGTGATCATCTCAGAAACCTGTGGCAATGCCCCAGAGAAGAACTGGTAAGAATGGTCTGCAAAAAGAAAAAGAGACAGAAGTAGGACATTTGGGCAGGGGGGTGGGGGGGGAAGGCTAAAATCCCCACAGAAATTACTTTTCCTGCCTTTTAATTTCAGCTGCTTTGCTCTTGGATCATCTATTTTTTTCTTGCAAAGATATCAGAGACAAAAAGTGAAGGAAAAAGACAAGGAAACAGCTTATTTTCTAGGTTTGAAAAAATGATAGCAAAAAGGTTTCTTTCAAAAGCAGGTAAAAGTTATCAATAACAGAGAAAGACTGCTCTTAGATTTCTCTTTCCTTGCAGCCAAATATTAAGAAGGGACCTGAAACTAATTTATTCACCATTGGGGAAAGTGTGCCTTTGCAGATGTTTCCTCATGCCCTTCTCTCATTATTGAGGAAAAGTACGATGTTGCTTTGCAATTCAGAACATTTCTTTGGTGAGTGAATATTAAAAATCAACAGCTTAAAGGTCAGAGAATTTCCTTGAACACATCGTCATGTGTGCACAAGAAACAGATCAATGCAGAGATGCCAAACTGATTCTTGCCTTTTTGATTTTATATATTCTTTATATTTTTTATATATTTGTAGCTCTGTAGCCTATTATTGTATAACTACATAGATTCGTAGCTAGCATTTCACCTACTTTGTTAGCCAGAAAGACAAAACACATTCCTAAAAGCTCCAATCCTCTGGGAACCAGGGTTAAAACCAGCTTCTCAAGACAGTTTCTCATAAACAAAGTGTAGTTAGTATCTAAATCGGGGGGAGGGGGGGGAGAGGGGGGTGTTCAGAAAAGGGTCGAACCAGGCGGGAATTACCTCATCTCTTGTGTCTCTAACTGAGGATTCTTGTCAGTTACGCTAATTTGCTAAACATATAAAATTGTGCCCGCTTTATGTTACGGTGTGCATTTTCGATGCATTTTCGGCATGTATTCCAGTGTGTTGTGCACCATAAAGGATCTTTTATAAAGGTCACCACATTTTTATCACCTAATTGTGCCTGACTTGTGTTTTAAGACCAAAAAGGCATCAGCAGGACTGCTGTAGGAATTTTTCCCTCCACATATTCTATTGTATTCACTTACTGAACTTCAGAATTTTGCTAACAGAACAATTTCCAAAGAGGAGAAATACTGTTTATGTAGAAAAAAAATGCACTTCTCTAATACAAATCAGTGCAAATAGTGATGCAGAGTGAAAGCAGATATGGAATATTTCTCTGTAGTACTGACACAAAACCAGTGTATTGCCCCTTTGCAGTTGGGGAAGCTGGCTGTACCACAGGGTTGTGTGGCAAATAGGCACTGCCCGCCTTGGCAACCTTTATTGGCTCTTTCTGTACCCTAATGAATTACTCACCAATACCCCTCCAGTTCAGCTTAGCTGCTGATTACTGAACTTAATCTCTAGGGTCGAAGATACACTTTATAAATTTACATTTTACAAGATTCATATAGCTAAAGACATAAAACTGAGGTACTGAGACAGTATGACTGCTTCACCTTGCTCTGTAAAACAAAAGGATCCATTTTTCAATACAACAGGTAATACCTATAATTTGAACAAAAATAAACTCCACAGTGTTAATCTCTTGTATTCACCATATACACAACATGTGAAAATAAAAATCTGCTATTTTGAGCTTTTTGTTCTATAATATGAACTCTCCCCTTTTACCATAATATTTTAAAATAGAATATTCCCAAATAAAAAGTGCTCTGGTTGAGGCATGCATATTTGTGTTGGGTCTAGCTGAGATGGAGTTTTTTTTCCCCACAGCACCTCTCACAGTGTTCTGCTTTATATTGGTAGCTAGAGGTGAGTTGATAATGTAGCAGAATTTTGGCTACTGCTGAGCAATGCTGGCACAGCGTCAGTGCTGTCTCTCCAACATTCTGCCCCACACCTCCCAGCAGGCTGGAGGTGGGCAAGGTCTTGGGAGTGGGCCCAGTCAGGACAGCTGACCCAAACTGACCAAAGGGATATTCCATACCATATGACATCAGCTCAGCAATAAAAGCTAAAAGGAAGGAGGAAGAAGAGGGTGTACTCATTATTTACAACAGCTACATGTGCTGAAGTCCTACTTCCCAGGAAGTGTCTGGACATTGCCTGCTGATGGGTTGTAAAGAACAAAATATTTAACCTTTTTTCTCTTCTTGTGCATGTGGCCTCTCACTTTTGCTTTAGTAAATTGCCTTATCTTGACCTAAAAGTTTTTATCCCTTTTAATTTCCTTCTCCTGTCTTGCTGACAAAGGGAACAATAGAGTGGCTGGTGGGCACCTGGTGATCAGCCAAGGTCAACCCACCACAATATTCTACTCTTGATACTGTTTGTCAGTTGACTAATACATTACCATTATATTGTTCAGGATCATATTTTAAACCTCATGGACTCTCTTCTGTCAGTTAAATTACAGGTTGACTCAAATCCCAACACATTTAGAAGTTTAGGAATTGATGTGAAATTTACCAATTGAGAAAATCCGAGCTGCAAAACATAATTAGATGCTTGAGCTCCACAATATATTTAATTATCAATTATTTATAAGTATATTCCATGAATTTTAAAAGTAGCTATTGTAACATAGTTTAGAATGGTAACAGGAATAAATGGTAAAAACATGCTTTAGGCATAGTGGAGGACATAAGTAATCTATTTTACATTCATTTTTAATAACACTGTTGCACATGTAAATTCCAAGTAATGTTATTTGTTAAACTTGCATAAATTCATGCATAGAAGCAATGCTTACGGAAAAATAGGAGGAAATGACAACTATCGTTATGTTACACAGTCACATGTAATTGTGTGCAGAGGAGTAGTGTCACGAGAAGGGTAATTCTGCATGACAGCACAACCCTTTCATCATATTTTAGTTTTGAGGAACAGATTCCCTAACACGGCTTTCAGAGATATCTCTTTCAGGTTTTTTCGGGAAGGCCTGACAAAGCTTCTTAACTCTAATACTATTTCTGATATCCTTATCTTTGATTTTGGTTTTTATTCATAAATATTTTCATCTCATTAGGACAATATTATCACACTACCTCTCTAACTCAGGTGTTTTGAGCAGCCACATTACCTTACACTGAATACCCATTATCTCTTTGGCTAGTATCTCAATTTTTGTGACCAGTGCAGGAATATTTCTTGCTGTCACAATGCTCATCACGCTTTAATTTACATCTCTACACTTCCCTGAAAGCAATTAAAAAATGAAATAAATTTGTAGCAAGAGGATATAGGGACAGGATAAGAGCAGTAGCTCCAAGCATAGAAACAGAAATCACAACTGTTCAACTTCTGGTAAACATAAACTTATGCACACTGACAGCATGTTCTGTAAGGTGCCTAGGGCCCTGCATGTTAGAAAACACCTGGCAAGTTAACACAGTACCAAACATTTTGAGAAAGTGCATCCTCAGACAGGAAGGGAAAAAAGTTGTAAGAAAACTGTGGTGTGGTGTGGTGATAGTTGCTCTGCAGGTCATTTATTGAGAATAATGTAGAAGTGGTCATGCAAACTGATTTTTCATGTCTGTCAGATATGCCATCAGACTGGTATATAGTACCCTAGAACTTGGGTCTTCTAGCTACAGACTACTACAACACAATGGCACAGTTCAGGAAAATGGAAAGCGTTCTTGTATATTTAAAAAATATGAAGCTGACCTAAACAAGGACAATATGAATAATTGCAAATTACAGGTAAAATGTAGAAATATGAGAAGGCAGTTCAAAAATTAGTTTGAAATACAATATGAAAATTGCACAGCAAGTAGCAGGTTTTTTTCCAAGTCTATTAGGATCAAATAGTTTGGTATAAATGCAGTTCCACCCTGCATCATTCCTAAAGAAATAGAATAGAATTGAACAGGGTATTGAGGATAAGAAGAATGATTAAAGGTATGAAATATCTTCTGCTCTATAGAATCATGCCATAAGTATGTTGAATAGAAAACAACTTGTTATTGATTTTTTCCCCATAAGAACTGTAGGACATGAAGTGAAAACAGCAGGTGCCAAGTTCAAAGCAGACAGAGAAATAACTTCACATATTACATAAATAAATTGTGTAACTTCTTGCACAAAACTTTGTGGATTTAAGGCATTTACATGGGTTCAAAATAGGGCCGAATAATTCTACTGAAGAAACAGCCCTACAGTATTCAAAATATAAAGAACATTACTAGCTTAAGAGTGGTTTAGCTACGATTGGCTTGAGGCCTTAATTAACTTCATGTGTGCAATGATGTTCTGACCTTGACTAGAAATCATTACTGGGCAGTGCTAGATATGGAACACTGGGTATATGGTCTGGAGACAGAATTTCTGGTCTGATTCAGAAATACATATTTCCCATCTTCAGATACTTAGGTTTTCAAAGTACATGAGTATTTTCAAATATTTATCTATGAGTAAACACTATAAAGATGGTCATTAGAAGCACAGCTTTCAAATGATCTACCAATATTTCCTATCATTCATAAATATAAGCTAGGGTTTTATCATAAAATAGGAATTACATTCAATGTTTATCTCCATAGTAATACTGGTGAGGCTGGAACAGAAATAAAATCAAGGAATTCTACTTTCCAGAAAGGAAAATTAAATTTATATAAAGATAACACTTGGCTGAAGAAAGGAAATCAGGTGCATCCCAATTTATATAAAGAAATTCCTCCCATATGTCTGTCCAAAATAACTGTGCCAGAATCTTACTGTAATGCCTTCAGTTCTATTGTCTACTGTCTCTGAATCACTCAATGGCACTTTAATTTTTCATTTACAGATTATTTCTTTTGATGTCCTCCTTGTGACAAAATTTTGCTGTATTCACAGGATACAGCCAGAGAAAGCACAGCAGTTTGCACAGCATCTGCAAGAATTGTTATGGATGGCTAATCATTACCAGAAGCTCCTAATATCTCTGTAGATTTTACAGAACTCTTCAGTTTACTTTAGACCTTTGTTTTACATTTACACTCTAATTGACATAGTCAAGAGTTAAGTTACTGCTGTTACTGTAAACTGAAAATGGAAGTCTGGATTTGCAGTGCAATCATTGTATTAAAATATTACAATTATAACAGAGAAATACATTGATTTTAAAAAGAAATTAAGCATTAATAAGTATTCAGTTATCTGATCAAGAAAGATATAGAAGTACACAGTATTCCCATTACTTCTAAATATTTTGTGGTGAGGATCCAGAAATGAATAATGACTCTTTTCCACTCAAAACAAAGATATGGAGTCCCATCTCTGAATCCATGGCAGATCCCAGCTAATTGTATTCACAAGTCAAAAAAGGGAAGGTAAAAAAAAAAAAATCACTTTACCTCAAGTATGGGTGTTCATGCAGACAAATTACTCATAGATGCATAAAATATATTATGACATCAATAAACGAATACAGTTTGTGTTATGAATCCTTTGTTAATTTTTAAATCATGGAAACAGAGTATCAGGAAGGAAGATACACATACAATTATATTAAAGTGTCACAATAATTGCTGTGCTTCCAGCACCACCTCTTGTGCATATGGATGTTTTTACCTCATGGTATAGAAGATGTTCCATCCACAATTACACATTATAGATCAAAGCTAAACCTGGATAATATGGAATACTGAATATGGGAACTTCTGTTCATTTTTTGATTTCCTTAAGTTTTAATGTTTGCATCTCATCAGTAACTTTTTTTTTCACCAAAATTTGAGGTATTTAAGGATAAAATTCTACAGATGCTTTCTTGATCCCTTTTTTACCATTTCAAAACTTTTTTGTGATCCATTATTTAACAAAATGAAACAAAACAAAGAAAAAAACCACAAACAACATATTTTGAAATACAAAATTTGGAAGACTGAATACAAATTTCCAAGATAAACTTATTTTCCATGAAGATGAGGGAATGATACATAAATGAGCATCTAAAAATCATTCATATTAAATCTTTTAGTTCCTTGTTTGAAATGCTGTAATTATGAACACAACATGAATAGTTGAAAGATTTTTAGTACTTTAAAGAATTTAAATTTTCCACGTTATTTTAGAACAGCTTTTTCAAGTGACTTGGTTATAAAATTTCACTGTATTTGTCAAAGCACAGAGAATAATTTCTTATTTTATTTTTAAAGCTTAATTTAAATTCACATTTTCAGTAAATCTTTTGTTTGATATGAAGCAATATTAAAAATTTTAAATTAATATTAGAAATCAGTGTTTCAGTGATGGTGGAGTCAAATAGTTAAAACTAGTTCTCATTGGTTCTAAAGAATAAAATTTCTGTTTAAAATTCTTAGGGCCCTGTATAGAAAAACACGTGCATTTCTTAGATATTAAAGAAGTAAATGGAAAATTTTCTTTTAAACATCAACAAAAAGACAGTGCCTAAAATTTCAATGCTTTATGTGAGATGCATATTAATGACATACACACCATGCACATATATAGTTACCTTCACAAGATGGAGAGGATCCTTCAAACTGTAACTGTGCATTCAGTTTGCAGGTTAATATATCTTGTCCAACAAGGGTGAAACCAGGATGGCACCTGTACTTCACAAAATCTCCTGAAAAAAGTATTGGAAAAAAAAAGTTAAACCTCAAAATATCCTTCAAACAGAAGTATATCAAAATCTCAGGTGGAAGATGAAATAGCTCAGTTTAACTAGAATTCAAGTGAAACAGAAGAAAAAGAAAGAAATGCTGTCTTTTTACCTATTTCAAAGTCATCATCTTCTGTAAACAAATCTGCATGTGGAACTGTGGGTGGAGGTTGGCACTTCCTGAGCTGATAAGCTGCAAATTTGAGTGAGAAAAATTAAATACTGGTGTGCTAAGAAGTATTTTGCAGTTAATTCATTTCATATTCACACTTCCCAAATTACCAGAGCTGCACTGAATATCATCTCTCAGTTACAACATTTTGCAAGTTAAATGTCATTACATGATATGAGGGTGGTGAGGCTCTGGAATGGGTTCCCCAGACAAGTTGTGGATCCCAGGAATTATACAAGTCTAGGTTGGATAAAGTTTTGAGAAACCTGGTCTAGTGGAAGATGTTCCTGTCTATGGCAGGGGGATTGGAACTAGATGATTGTTAAGGTCCCTTCAAAATTAAAACATTCTATGATTCTTTAAACAAAGTCTCTCATCTGCTCTTAAAATCTGTTTCAATAAATTGTGAACAACCTCATAAGGTAGGTGACCACTAAAGTGACTGTGTTTTCTACAATGTTTCTTCTACAACAGCTGAAGAAGCCATTTCTGGATTAAAAAATACAAAACAGAAATAAAGATTGTGATGAGAGTGCATATACTAAGGAAAAACTCTCTTCTTCATGGAACTAATTTACCATCAGAATAAAATTCTCTGGACAACTTGATAGTCCTATCCACTTTAGTTTTTGCTTCTCAGGTTAAGTGCAGTTGGTGACCATGTATTATGACCTCGTTTTGGGAGAAAAGTACAGACAAGAAAAACATTTCAGATTCTGAGCAACAATTTCATATGGACTTCCTCATGCAAACAGGTATCTTCAGGTAGTCTCTTTCTGTGGCATTTACTCTGGTCCTTGTGAATTAATTCACTGTACATTTTTGATTTACAATCCAGAAGGCTAATACTCTCCCATTTAATATACATATTTTGGGTGACTTAGAATTAGAACTAGAAGTATAGTTCAGCTTTTCACTTCTGAGTTAGATGTCTAATTTGCACCACCTTTAACCCTGAATATAACTTTGAACAAAGTATTTTGCTGGATATCAGTCTTTAAGCTGTTATTCAACCCTACCACAGCATCCCAGAAACTTTTCTGACCATGAGCCCTAGGCATGGTCAGCTGGAGAATAATTTTAGTAAAGTAAGTTAAATCTTAATGAATAAATAGGCCAAAGTAATCAAAATAGTAAAAGTTTAATATTAGATGGTCAAGGCTAACATTAAAGATAGAACACAGTTTATTAAAAGCCCCAAATTAACATTCTTAGGATTTTTTTAATATGTAGTTTAAGAAAACTCATATGTACAGTTATTAAAAGAAAAAAAAAAAAAAAAACCACAGCAAATCCATGAGTGCTTGTAAATCAGTAAATCACAAAGTTAAGAAATATTTTTAAAATTCACTAATTGACTGTGGTAATTGCATTTTAATGATATAAAGAAAACTGACCGTGAAAATTGAGGACAAAGAATCCTCCTGTTGAAAAATCACTGTGAAATTTGAGGAGGACTTGATTGGTAGAACTGTAAGCTGTTTCCAGAGCTGTGTTCCCACTGAAAACTCCTAGCGGAGGTGAATTATGGTCAGGACCATCCCTAGAATGTGAAACATAAAAAAGATAGCTGAAAAACTAATGTTTTTGAGATTCAAATTAACAGTTTCTTTTCTCTGGAAAGCAGTTTAAATGTTTGTATAAAATGTTCTTCCTAATGATTTAAAATGAGTTTCTTCTTTTTTTTATTTCTAGCCACACAGAATACTCTTTCCAACTTCAAATGATGATTTTTTTTTAGAGACCAGGCTTCTTTGCAATAGTTTTTATATTTACATGGGCAAGAAATTTAGTGGTGGCAAGAAATTTTCAATGTGTGTTCCTGCCAAAGATTGTCATGTACACATCAGATGAAGAAAAAACCACAATAATAGAAGTCTTGTAATGATATCATATTTCTAACGTTTTGATACCGGTCCTACAAGACTTCAACTCATGGTTAAAACAAAGTTGTGGAAATTGCAAGTTACTCTTGCCATTTAAATAAATTCCAAAGATTCAAAGGTATCTCCTAAGGAAAAAAAAAAAAAGAGAGGGGAAAAAACAGGACAAAAAATTGTGCTTTGTGTTTCTTAACAGTAAGATAAGACACCAAAGAGAAATATTCTCCAGCAACATTAGGTTTCATTCACTTCCGGCATCATAATGTAGAACATTCAGGCCTGAACAGTCAAAATCATTATATAAACAAAATTCCCTGCTTTTATCACTGAAGTATTTTTTGAGCTCTACAACACTAATTTCTGGTTATTTTCTATATTACATGTAAAGAATCTAAACTGAATGAAGAAGTTTTTGCGACATGTTATTTTAGAAGGTTTGAGATTATCTAGAATGTCTCTGAAAGCAGCTAGCTTTTGACCTTTCAGTCTTTCAATCAGAGGGATATTTATTAACCTCAGCTGTATCATTAAACAGCCAAGCATTATACATATACAACATGCCAGAGAGGACAATCTATGATGCAATTTACACTTGGGTTTACAGGTAATGCAAATACCAGAGGAAACCAAATGGCTGTTCAGAAACAGTTACGCATCTCTATAAAATAATTGCCTGAAAAAATCTCACCAATAGCTATAGGAATAGTGGACTAGCTGGGAGATCGGAGCAGCTGACTCATACAGGAGTTAGTTACATCCTATATTCTGTGCAAACTTTCCTTTTCCTGAACTGACTGTAGCATACATGAGAAGTCATTTTGCACAATATGTGGGGTAAGGACCAGGGTTAGACAGAGATGATGTATCCAACACCTTTGGCATTTTCAGTTCCTGCTTTTGAGTGCAGTAAATTCTTATGCAAGAATTTAGACGGCTCTAAGTCCTCTTCCTTCAGCTGAGGTCACAAATTTGGATTTGGGTGGAAGGAAACAGAAATTCAGAGAAGAGGAACATACAATATGAAGCCTACAATGGAGGTACAAGGCCTGAAATTCTGGGTTAGAAAATAAAAAAAAAGTATGTGTATCACGCATATTGAAATAGTAAGAAAGCATAAGAAAATCTTACTTAATGTCTAAATTAGCTAATGTCTAGAGATGTCAGAAAGTTTTGCGAAAACTAACATATATTGCCTGTATGTTCATGGACATGTAATTCAACATAGTGCGGATTATTACATCACTTACATGGCCTCAGTTTAGAGAAGAGGGAGATCAAACAAGATCTGATTGATAACTGAGTTTGAGCTTCAAAGTACTTCTGAAACAGTATTCTTAAAGAGTTCACACAATGATATTTTTTTTTTTTTTCAGATAATCTTAGAAGCTGTTTTATGTTGTTTTTCAGCACATATGACAATCTAAAGAGCATTATTAAGACAATCTGTAGCTTGGGACAGTGAGACTTGATAAATCAATCAGAAAAAAATCACTTATGTTTCAAAAAATTGCATACCAAACTGCAATGTAGTCATTCACAGGTTCAGTCTGAAGTAAGGTAAAGTTGATATAAATCCCATGGCCTGGAGGTACAATAATTAACCAAGTACAGTCCTTGGAATTTGGGTATTCATCTGGAAATCCTGGGGAATAAACTGTACCGTTCTGAGCAGTTACATTATAGCCACAAGGAGCTGAAAAGGAAACAAATGAAAAAAATTAGTAATAGAAAATAGTTTTCATGTTACAAATGGAATATCAAAATGCTAAAAAATTCTTACAGCTCCACATGACAAGGCAACCTGAGCCTTGGAGACAGCCTTTTCCTTGGTTGATTGCTTCTCAAGGAAATATTGGCATTTCTAAACATAATTTATGCTGATTTTAGGTTTCATTTCTTAAAATCCATAAAAAGTTACTGGGAATATCATTTGCATATAATTCTTGAAACTAAGTCCACACGCCATTTAAAAAGGGGCACCTTTTGCTTGTATTCAAGATTAAAAACCAAATAAGCAAACAGATCTTTCATGTTTCCATCCAACTGAACTCTAACTGAACCAGAATACAATTCTGGAAAAAAAATAGGCTAGTTGTTCTTTCACTAGTCCAAAACCATTCTGACAGGTTTGAGTCAGTTTTAATGGTGATTCATTTGCAGATTGTATGCTAATTATCTTTATGACAAGTAAAATGGAGACACAGACACAAATTTGCGCACACTTGCTGAAAAAGGTCTGTAGTCAAATCAAAACTATGAAAAATTTGACTTTATTGAAAGGTATCAAACGTGATAATGCGCTCTTTTGAGTCTCAGTTTGGAAGAATTGACTGAATATGGATGAAAGCATGTATCCAAGTAGACATATGGCTATTAGTGCAAATTAATGAGTCTCACTCATTAGAGTGAGACCTTAATCTTCATTTATGGGCACCCAGTCTTGCTCTAGAACATTTCTCATTAGGTCTTACCATTAAGTTTATGTTACTATTGTCAGGGTTCCTGTGACTCTCCTTCAGACCCTCTTCATTTCTTTTTCAACTTAACAAGGGATGGAAAATAAAAACAGGAAAAAAAATGATAAAAGGAAGAAGAAAAAAAAAAAACAGGAAAGGAAAAGGGACGGAAGGAGGACTGAGAAATGCAGAAAGATGTCACATTTTCTGCATGGTTTAAAGTTGTGGTAGAAGGTCATCTGACTAGTTGATGAGTAGCCCTTTTTGGAGGAGTTCTTTTAATAATCACTGGATTTATAGGACAGGCTAAGGAGGATTTAACCACTTCACTTTTTTCATCCATATCAGTACTAATTTGTATGATGCATTTAGCACATCTTTCTGTCTGGACACAGTGCTTTAGGATGATTCTGATTGAGCAGGAGGTTGGACAAGATGACCCACTGTGGTCCCTTCCAACCTGACCCAGTTTGTGATTCTGTGATTCTGTGAACGGAATGGCACATGTTCCTGAACCATGATTCTTTAGTGGCCAACGAAGGAAACCAGCTGAGGAAAATGAGGGTTGGTCTTATCTGTCTGATTGCTGGTTGCATGTAAAGCCCGAGGGCATCTGACAGTGTCTATCAGCTCTAGGATTTCTGATGAAAATGTGACTCAAGCCTGCTTTTTACTGTTTCCTAATCTCCTACATTCATGTCATGGTCACATTGTCTGGTCTCCGAAATCTATTCTGTTGTCTCCTCAGTACTCCATGTTTACAACTAAGACTGCTTTGACAATTATGCTTACTACAGGGAAATACACTTCCTGAGACTAATATTAATTTCTAGTTAATATACAGGACTTTTGTGATTAAAGTTTTATATTTAAATATATTTTGAGTTTACTATATTTTTGACAGGTTTATTAATGGTGTTAATGATTGCATACATTTTTTATTTTCCCTTCATTATTCTCTAATACTCAAGAAGGAATGCAGATTGATTGTATCTCGGTAAAGACAGTCTAATTCCTCTCATATGATTGTTAGCCATGAAAGATCAATAAATTGTGTCAGAAAAAAAAGTGTCACAGATAACAAAACTCTAGTAGAATAATTAATACACCCAGCTGTTACTAGACTTTCTCCAAAGATCTTTAAAAATCACAGAAAGTATAAAATTAAACAGAAATTACAGATTACATTTCACACAAGATAAAAATAGCTTTAGTTTGAATCACTCGAAATTAATGATGTCATTATGTTACACTTTGAATGACAAGCATGAAGAAACATAGATTTTTGAAATGAGCAAGTGTATAATCAAGTTTTCTAAACTTTCAAATGCTAACAGCAGACCACATATTGACTTATAAATGCATGAATGCCATACTATGTTTTCTCATGCCTATTCATACCTAATTGCAGATACAACATTGTGCATGGAAAGACAGTAAGCATGTTTAAAATTCCACCCAAAGATACCCAAACTCAGTCAGTTATTTACTGGCAATTACGTACGTTATACCAAGACATCTATGGTAAATCACTAGGACAACCTGATTGCACAGGAGTAAAGTCTTAGAGCATGACTATATGACAGGATCCTACTATGGTTACTTGAGCGGAAATTAATCTAATTTTCTCCCATATAAGATTCTCAGGCTTCAGAAATATGTGCAATCTTTTGTAGAAAGCTTTTGATTCGAACTTCTAAGAATACTGGTCATAGCTAGAAAAATTATTTAATTCTTTCACTGATTTCTCTCTCAGACCCACTGTCAAATAACAACAATAAGAGTAACAATTTGTTTTCCCTATAGAAAAAACCAAAATATTTATATGTCATAATAATAATTTCAGCAGTACTAGGTGGAGCTTTAATGTACACAGATGAATTTTCCACAAAGCAAGTAGTGTGCTAAGTGAGAGACAGCAAACTCTTCATGCTCAATCAAAACACAAAGCAACCTGCTGTTTAGTCAGAAATGGTAACTATAAATGTGCACAACTGCACACACAATAGAGTTGCATGCATTCAGGCCTCAGCTGTGTGGAGGAGATGTAGATGACTGTGGGTAGGCTTGGAAGGTAGGATTCACATGCACAGGAACCAGGCCAAATGTACGTTGTGAATTACTGAAATGTCAGTAACAGAGGGATGACTTGTGTTAGAAAATGAAGATAAAACCACTGAATTAAAACTATCTGGATGAGGGGACAGGGAAAAGTAAGAATGACTTTGTCTTCATGTCATAAACTAAATATTATTTTGCTTCCTGCATGTCATTTCAAACCGAACATATATTATTTACTCGTTTCATCTAAGAACACAGAAAATGCTGATTTATACCATAAAAAACTGAACTTCTCTTAATATACACCTTCATGTATCTTAGGAAACATGTTTCTCTAGGAAGCAGAAAGGAATAAGAAAAGATAGAAGGCTGATATGCCCTTTGGTGCTACATCTATATCACTACTCAGGAATATTATGGATTATTCTGAGGTGCTTTTACAATTTCAAAGATGACTTGATTTTGTGTTAGATCACATAAAAACATACTCTCCCATTACCAAACCTGTCTTTAATCATGGTCAAACTAGAGGAAACCCAGTGATGTTCTCACATATGGAGTGAAAGGTATTTGATGGCTTTTAGGGTAAGAAAAGTCCACTGGATATAAAGTGATTTTATGTTTTCTATATGATTTAGTTGTCATGGGAAATAATCCAACAAATCCATATGCTATTTTTAAAGTAGTAGACATAGAATAGTTATTATGCTTTCCTTTGTTTTAAGACCTCTGCCAACTCAAACTAGCATTATGAAGTGTACCAGTTTATCATTTTAATCCATTTAACTTTAATTATGCTTTCATCAGAAGACAATCTGCATTAATATTGATGTGATCATATTCAAATTTTGCCCAGAGTTTTAATGAATACTGGTGCTAATAAGAAACAATGTATGATTGAAAGTGAGAGAGGAATATAATTTTTTTTTTAGTATTCATAAAACTGTGCAAGATATCCCTATTCCTAAAAAATAAAAAATAAAAAAAATCAAGCTGATAAATTGCTGTATTTTTAAAAACATATATAATAATGTGTCATATACTAGAAACATCTGGGATACTCAAAATTTATTTTATCAACTTATACCCATGCTTCTATCTATCCTTTCTATAAATGTCCATATATATATACACAATATATATACACTATAGTGTATATATATATGGTATACATTTTGTATATAGTATGTATAACTGTATATAGTATACCATAAACTGTATATATAATGTATATATGTATAGTATTTATACTATATATACTTAAAATAATTAAAAGTGCCATTTTGTGTTTGTTATGTCTACTAGATGTATCATAGATAGATTGCTGCTAACCTTAACGAAAATTATTTTTTTCCATTGAAATCTCTTAGTTTTAAAATATACAGGTCTAATTAGTATTTTAAAGTTATTAAAGTAAATTGTTAAACCATTATAAGGATTCTTTAAGATACTCTTTCTTTAGCTGGAAAATTTTCTTCAAGGCCTTATGAGTGAGAAAAGAGGGACAATAAGTCACTGCAAGTACATCACCACAAAACTGCTCTGAAACTAATCAAAATCAGGCTAAGGTATCTGTCCCAAAAAAGTTTCATTTAGGATTACGAAGAAAGAAAGAGGTGGATGATCTATATAAAAATAAGAGGTGTTGAACTTTGGCTAGGTTTCTAACAAATTCTAAAACCACTGAGTGTTAACACTTTACACTTTTATATAAATTTTAAAGGATATTTTAAAACTTTATGATATGTTTAACATGAAGAAAAATATTACATATTTGTATACAGTGAAGTTTTAGCATGAATAACTTTGTATTTTCTTCCAAAACATTAACAAAGTTGTCTTCATAACCTAATTGCTTTTGAATAAAAGTATCTTCTTGAAATAGTCCTTCATATTTAAGATAATTTCTGGCAGTATCATGAGTTCTCATAATCAATACAACTGACGGATATCAATAGGAACAATCAATCACTGCTGAGGAACATGATTCATAAAACATTTATGATTTATAAAAGCACACAATATTCTGCCTTTTTCTGCTTACACTACAGATTAAGATAAAGGTACTGTCCTTCAGCAAAAGCTGCATTATGTACATGCATTATAAGCAAGTAAACAAAAATCAGAAAGTACTGTGAGTTCTGAAGCAAAGGTACCACCAGAAAGTTACCTTCACATCTCGGGAAATGATAGTTCCAGTTTCTGTTGATTCCATGTTGACAAGTGAGAACAGGCTGCCCCCTCAAAACATATCCAGGATAGCATTCAAATGATACTGACTGTCCCACACTGAAATCTGAGTTGACTATATATCCATTCAAAAAAGGAGGAGGATCGGGGCAGTTCTGTAACTCATAAGCTGGAAGACAACAGAAGTACTTTTATTGCTTAATCAGCTCTGAACAGAGGAAGTACACATTATTATAAAATCTATACCGTATTCAATAATAGGTAAACACTGGAATGCCAAGCTCCACTAATTCAGTGATTAACACATAAAAAGAAATAAATCATCCATTAGGATCATATAAAAATATTTCAGTAATGTTCAACAATGTCATTCATTCCTTAAAATTTTATGAAATACAAGATTTTCACAATCCATTGGATTTTTAATATATACTAAACTATGCCCAAAAATTCACCTGACCAAAAAAAGAGAAAAGAATTAATGAATGACTTTGACAGAACAGAGCACCATAAAGATCCTAAAGGTACAAATACCTATGAAGGGAAAAAATCCTTTTAGATATATCACCATGCAAAAAATTGCTTTAATGATTCATTATATTTCATGTTGGGTTCTGTGTTTTCAAAGACATCAAAATATTATTCAATGAAACACATTTAATTAATAAAAATCAGTGTGGAAATTCAGAAGGAGCTTTCATTAATAAAATTTACTAAGATACAAAGATAATGTAAGCAGTTCCACATGAAGCGGAAAAAAAAAAAAAAGACATAAAAATGCTATGCAGAATCATTTGCAAACAACTTCACATATATAAGACAGTAAGTAATTGCCATTTAAGAAATAAGTGTTATAAAGATGAGTGCCCTGCCTTCTCTGAGCAATCAATTTCCAGTTAAGGAATAGTTCTGTCAGAAGAAAGTTCAAACAAGAATAGTAATACCAGTGTGCTCTATAGTCACATGTGTTATTAAGTCCAAGCTCTAAAAATACAACAAGAGAATATGATGAACATACTCTTGAATGAACTATTTTGTTACTTTCTTCAAAGTTAATCTTTACGATATTAACATGTTCATCCTAGAAGTGCATACTTATTATTCTGAACTAGATTATTTAAACAAGCTACTTCAGTAGGATTAAGCTAAACATATATCTCAGCTATGTTTAAGTGCTTACTTAAAGTGAAGTTTGTACTTAATTGCTTCACTGAAGTACAGCTACTGTTAATAAATTTTTTAGTCATTGCTAATTACAGTCATTCTATGCAATAAAGAGAAGATTTATTGTGAGACAGCCTTCTTCTTTTCCCTAATTCCTTCAGTGAATCCAGAATTCAGTGTTTGTAACACTAGAAAATTGGAAAAGATGTAGAGGCACCAGAAATATTCTGAAATCCTCTAAAAAATCAGATCCCCCTTCTTTCAAATAACAAAAAATTAAGAAAAGAAATTCAAAACCTAAGAATAAAAATTAATTGCTACTGAAAGGAAATACAAGAAGGTTTATTTTCCCTAAACTGTGGTTCATTAAATTTTGTGTTAAATCTAGTAATGGTTCATTAATTTTTAATATTATTATTACTCCTGCTATCATATGTGCAGTACTAATACAGATAATATCATTATTATCAACATCTTTATATAAAATAGAGCACTAGAAAGATTATTTAAGAGCACAGGACTTATTAAAACTGAAATATTAAACTATAGAAATCTATTTCACAAATTATATTAAAAATAGAATAGAAAATTATTCCAGAAGGTCAGAGGATCTCACAGATGTTTTGGTTTTTTTTTTAAAGGTGCAGCACTACATTGCCCAACAGTTACAACAACAGTGTTTTGGAACAATGACAATAAGTACTGGAATTTTTAAACTTTGATTGTCAAACCTTTTGAGATGAATACACATGAAAGCCATCCTTCCTTATTGATTAACTTGTTAAAATATAGTATTCATAGATTATGTTTTGAAAGAACACAGTCTCAGAATTTTTGAAGCTAGTATTAAAAATCAATTTAAGAAAAAAAACCTCTCTCACTGATCTACATAAGAAGATAACACAGGAACCACTCAGGTGAGAGAGGAAATCCTGAAATACTTCACAGAAGTGTTCCATAGGCTAAGGAAGTGATGATTGCATGCATATGTATTAAAAGAGATAAGTAGGGAAGGTGATGGGATACTGGCGAGTGTTGAAACTTGGCATGACAAAAATTGTATGGAATAAGAGGTGGGTATTTTCCTGATTTCTGTTACGGAAGAGTTAATTTCTTCTCAGTTATTTTAATTTGTCTCATGCTCTGCCAGTGAGGTGGTACACAAGAAAAAAAAGATAAACAAAACGTGAGGAAGCATAGCTGGGGCAGTTGACCTGAACTGACCAAAGAGATGTTTCACACCATAGAACATCGTGCCTGGTATATAAACTGGGAGTAGTTACCCAGAAGGGTGGCTTATCTGGGTTCAAGAAGGGGGTTCTGGCATCAGTCAGCAGGTGGTGAGAAAATGGTAGACTGCAATGAGGTCTCCCCTCAGTCTCTTCTCCAAGTTGAACAGATGAAGTGATCCCAGCCACTACTCATAAGGCTTCTCCTCAAGGCCTTTCCCTATCTTTGTTGCCTTCCTTTGGACACCCTTTCAGAGTTTAATATCTTTCTTACATTTTGGCACTCAAAAGTGCCCCCAAGACTTGAGGTGAGGCCACCCCAGTGCAGAGCAGACCGGGACAATCCCCTCCCTTGCCCAGCTGGAGATGCTGTGCCTGAAGCCCCCCAGGACATGCTTGGCCCTCCTGGTTGCCAGGGCACTGCTGATACATATCCAGCTTGCCACTGACCAGGACCCCCAGGTCCCTTTCCATGGCACTGCTTTCCAGTATCTCATTCCTGAGTCTGTCTGTACAACCATGGTTGCCCCACCTCAGGTGCAGAATCCAGCACTTTCCCTTGTTGAACTTCACATGGTTGGGGATTGCACAATCCTCTAATTTGTTGAGGTCTCTCTGCAGGGCTTCCATGCCTTCAACAGAGTCAACAGCTCCTCACAGTTTTCTTTCATCTGCAAACTTTCTTAGCATCCCTTCCAGTCCTGCCTCCAGGTCATTTACAAAGATGTAGGAGAGCACAGGGCCTAAGATGAAGCCCTGTGGAACCCCACGAGTGACAGGTCACCAGTCTGATGTCACCCCAGTCACTGTCACCCTTTGTAATGGACCCATGAGCCAGTTGCTCACCCATCACATGATGTGTTTATCCAGCTGTGTGCTGGACATTTTGTCCAGACGGGTCCTGTGAGAGTGAGTATCAAAAGCTTTACTGAAATCTAGAAAGATCTCATCAAGTGGCTTCCCTTGATTCACTAGGTGTGTTTCCTTGTCACAGAAGGGAACCAGGTTTGATAAGCAGGACTTTCCTCTCATGAAGCTGTGCTGGCTGTGACCAGTTGACTGTGTTGTCTTTCAGATGTTTCTCACTACCTCCCAGAATATCTTCCTCCATAACTTTAACAGGCACTGAAGTGAGAATGACAGACCTGTAGTTTCTGGGGTCCTCTTTCTTGCCCTTCTTAAAAACTGGGACAATGTTCACCAGCTTCCACTCAGCTGGGACCTTTCTGGATTCCCAAGACCACTCAAAAATCATTGAGAGAGGTTTTGCAATGACATCAGCCAACTTTGAGGACTCTTGGATGAATCCCATCAGGCCTCACAGATTTGTAGACAGCATCCCTTACAGTCATTTGGATTGTAAATGAAAAAAAACAAAGCCTAGCTTTTAAAATGCTTGTTACATTTTATTCAGAAATGCATATGCTTTTTGCTTGTTGTAAATAAAGCAAACAAAACACATACAGAAATATTTGGGTTTTGTTCTGGTATTTGTTTTAGTAAGAGTAGAATCTGTGTCTAAAGCAGATCACCATAAATTTGAAGGTCAGTCAGTTAGGGGTGAAAGGACTTGCATATGAGCAGAGTACAAATGTTTGTTTTGTTATTTGTTATTTTAAAAAATAAGGTACAAAATTTTAAGATACTCTACTTGTGTTTTCTGGTATAAATCCTATAGATGACTCATAAATTATTGGTCAGGTGATCCATGTGACTATGATATCATGATTTACAGGCCACTCAGGAAACATGTTTTATAGTTTTAGTATAAATATGAATTATATTCTTCTTTGTTCTTTTGATATATGCAATAACACTTGATTTAACAGAGCAATTCATTATTCAGTAGTCATGACTAATAAATACTGCCAACAAATCCTGGTGTCACACCTTGCAATAGAAAGCTCTCTTTATGAGTGTCATGCCCAAAGGCTTGTTTGGCACTGGGTTTTACAAATTGAGATTTCATTTCACTGCAGACAAAAACTCTAGTGAGAGCCTGAAATAAAATGTAAAGGAAATCTGAGAAAACTATTTCATTCCAATGCTGGCAGCAGACAAATACTTGAATTTTAAAATTATCTCATATAGATATTTGGCGTTTCTTTGTGCAGTATATTTTCTGTTGGTAAGAAAAGATTGCAAATCACAAAAGAAATGTAATTGATCCTCTGCTATCTTGTTCTTATGGTTCAAAAGTATTTTTCATCTTACATAAACACTAGGGTGACTTATTGGCTTTTCAAGTGCCACATACTTCTGCAACGCTTAAACATGGAAATAATTGCTTTACAGAAAAATGGCATTAACAGAGAATTGAGAATGCAATCACTCAACTGCTAGGAGAGCTCACAATTAGTTCACTTAAAACTTTCATTTAGGCTTATCATACATTCCTCCAGTATTATGGTGTGTATAACTACAGACCCAATAAAAAAAATTCCACTTCTCAGACTAGACTAGCCTACCATGGGTTTCGTTGGAAGGGCCCTTTAAAGTTGATCTAGTTCCAACTTCTCTGCCATGGGCATGGACATATTTCAGTAGATCAAATTGCTAAAAGCGCCTTTTAACCTGACTTTGAAGACTTCCAGGGATGGGGCATTCACAACGTTTCTTGTTTCAGTGTCTCATCACCCTCATCTTGCGTTCCTTATGTACAAGCTAAATCTACCGTCTTTTGATTTAAAACTGCTGACCCTTCTCACTAAAGGCCTTGCTAAAAAGTCTCCTCTCTTCCTCTTTCTTAAAAGACCCTCTTACATACTGACAGGCCACAATAAGGACTCCCTGGAACCTTCTTATTTCCAGGCTGAACCCTAACTCTCTCAGCCTTTCTTCACAGAAGAGGTGCTCCAGCCTGCTGTTTATTTCGTAGTCTTCCTCTGGACCCACTTTAACAGGGCTGTGCCTCTCTTTTGCTTGAAGCACCAGAGCTGAATGTAGAACTCCAGGTGGGATGTCAAGAAAGTGAAGCAGAGGGAGAGAATCACCACCTACAATCTGCTGGCCATGCCTCTTTTTATGGAAGCCCAGGGTGCAATTTCCTGCAGCCCAGGATAGAACTGGCAATCTGGAACCTCAGTTTATTGCTGTAGGCACCAAAGAACATAATCTTTACAGATGCCTTGACTCATGACTGGAATCATGAAACATCACTTAATGAGTTAGAAAAAAATTTGCTACAAGGCCCTCAAAAGATTGTATTTTATTTCCTTTAGTATACCTGCCTTAGGGCATAATCTGAAACCATTTTAAAACAGAATAATTTTTCAACAATCCCCTTTTCATTCCATGATTCCTATGACTCAGACGCTCCATCATAATAATCTTTTTTTCAAGATAAAGGCCAGATTTAACATGTTTAAATCATGTTTTGTATGTGCATGAGTGTTTGTGGAAGAAAAGGAGTGTAATTAGAACTTTTTTCTGTGTATTTTCTGGAACATATAGCTCAAACTCTCAAATATATGAGAGCAAGATTTCTACTTCATATTCAGCTTTATCTTACATTGAAATTCAAAGCAGACTGAAAAAATCTTACAGTTCCAATAATAGGAACTAGGATTTCCACAGTAAAAATAATACAAATCAAACATTTATTCTGCTTCCCTTAAAGAAGCTCTAGTCCTAAAGGGAAAGATGTGTGGAAAAAAAAAGATGTTCCAGAAATTTAAAAAGCTGAGGTAACAATATGGACAGAAATTAAAACCCACAAATATTCTTCTGTGTACTAAATTCAGTTATGAATCTCTCAAAGGCCACAAAAGCTATTTATTTCTTCTGACCTAGCATAACTTGGCTTGCCAATCAAACTTCCGTGACATTTCTTCTCAGACCTAGTGAAGAGAGGCTGTTTATATCTGAGAGTTGACAGATATGGGGGTCTCAAAAACTCAAAATCACCAGTCAAATGAAATATAGAAATGTTCTTCTAAATCTTTGTGGTTGTTTTCTTTCTTTGCTGTTTTATAGAGGTAGCAAAACTGCAACACTCATAACAAGAGACAGTCTTTCTCAATGCTTCTCTTTTTTAATTAAACAGTACGATAGTTATTTCAACAGTAGAAAAAATGTAATTAAATTTAAATGTTGCTCTTTAAAAAATCAGGAACTTTTAAAGTTCTTTCATTATCTTGCAAAAAAATAAAAATAATATATTATAAAATTTATTATTTTTCCTGTAGTTCAACAGGCAATCACTACAAACTTTCTTTTTGCTACAAGTCAAACAAAAGGTTCCACAACACACAGAAACTCAGTAATCCATCTTGAACATAACGGAATACCCACCATTCCCTACGTATTGCAATTGCAAAGCTGAAGGGAAAAGAGAACATGAAAATATCAGCGCATAAAACAAGGATTTGATCAGCAATGTTACCGAGAGATGTAATTTCCCTAGGGTCCTGCTAAGGAGACAAAGCTTTTTAATGCATTCAGAAACACACAGCATCTAAGTGATTTAGGTTATATATTCAAATCCTGTGCTGTGAGAATTCACAGACTAGTGCTTAAGGACCAGCACTAGCTCCCTACAAGTAGGGGTAGAAGATATTTTACAGTTCTCAGTATGCATACATTTTTCTTCCTCCAAAAAATAATATGTTCAGAGTACAGTCCCAAGCTATATTGAAATTCAATCTCATAAGCATTTTCTCTGCCTTCAGAAAATCAGTAGAAAAATTGAGAAATAGCATTATTAATTCCACAATTTGCTCTACAATATTCATATTTGCTTTTCCTTGAGATGATGGGTTATCAAAAAACCTTATCCTTCACAAAATGCTAAGATCTCTAGAAAATGTCTTCTTTTTTTATAGCATGCAAGGTTGATTGAATAAGCATAGCCATCACCAATTTCCTTATATTTTTAGATTGGTACCTACAAAAAAGGTGTTTACCTGACAAAAAAAGTCTGCTAGTGCCTTTAGTTATTGTATTCTGGTTAGCAGAAAAGGCAATTATTTTCACTTTAAGAAATCAGTTCTTGAACTGAACTGAGTTTAGTACCATACAGTAAAAACACTAATTTAATCTTAAATCTCTTTTAATGTAAATTTAAATGCATCAGGCCAGATTAGGATTAAGTTACACAAATTTGTAGGCACTCCTAATACGCAATACATATATTAAGATAACTGGAATGGATTTGACAAATGTGAGTGCAACTATGGATTCTTTTTGCCTACTTTTTTTTAAGGGTAAATTAAATTAATTTCACTATTAGAAAAGCAATACACTTTTTATTTTTAAAACTTTTTTTCCACAAATATAGTATATTAGGACATCCTAAAATAGATCAATTAGAAGTGGTCTAAAAAAACCATCTGCTTAAATGTATAAAGATGCCAGAGATCAGCTGAATTTGCTTTGCTTTGCAAATTCATTTCTAGAAATGACAAAAGTGGACAACTTAACTGTGCAAGCATCAATTGGACTAAAAATAAATTCTTAGCTTTCCGTATATGACATGATTGCTTTTGCCCATAAGAAGATTTTGAGATTTTGAATGTGACACCCATACCAAGCTCTCATATTTTATTTCCCTCCCACATTTACAGCCCATGAATAGCAGTTAGGGAAGACATTGCATATTAAACTGAGTTATGACAAAGAATATTCTGACTGGGTAGCCAGAAAGGCAAACTGAATTGGTATCTATGGAGTAATGCTGCATCTTCTTTTGCAATAAAGGCTATATTTCAGAACTGTGAAATTTGACTGAAATTGGCCAATGGTTTCAAAATTGCATAAAAAAGACATACTCAAAAATGTGACAGCCAGACAACAAAACAATGCTAAGTTCCATCATCCAAACAAATCAGGCTAAGACTTGTACGGCATTTGATTTACTGAAAGGAAAACGACACTTCCAATAGGGAAGAAAGAAGAAGGAAAAGAGAAACATTGGAGTAGTGAAGAACTACTTTTTAAGTCAGGTTTCAGCAATTGCAGATAGTCTAAGAGGAAGAGAGAGTTATTGAAAAATATAATATTAAAAAGAGTAGGAAAATCCACAGGTAATCCATAAGAAAAGATAACTAAGTACCAAGGGCAACAGAAGTGGAATAGGAACAGTCAGCTATCAAAACTAAAATATACTCCGTATGATAAAAAATAAAGCAGACAATAAAATTTGCTCAATTGTAAACCACTAGCGTTTTCTTTTGGAGCACAAGAGAAGAACAGGGAACACACTGAAACATAATTGTTTCCAAAGTTCATATATTATGGATACTAATTGATTGTATAATTTCCTATGTGTTCTAAATGATGCTAAGCATGTTATTGTGGCTCATTAATATGAAGCTATAATATATGATGATCGTAGAATTGCAAGATCTTCACAGTAGAAATGGCTAGTGCAATCTCGGATCTCAAAGGCAACAGAAACAGTTTCTGCTTTGTGATGAAAAACAAACACATGTAAGACAATTCATTTTTAAAGAAGTCCCATATCTGTAAAATGAAGAAAAGGAAGTAGACAGAAAACAGAACATAGGTCAATTATAAATGCAATAGAGTGAGCTTAGCTGGTAGATCCTAACCACTTAAAAATCGAACACTACAGTGTTGCCAACTTTCCACATGAGAAAAAAAAATCAATAAATTACAAGTACCTTTTAGAATAATTCACTTTTTCCAGCACTTCATTTTTTGTTGGATTATGTTGTGGGGTCTTTTTTTAATGTTTTAAACCCATAAATTTTTAACATACATACATATATGCATTAACACACACACACGTATATACACTAAAATACTGTCTCTTTATAGGCAAGGAGTTTTACATAAAAATGAACTGCATGAGTTGTCTTTACAGAAGAAATTGTTTTGCTTCTCGCTCATAGGAAGAATAAAACTGGATGAATATATATGCATTTGATAATGCAAATACACCTATAACTACACTTTTTGTGAAACGAGATAAATCCTAGTTATATTTTTTTATTTGAGATTACAATGACTCAAATATCAGTTATTTTAATTGTATCTCTTTCTTGGCTCTGATTTTTCTATTCTACTATTACAACTATTAAACTAATAAATTAACCATGAAAAGTCTTATCAAATTATTACTATTGTTGAGAATTTAAGATTTTTTCTGGATTTTTTTCTATAAGTACTTGGAAAATACTACTACAAGTTTCTGAATTTCAATGAATAATACTTTTTGACATTTTCTTTTATTTTGAGAATACTACTAACACAATCTTCATCACTTAATAAATATTTTATTATAAGGTGTATGCAATGAAAAAAATGTAATATTTCATAACACATTGCTCTGGTTTTAAGTGAATTGCTTTCTCTATATTTGCATAATAGGATAAAATTTTACACTGAGGTAGTCATGATCATACATTTGTTGACAGCTGACAAGTTGCAAGTAGAAGTAAAAAGCTTGCAATTTATCTAAAAAGCAACTGATTTTAACAAGAGATGGTTAGAATGAACCAAAATACAGCAGTTCCAATCGTATTGTGCCCTTTTCATCACGTTCTCATTTATTTCTGAGTAGACCCAATAGTCCTACTGGAAAAAGTAAGAAAGGGAAGACTAGAAGGAAAGAGTACTCAAAATATGCACTTGTTGAGTAAGCTACAACACTGTCTCTAGAAGAACATGTTATACAGTTTACAAACAACATAAGATTTAACTACTAGTTTCAGGACAGAAAATGCTGTTAGTCAGGAAGAGCTTGTTATGGCAAGGAAAAACACACTAATTAGCACCAGAACAAAGAGTACTGGAGAATAAACAGAAAATACACCTCATGGCTTTGTATTTTACTTATTTGTTATTTCTGGAACTTGCCAATCACAATTATTTTTGACTGCTCAGAATGAAGCTAACGTTAGGTGGGTGTGATGAGAGAATATTCCATGCTTGTAAGACTATGTGACAGAACAAAATTCTACAGACAACAGAGACTCATGACTTCTTTGTGGGCAGGCTTTATGAGCATTAGCCTAATTCAGTTCAGATTCTGAACTATTAGCCTAATAGTTCAGAATCTTCCTCTCTGTCCATTGACTCCATAGATATGATCTAGCTGTAAATATATATATGAGTGTGTATGTAAATAAATGCTGTACTGGGCCTGGAGTTTGCTCTCTTCATAGCAGCTCATATGGTGTTGTGTCTTAGGTTTGTGGCCAAAGCAGTACTGGTAACACACTAATGTTCTGGCTTTTGCTCAACAACATCAAGACCATCTCTGTTTCCCACTATGCTCTGCCAGTAAATGAACTGGGAGTGTACAGTAGGTTGGGTCAGGACACAACCAGGCAGATGACCTGAACTAACAAGAGGTCTTCCACATCACATAAAATCACATTCAGCAACTAAAGGGTTGCCATCTTTGGCTGGGAATCAGTCTGCCTGTGGGAGGTGGTGAGTGGTTGCCTTTGCATCACTTTTGTTTTCTTTCTCTCTGCTTCGTCTTATCCTTCACTTATTAAACAATGTTTTTTATCTTGGCCCCCAAGCTTTCTTGCTTTTAATATTCCTTTCCTCTTCCCCATCCTACTGGGCTGGGCAGAAGGTGAGTGAGTAGATGTGTGGTGTTTAACTGCCCACTAGTGTTAACCCACAATACATAACCATGTTATCCAAATTAAGATCCTAGAATAAGGTGGCATGAATTCCCTCACAGGTATCTGAGAATTAAAACAGCCTTTCCATTTTGTTAAACTGTTCAGATTCTGTAATGGGGCTCAGCAGCTGACGGTAAGACTATTTTAACAGTTCAAAAATATGCACAAACTAATGATGTTTTATTGTCACCAATGGTAAACAAACAAACAAAAACAATGGTGATGAAGAAAGAGGCCAACAGTAAAAGACCACAAAAAGTTCACTTTTTCAAATACTGATTATATGTGTTTAAAAATGAATATAGAATGTGTTTAAAAATGAATATAGAATGAATATAGAATTTTTCCATTTCCTGGTAATTTTCACAGAAGTCTAGACTGCAAATATATAACAAAGGAATTATAAAACTTTTCACGTGAATATTTGGAATAACTTTTACTATTAAACATAAAAAGATTATATAAATGGGAAAACAAGACATTGAATATTAGTAGAATGGTTCGGTAACAGTACAACTTAATGGTATGCAAAGGGTTATCAGCTATGTGACCTTTGGCAAATAACATCGCCTCATTTTCAGGCTTTGACATCAATAGAACAAAGATTCCAACCCAACACAATTTCAATTTTAAAAATTCCAACCTATTTATTAAACTATCCACAGATTTAAAAATGCCACATAGTATATGCCAAAAATACCTTCTAAAATAATAAAAACAATTAAAATTTTATTTTTCCTTTCTAACCATACAGATCATTGTGTTAGTTCACACTTACCTTTGTATGTCAGCTTAAATCCTTGCCTGTTTTCTGAGTGATCACTATAAAAATGGACAAGTGTTTCATGAGTAGTACTTAGCAAGGGTGATGGGAGTTCCATTCCACTAAACTGGCCTATCATAGAACTGGTGTGGTGAGGCCCGTTCTGAATTTCAAGGAAATCATGATTTGCCTCAGTAGAGAAATTCAGAAACTGAATGTGTGCACCTGCAGCATTGAGAAAGAAAAATTTTATAACTCATGTTGCTTAATGCTACATCATGTAAATAAAAAAAAATATAATAGTTGTTACAGGCACTATACTTATATTTTAGTCACTATTCAAAGTGGAATGCTTAAGTTAAAGAAATAGCTGCTATATACTACAAGAGTTGGAGTTTCTAATTTTTTTGATTACCAATAAATATCATAACCACACATGAAGGGACAAATGAAAGTAAGCCGTAAAGTCACAAAGTCAGGGATTTTTCATCTTCCTAAACCAATCAACAGAAAGAGTCAAGGGAGGGGCAAATCACAATTCCTGCTGTGCCACAGCATGGCTGGGACTCTGCCACAAGTGCATCCCTGTAGCTGGGCCAAGGCCTCTCACAGAGGCTCAGGATCAGCTCAGCACCCAGGAAGGTTACTAACAGAGAGACCTTTCAGAGGCACGTTTACCTACCTAGTTCCAGCTATCTACCTTGTCTTTCCTTCCTCAGGTCACCTGTATTTGTCTCCTTTTCCCTCTAGCTTGGGCCAGTGTGCCTTTGGAGCCATTTTACCCTGTATGCATCCCTATAAGATGGACTGAACTCCAGACTGGTGACAGGGACTTATTCCACAGAATTTACCACAAGCCCTCTCTGGGAAGAAGGTGCTTGGACAAGACCTTTCAGCATTCAAAAAATGAACAGTTGGAAGTACAAGCATAATCTCATGAGAAGAGCTGTTTTGACGTTCCGACACTACTTCATGTGGACTAAGGACTTGAAATGCAGTCTTCTTAAACTATGCGTATGTATCATACCAAAATAGAAATGAGGGATGAATCCGTGGTTTGGAAGCCTAGTACCAAGTAATTTGCAACTGCACTTTTTGAGCCTAACTTTGCTCTGGTAGACTATGAAGAATCAGCTCTAATAGAATGAAACAGAATTACTAAAGGAGCCAACATAGCAGTGTGAAATATTCAATGCCTTAACTCTGCTTGACATTCTTACTTAGCAGATTAATTACCAGGGTAATAGATTACCACGGTAATTCACTCAGTCTTGTTTATAGCTGATTTCTTCACCTCTGTGGTTTAAGATTGAATCAATTGTATAAAAATATTTTTTTTCCTATGAGAGAAATTAAATAAGCTACCAAATAAACCGGGTTTTATATAGCACTTGTAAAAATATGGGATATGTAGTTCTAGTACCTTCTCTGACCTATGCAAAGTGGGAGGTATGAAAACAAGTATTTCAGCTGCTGAAGAACACTTAATCCAATGCTATCAATAGAGAGCTACACATCGAACATATCAGTCATAATATCAGTCATCTCTGTATGATGTCTGATATGGTCAGTCTGACTTGAATGAAGTCACTAATTTTACAATGCTCTCAGGATTTGAGATGAGGCAGGACACCAGGCAGCCTAGAAACATCTTGACTTCAGTATCAGTGGCTATTGATTCCCAACAGAGACTGGATATTGCACCACAGAAATGATAAAGAATTGAGCAGCCACTTAATGTTACACTTAAATTGTGAAAGTGACAGATAATCAAATTTGGCATATTTATATAGAGCCTAAATCATTGTTTAGGTATTTAAATAAAAGTAAATTACTGTTATGAAATAGTCTCTGATGAGTTGTGGAGTACTCTTAAAACTGAATCATTCTAATTTAATTTCTGATAAGGAATTTCTATGTCTAGTTGTATATATTCAGTGTAAAAAGGCTTTGTGTTTTAGAAGAAAAAAGCTAGGTCTGAAGGTAATTTAAAAAAAATAAACTACCTAAAGTAGTTTCAAACGTGCTAATTTCAATTAGAGAACATACTGTATGTGTCCCCTCAAGCCTTAAGTCCAAGTTTATGCAATTTGCAAATGTCAATTTGATACACCAAAGAAAAATTTTTCTATACTAAACAATTTCTTACATAAAATTACATGGAATAAAACTGATAGATACAGAAAGTAAATCATTATCTGGTCAAGCTATAATTATATTACTTCCTTCTCTAATCTCAACAGCACTTCCTCTCTCACTTGAATATACTCTGAATAATGAAAATTCCAAGATGAGCTAATTGTTTTTAGAAATGTTAATTAATTAACAGCTACCCAAGATAATTTCAAAACCACAACATCTCACTTGAAAATATATATTTTTTATTTTAAAATATTTGGATTTTAGTAGTGTCTTCTTTTGCATGACTGTTATATTTTCATGCAATGAAGACAGCACTGTATTTAGGGACATATTTAGCTCCCACAATTTTATTGTTAGACTTTCTTTAAGCACACAGTTGTTTTGATACAATAGCATGTATGTATATAAGCAGCTTTTCAGTAGACAATCTTATACTTCTAATTAAAATAATATCCAAGATGTTTCAGTAGAAGTACTTTGTGAAAGATCACATAAATTACAATTTTTAAACCTGATATAAAGATATTATGATTATTTAACAAATACGTGGGGAAAAATATCTTTGTAGGAAGTTGATGGTAAAAAATGTCCTTTGTAATATTTTTGAAGGCAATGATAGATCAGTGCTATGAACATCTTGTTCCGGTTAAAACCCTTACTAAATAAAACTATTATCTTTTCTATTTATAGAATTACCACCACCAGAGACTTTCAGAGAAGTGAGAGATATAATAATAGGATACCAGGTGGTCTTGTGCAATTAATTCATGAAACATTTTCTACATGGAAAAGCTTAAAGAAAAAGAGCAACTCTGAGAACCATGAAGGACTGTTTTTCGAAGGCAGTATCGTAATAACCTAATTAGGATGACATTGCTTCAGAAAAGTTGCTTATGTTTTCTCCAAATGTAGAGAATGTCAAAACTAGTGAAGGATTTTCTGTTTGTGGTTCTCCTACATCTGTAAGGATATCTAAGACTACTAAGGCTGTCCATAACTATGATGGAACAGTTTTACCGGATGGTCATTGATAAAGGGCAGTATTCTAAACAGCAGCAAAATAATTCTACAGATTAACTTAGTAAAATACTATGAAAGTAATACATCTCACTGTAAAAGTCCCTCGTATGAATGCAAATGGAGAACACAGAAAATAAACTGATTTCCTCAGATTAAAATAGGGAATTTAGTAACAAGTTTTTTAAATTAAGTTTCTTATTGAGCATTGGCATTGAATTTCCAGTATGGGACAAGAAGTTTCACAGCAAGAAAACTTATTCATCTTTTATTTCTGACCATGATAGTGATGCCTTACGGTATTTTAGCTTCTGTATTTTTCATATAACTCTGGAGCTACTGTTCTCACATCTTAGACAAAACAACTCCGCTCCAGACCTGAAACCCAAGGACACCTTACTGTCCGGGGCCCCAAAATATGTAAACAGCAGAGAATTGGGGGGGGGGGCAAGCTTGGGATAGAAGGCTTCATTACCTGAAGTTATAATTGCAGGTCTAACCCCAATATGCAAATGGACCAAAAGCTATAAAGCATGGAAAACCTGTGACATCCATTTTGGGTGTAGCCCTGGGTGGGCGCTGACTGCCCTGAATGTACCTGGAAGGCCATTCAATAAATAACTGCTTTTATTCTCTTAATTTTGTCTAGCCTCTGTTCTAGGTAGTCCCAAGAAAAGGCATCAATAGAAGAGTGTGTTTTATACATGAACTTCCACACTCCTTATTATCCATTATTACCTTTTCAACATAGATATTACTTATTTGTGAAGATATTTTCACTATCACCGTAGTTTTAATGTAGAAAAAATTCTAAGTTGGCACTGTAATCTAGAATTCGGAATACAGTTTGAGAATGCTTTTAACCAAATTTGTAGTTCTAGAAGTGAGGCTTTGTCTATTTTTGTAGAATACAAATTACTGTTAAAAAGTCACTTTGAGAACAAAAGACCTTTATTTAATTTAGAAGTCACATTATTTATTTCATCTGATATATCTTCATGCCACAAACTTAATTTGCTATAAAATCAGTTTCTGAGACAGGCTGAGTTAATAACAAGATACTTTTGCAAAGGCACATTTTAAAGTTGCCAACCACTTTCATTTCAAAGATAGCAAATAATTTTGTAAGGAGTTCACAATGCATTCATGGGATAAAATCTACTTCATACTGGAAACCAGAATACATATATATAAATATATTTAAAACTCAGGATTACAAATAATTGCTCTTCCAATATGTTTACTTACCATATCCAATAGGCAATAAAATTTTCCATGTACAATCTAAGTTACTAGGGTAATTTCCAGGAAAACCTGGGCTCAGGATCACACCAGCCATGTTTGTCAGTGTTCCACCACATTTAGCTATTAAAAACAAAACAAAAAAAAACCAAACAAAAAAAACAAACAAAAAACAAACAAAAAAAAATCACTGTATCTTTTATCAATATTATTTCTTAGTATTTGATATATGCTTAATTCAAAATGGATTTTCTATTTTATTCCCATGATCCAAACACAGTGAAATTCATCACAGTCAAAACACTTCTCACGAAGGAGGAAAAAAAAAGGGATTTGATTTAGAGCAAAATCTTTAGTTAAGGTGATATGCTCACTGTAATATAACTACAAATATGTATTTGTACATATAGACCAGGCAATCCATTGTTTCAGCTTGGCAATTACTGTTAAAAATGTCTGGTGCTATGTTGAGATATGTTTCACAATCAGAGGAACAAATCTGGAATTAAACTGAATTATGATCCCAAATCATGATGCAGCAACAGATCTATTACATAGTATAACCAAAACTACACTTGAATTTAAAGCAAACAAGCAAACAAAAACCCTCACCACAGTTTTTGCTTTAATTCAGAAAGAGGATAGACTTGCTACATAAAAGAATTATTCTTTGTTTTCTATTGGTGTGCTTCTATTCAGCAAACTCATATGTTTGGAAATTGAAAACCCATTTGCATCATTTAGCTTGGCATAAAGCTAAGCTATAAATATGTGAAGCAACCTGCAAAAAAGTGGCTGAGTTTACACATATGCTAGGACAGTAATATGAAGTAAGAATAACTTCAAGAAATCAAATTAGAATGTTGTAATTTATATTTATTATTTGAGGAATCATTACTTAAGGTCTGTGAGTCTTCATGCCAGGCGTTACATTGATACATGATCTGATAACACAATCGTGACACTGTGATACTGTCTGTTGTATTAATTGTATTGATTTTGGCTTGCATTCTATAGAAACTGACATTTTATGCTTTAGAGGCGAGAGAAGAGGGAGGATCATGTTTTAAGGGTTTGTTTGTTTTCTTAGGTGTGTTTTAGCTTCCAGGATAGCACAATAAACACCTCTCCTTGAATACATTTTCCTTTTCTAAAACTGATTTGAAGGAAATGCACTGCTGTCATATCAATCAGAAGTGACTGCTTCTGTGGAAGTTGACAATACAAAATAATGTATGGGCTCCACTTGACAAGGAATCTTTAAAACCATTTCACACTAGTGTTGTTCAATAGCATCCCAATATTTTGAACTCTTCTTAGATATGAAACTAATAGGAACAATTTTTGCTGCTTGAATATTAAAATTAAAAGCATTCACTGAAGAATGTACTTCAAAGCTAAAGTGACAGAACATTATGATGGACCCATGGTTCTCACCCCTCAATTCCTGCTTTTTCTCGAAATAAGCATGCCAAAATACAGCATGACTCCTTTGAATTGATTCTCTTAAGTTTTGTCTAATCAAGAAACATTACCGCAGAAGATTATTTTCTAGACCCAGAAAGCTCAGATCTCTTTGGCTAAGGTCTAAATGTACTTAAAAGGAAAATGCTTTTTAGCTTTACCTTTCAACTCTGCATCATTTAACAGCTTTCTTAGATGAAAAGAGTCAGCCTTTTCCGGAGCCCTAAAACTCCTTTTCATTCCACCAGCCCTGAAGGCTTGGCTTCAGAGCTGCTCTCCACTGCCTGCTTCTTTAGGACATCTCCTAGGTGCCCTGCATGACTTGCCTGGCTCCTAGGTTTTCCAAGCTGAGCAGGTTTCAAAAGGAATCTGTTAACTTCCTCTCCCCTATGAAGAAGAGTCAGCCTGATTCAAAGCAGAATACTCAGGACAAGCTAAGCAATGGTTAACATATGGGTTTCCTCCTTTGCCCACTCTCACAATATTTTTTTTTTAAATAGCATTTAACCATATATAGACAAAAAAATATCTTTTTCTCCAGAACCCCCATATTTCATAAATACAAATGGAAACTCAAAAAAGTTTTGAATGAAGCAGAATTAAGTTGAGGAACAACAGGCATGACAAGGTCAGGAGCTTCTTGTAACTGATGCTCAGAACACTGTAAACAAGTTTCCATACCAATGCAGAGAGGAGATGGATAGTTCCAGCGTCGAACTGTTCCTGGCATACAAGAAATATGAGAACGGCCCTGTTTGGAAAGGGCAAAACATCAGATTACAGATACTCATTTATGGGACTTTCCTGAAAAACAGAGCTACAGAGGACCTCCTGGATAATCTAATCAGTGTCTTTTCTTGTATTAGCCAACTACATAATATTTACTTGAATGAAACTTTATTTTCAAATAATTCAGATTTTATGTTCTTATTTTTCTATTGGGTAAATGTTCTAAAACACCTTTCTTCTGGTAACTTTAAAAATTCTTCACATTTCTGACTAAATAAAAGCATGGTTATAAGACAGAAGTAGCTAACTATGTGCATTCACATGGTCTAATTAGTTCACTCCCTGTTTCAATTCCAGTGTATTTCATCCACAGTGCAAGCACAGTGGTTGATTATTAGGCTGCAATCCAGAGTGAATCAGCTATTGCCCTGAGTGAGTAGTACAGAAACAGAGAGGAATTTGTTCCACATCTACTTGCTGCAGATGTTCAATGGGGACCATGCCAAGACTGTCATCAAAAAACACCAGCAGGCCTTGGCCTCTCACATGGCCTCACAACATGACCCACTGCATACATGCAACATCTTGGCAGGCACCTATAGAAATGCAAGTGCCTCCTTATTTAGCTGCTGTGTTTAATTTGCCTATTTTTAAGAAAAATCACAAGAACCAAGCAGAATCATGTGGTGGCAGGAAGTAAAGCAAGACATGGCTGTGACTTTGCAAAGTCTAATCCCACATACTTCAGGATGACTGCCTAGGACCAAAATGTTCCCAGCTTTGTTTTCCCTAGGAACAATTCAAACTAAAAACTTAATAGTAGCACAAAAAGTCTTTTATTGTCAATTCTGTCCTTTGAGGAACTCAGGTTATGCATTCTGCTTCTGAAATGTGAAAGCTGAATAAACTGGCAGGAGTGAAAGCAACTGATTTAAAGATTGAGACACGGGACTGAGAACAAGGTTTCGTTTCTGTTTTAATCATTTGAATATACAAACTTGTGCAAGTCACTTAACATCCCTAGCTTATTATTAAGAGTCTAAAATTTAGTAATGCAGGACATCATATCAAAATAATGTGAATATTTATTTAAATATTATTTGTCCATAGCAATCGTGATCTCATAAAACATAAGAAAAAGAATAAATAGGCAAACTGGAGTAAAAGAAAATCCATTTGATGACATTTATTCCACATCATTTGGAATGTTTACACATTACCTTGAATAAAGTTCATATAGAATTGCATGGAATAAAACTACTTTAATTAATCATTTAGTTAAGTATATTTAGGCAATCAGATTCTGAATGACAAACTGAAATACATCCAGAAAATTGCTTGGAAGGAAAAAAAAGGATCACTTTTCACTAAAATAATGAAAAATAAATTAGTCTTTTCCTTCTAAAAACACTACAAATTGATAATTCAATACAAATCTTTTTCTTTAAAGCAACCTTTTTAAAGGAAAAAATGTGCATGCAGTTACTTTGTCATCTTAGTTACTTGCAAAATGGATGAGGTTTTAAATAATTTAATTAATGCAATATTCACTATTTTATTCCCTCTTTCTAGTCTTCCATGATTGCATTGTTTTATTTTATTCTCTTTTTCTAGTTTTCTGTGATTGCATGTCTCTGATGTGAGTCGAGGGGGACGCCGTAATTTAACTACCACAGTCAGGAAAAACGCAAAATAGCCTATAAAAGATCTTTTGAAAAATAAAATGAAATGATTCCTCTGGCTTCAAGCCTCTTTTCAGCAAGAGCACACTCTGATTTCAGTCTTTTAAAGTTCCCTCCTGTGGGGAGACACTTAATCCTACAGCTAGCAATTACCTTTCTTATGCATCTCCAGGTAGTAGTTTGAGCTCTATGACTTTTCTGGTAAGTCTCAATTATAAACTAATCCACACCTGATTGTTATTGCTAGCTGTGAATATGTTCTCTAAGGACTGAGGATAAATTCACAGCTAGAGTGGGAAAAAAAAAAGATTATGAAAAGTTATGCTGATATATATTTGTTGAATAGCAATCATACTGTGCCTCATAGAACCTTATTTTCTTATTATTTCTTTTTAATTTGGACCTATTTTCACTTGTCCTGTCTGAATAGCATGCTGTATATATAAATATGTATGCACCCTCTTACAGCAGAGTCCATACAGCATAGCAATTGTCATCAATATTTTGAAAAGATTCAAACTCTTTTCTATTGAATTTGAATATTGAAGGTCTTTAGGTCTTTTGTTTTACACTTTGAACAAGCTCATGAAACTAGTTTTTATATATGGCAGCTTCCACAGCTAGCAGTAAATTTTTAGATGTATGGAAAAAGAGGTTTACATTTGAAATATATACAGTTGAGGAACAATATGCTATGAAATTTTAAGAAAGCATTTAATGATAGAATCCCTGTAAGTATATTAAAAAAAGTGCAATTAGTCATATTAAAGGGCTACAGATAAGACCTGCATATAGACAAAAGACATTATATAGTTTTGTAATAGTGATATACACAGTGTATTGAAATTTAGCTTTAATACAGATGAGAGGTTTTCTGTGTGTGGATCTCTTCACAAACACATCATTATGTTATACTAATACTGTATTTATGAACTCACATTTCTAATTGTTTCGTAAGTAAGAATAGATCCAAAACATCAAGTCAGGTCTAACAGTGTGTTTCTTCAAAAGGTTTCCTGTACTTATTCCAACCACTTCTGAAGTATTCATATTCTACTGCTAAGAGTCCATGTCAATATTTCACCAGTACTATTTTAAGTACGGACGGAATATTTGATGATGCTGTATCTTGAGCTTGTATCCATTTCTAATCCATGTAATTGAAAACAGAATAATGATGGACTTTTTTCCATATGCAAAATTTAGACATTTCCTAGTTGAAAAAGGTAGGGATAAAAGAATCAGCAATATGATGGGCAATACAAGTAGAGGTCACTCCACTAAATCTAAGCAGTTGAAAGTTAGATACCAGTGTTAACCTTTTCATATCAGTGAAGAAGGACAATACTTTAAGAGTAAAGTTCCTGTTCTAATACAAAATCTTAGTATGAATCAGTCCTTGCAGGTGTATGGCTGTTTAGTGCCACAATGAAAGTCTAAATAGCTGATTGAGAATAGATAGCTGGTTTTTAGATTAAATAAATTGGATTATACATTATTCCATCTCCACGGGAAAACATTAGTATAGGGTTAGTTTTTCACTGTTTTCCTATCAGATCACTGCTATATGCTTAGCCAAAAGTCAGATGTTTGCCTATATGTATTTCAGTCATAACAGCTCAGAAGCAGTGACCTGTGTCACAGCAACAAGGTACTAAACAAACACCTCTTGGCAATTAAATGAACAGCAATTATATAACAGCCCTACCAGCAGATCTTGATTCTTTCACCATAAAGTGTAACTGAATAAAAATATAGAAAGAATTCCACATAATTTTTCTACAAATATTCCAAATAGGAATCTTTCTCAAAAACAAACAAAAAAAATGCAAAAAAGAGATTACTTTTTATGTAATCCAACAACTCTTAAAATACAATTATATTTATTGTTGTGTAACCAGGTTTATCACAGCCTAACTTTCAGACAGATTCTGCATTGAAATACACTGTCCAGAGTCTAAAGATGAATAATGCTAAATTTAGCTCAATGCATACAAAAAAGCCCTAGAAGAACATATAAGCTATATCTATACTAGTGGAAGTGTGTGGGCTTGTTTTCTAGACTTTAGCGCAAATGCACAATGTTTTGCATATCTACCTCCTTAACTTTTATCTTCTGAATTCATCTCCAAAAAATGTGCCACGATGCAAACTGCCTGTGGGAAATAGCCTCTGGCTTGTGATAATTACTGAACTGTTATATTTCAGCTAGGCCAAAAGCATGCCAGCACCCCATTTCAACAAATAAATAGTGCTGAAGATGAAATTGCAGTTCTCATATCTTTGCCTCAGCTATAGCAACATAGGTATAGCCACATAATATGTCCTTTCATCATATATTTAGTTTAATGTTATTTTGAAAAAGAAAACTGTTAATATGCAGTCTTTAAATGCAAGTCTGAATCTATTTTAGAATACAGCTTTAATGACATATAGTCATTCTGAGGGGAACATGTCAGAAAAATTTTATTACATCTCTCATTTTCTTACTGACATGATACCTACAAAGGATATTGTAAGGGAAAGATGAAATCGAGAAAGTTAAAAACTCCAAAAGTTAAAGGGTCTATACCATTAGATATTTTCAAAATAATATTAAATTTGAAAGAAAAAAACTTAAGTAGTTCATACATGAACAATCATCTGGCTTTTAAGCAACACTCAAACTGTTAAATAAGCAATGAGTGCTCAGAGTGGATAAAGACTAGGCTTTGTTGTGTTCAACTCTTGCATCTTTTCTAATTAGCAGGATACTAGTATAACAAAATCTTTTTTGCTATGGATAGGGAATGCTCCCAATGCAGCTTGTTTCAAGTCATGTAACACAAGTAAAGAGAATGAATTAGTTTAAATACTGGACCTGTATCTGCCATATATGACTGAAAAGGTATGCATATTCCTGGTTACCTGGAGAGACATTTCATGTGCAGGTGTTCGCACAGCCAGCCTAGAGGTAAGATGCTTAGTCTGAATCCTGACAGAATTTTAGGAGAATGGTAAGAAATATGGAGACCAAAGAAAAATCCTATATACACTGAGAGAACACTGAATTGGCAGTCCTCAGATGGGGAATTTTATCTTTGTAAGAAGCAGAAGTTGTGATGCTTTGCTTTCTCTGATATAGGCTTTACACTGTCTTGAGTGGGACCTATTACCAACCAAAGGATTCTGAACTCAGGTGTTTTCAATGTATTTTCCAGTGGTGGATTATATATAAACAAATTAGGGAAACTAGCAAGGGGAAAAAAAAGCTTTTAGTCTTACATATACACAGTTCTGAAACATTTACAAATAGCAGATCAATCATATGTCTACCATGGGAAACTAAAACAATGCGTGAACAGAGAACATGCCCAAACAGTGAACTCATTTATAGTATTTCTTTCCCTGAACGATTTTTAAGAGTAGATTTAGCATAAATAACATTTGCTTTAGAAACTAAATTTTACAATTCATGAGCAGAATATGAAATTCCACAATGTATTTCTACCACTGCGGTTAAACTTTCACCTAGATAAATCACTCCCCAAAAAGGAAAAACACAGTACTCTATAGCATAGCACTATAACAATTTTCTAGAGAAAACATTTTATCTATGTTATTTCCATGTCTATTTTGATAGCCTTTACTGCTCAATGGTATGTTGATCTAAGACAGATTTGCCAGCCCAGATTTATTGAGGAGGAGAAATGCCACATATTCATAGCTTTATAATTTGGGAGCATGCACATAGGCTCTATGTAAATCATCTCTATGTACACACTACAGACTCTTCATTAGAATATGTTTTGGGCAGGTCTCTTGCCATTTTATTGCAATTCTTCCACAGTGTATTATTCAAAGAAAAAAAAGAAAGAAAGAAATACCTGTAATGTATATCCTGGTTCACATTGAAATGACAAAACATCATTCACCATATATCTATCTCCTGATTTGATCCCATTGCTAGGAATTACTGGTTCTGGACAGGCAGCAAGGCCTACAGCTGGAAAAAGTAAAGAAAAAGATTGCAAAAACATAGATAAGTGGACAGCAGGTCTTCATTGATATTCTCTGCCTTAATGAACTCTTTTCACAGAATTATGGGGTTTTAAGAAAAATTAATTAAAAAATTTCAACAATTAACTGAAATTTTGTTTCAAACACAGAAGTTTTCAGAACTGTTCTACAGAATACAAGTGATATGACTGAAACACAAAGATTATAACCTGTGACTGCACCAGTTACTAGATCACATTGCTGTGACACACCACATGCTTTTATAGTCTCCAAAACAGTATTGTGATTTTAGTTTGTTAAAAAGTTTCAGTTTTATTTGCTTGCTTGTTTTGCTTTGCTGGGGTTTTTTAATCCTTTCTTATCCTTGTAAAGGAAGTGGAGAAAGAAAAAGGGAATACACTTTATGCATATTCTTCCTTTTCAGTAATAAATGAGCAGAATTTATTGGTGGTTCCTTACTTTTAGACAACTCCACAGACTATAAAGAAGTTTAGACATTGAAATTTAGTACTCTTAGCCCAAAACTAAATCTTTGAATACATGTGACTGGATGGTCTATTCTTAATTATTTTTAAGCAAGGTGTGAGAAAACAAAAGATTAGTTTCACAAAGATTCTCCCTGATTAGTAGTTTCTCAAAATTGTTCACCTGAATTTGGCAACCTAAAGTACAAACACCTTTTTGTCAAGTGCATATCACTTTTTTTTTTTCCTTGTGTGTCTATCTAAGGAGTTTGTTAGTCAGCTCTGCTGGAAATTAAATATCAACTTTGCCAACTAAGTGAAAATACTTCAAATGAACAAGACAGTTGAGAAACTGGTGATTAGATTAAGTAATTCTGTGATTTTAAGATTTTCTTTGCAAACAGAAGAACCAGAAGAATTAGTTTATAAGTTTACAGTCTGACAACAAAATCTCATTCCCCTTATAATGTCAAAAACTTTTTTTAAAGTAAAAAATCAGTCTAAAATCCTAATTGTTAACATTTATTTATTAGAGAAAATTACTACTGAAACATGGATATGTAGTTGTTATATTTTATTAAAATATGATGTTTACAATCCAAAACGGAATTGAAATTATTTTCACAATGTCTGAGAAGAGATTTTGAGAATTTATTAGCACAGAATTCCATAAAAATCAGAGAAACATGATACTTTGCTGAATGGGATGCTGTGCATCCTTCAATTCAGTTACGGGGAAAAAAATAACTGCCTACTACTCTCACGGTCTTCCTATGAAATCTAACCTGTTTGGTGACAGTAAGTGCAACTGGACTTTGTTTAGTACAGAAATTACATGATATTTGACTTTATACTGATACATGACATTTAGAGTCTGTTGTTCCAGAGAGTTCATCATGAAACAATATCTGATATTATTTACTGAGACCCTAGTCTTTCCAGGGAAATACAATTTTCTTACAGGTAATGTTGACCACCCTGATACAGATAGGGTTTTAACTTTATGCCCTAAACCTTTATGTATCTACTTTTCATCACTCAAATATAAATGCCTTCAAATATTAAATGAACAAATAAAAATTCTGTGTATCATACTTCACACAGTTTCAGTCTTTTGCAGCTCAAGTTTTAGTTGAAGTAAATATATTTTTCCTAATAAAGCACATAGGAATTTGAAATAGCTTTCATACTTTCACAGGAAATTGTGATTGCTGTGCCATTTTTTTTCTTTTCTGGAAATAAGTTCTATGTTCTTGTATTTTCCTTGCTTGTCCTGTGCCCTCGAGTTTTACTATATTTTACTTTTATCAGGAATGAAGATAACGACAAGCCATTCTAATTCTGAGTAAAATCTATCAAAGTATGAAGTATAGTCTTCATAACAAATGATGCAAGAGGTATCAAACAAAAATTTTTCTAATTAGCAAATAAAGAATTACTTAATAGTTGCAAGCAATGGAACCTCTCTGAAGTAGTCCTTTTATGTACTGGAATGTATAATTTAGGAAAATATCTAAATATACTTTAAAAATTTTCATAAAATTTACAAATTTTGATATTCTACCAATAAAATCAACTTTCAAATGATGTTACGTTGACTTCACATGGCCACTTGAATTTCATATATGGTCACTATGTGGAAATGTAATGTTCTAAATAATCATGAAGGTTTTAACTTCAATGGGTTTGGTTTTGCTGCAAATTAACTAGTATCATTCTTTTGGTCAACCAGTCTGTATTCCACAACACCATAAATGTATCCATGTCTGGAAAATTCCTTTGAGTATAGGTACTAAATAGCTGTGGTGTGCATCCACACAAACTGTTTGTTTCAGCATAAAGTGAAGTGTAATGCCTCATCTCAGTAATTCAAAGTACCATATATAGACTGCTGTTCACTAATTTGAGAACACAGTGTTCTGATACAACTTAAGCAAATCAACCCTTATTTCTGCATTTTCTCACCCTTCCCACTCTTGAAGAGAAACTAAAAATAAAAAATAAAAATTTAAAAAATCTGTTACAAGATCACTATTATTAAATAAATAAGTGCCTAACAAAGATATAGTGACTAAATTGCTTATAGATATCAATGTACTTGCTGAATTCTGTGAAAATAAATTTGAGGTTCACTTCCTGTCATCAAGGAATTTTCAAACTCAACATTCCCGTATATTGAGAGTAACCGGGCTGCAGGCTTAGATCTGTAAGAATAAAGTTACTCTTACATATTTTTCTGAGTTACAGAAACAGTTATAACAGTGGCTGCATAGCAACACTAACAATGTGCTTGTAATGTGCTCATTTCATCATTGGTCAAATAGCATACAGAATTTAAACAGACTATGATCAAACAAAAACCTTCAAATTAACTTTCCATGTAACTGTTAGATATTGTATTATACTGTGTATATATCTTTAACATATTCTAATAATTAGGTAAAGAACTTTTTTTTTGCTAGCTGCTTATGCTTTTCATAACATTGCGTAAATACTACTTCTTTGGTCTGATGATGTAAATTATGGAATATTCTATCAGAATGACATAGAACTATGTAAAACCCATTCTTAATTGACTTTCTTCGATATACCTGATATTTAGAAGCAATATTACCTTCCCAAAAGCAAAGAGAAAGTGGAAAGCAAAATCAAATACTATTCTGAATCCTCAAATCTCTGTTATTCCAACCATTCCATAATACTAGCCCAGTTTAGTTAGAAAATTGGTTTAGTTAGAAGAGGCCCAGAAAACAAAAGAATGCTTGAGAGAAAGCAAACAAATTCTGGTATCTGGGGACAAACTAGAAAACTTAAATATTCAGAGACTCTGAAATACATTATTAAACTAGGTGGTATGTGAACAGTCAGTAATAAAGGGAAAACATGTTAAATGTCAAGTCCAAGTAATAAAAAAGGAACAAGGATTTCTTAAGTGCATGTTTTTTAGAGCTCAGCTTCTCCTATGCAGTGCAAAAGAGAACACATCAATGTCAAGAGCGATAACCCTCTCTCTGACCTTCTTCCACTTACTGTTTGCTAAATACTGTCTTGGCTCTGCTGTGGCATAAGACAAATATGTCTTACTTACATAATTATATTCATGCCTACAATTACCTCAAATTCTGTCCAAACATCACTGCCATTGCTGGCAGAAAGAAAATCCTTGCTGGCACATCTGACAATGAGAATGCCCATTAGTGTCCCTTTCAGAAAGTTGAGAACTGGACAACACAAGAATTTCTTGAGAGCTGGACCAAAAGTCATCAGGCTTTTTTTTGTGAATTCCTCCCACCTCTATGCAGCTAAGAGAAACATATTATGCTTTATTATATTACAAACATCAGGCTGGAGTGAATTGTTCTTTCCATTTTGATGATGATGTATATCAAAATCCAAGCTGTCCCTTTCAAAACTTCATGCTTCAGACACTGGCCTAGAAAACGTCTTTATCTCAATGAGTTACTGCAGAGAGGTCAGATTCTTGTCAACAGCTAGTAAGTTGTATAGATATACTGACAGGACCAGGACCCGCTAAATTAAAAAAAACCACCTGCTTTAACATGGGAAAAAAGCTGTTATGCTAAAGAACCATATTAAAAATCAAATTGCATGAAAGATCTTAATCTGTACCTGTAAAATACAATATGCTACTTGGAAGAATATATTTTCTTCTCTGCTAGTCTGATTTTTATCTCTGAATTTTTAGAGATCTTTATGATAGAGAAGTATTACAAAAGACAGTCAATTGTTCTCTAGTCCCCTTGGCAGTGAATCCTCTATTTCAGCTGCCAAGAACCTCTAACACTTCAAAAGACACGACAGAGTGGCTTCAGAAAAGGAGATGGTGATTAAAAGTAAGCTTATGTTCCCATACATATTCCATCATCTTGGTATAGCAGTAAACTAAAAGCTTACAAAATGAACGATGCTGAGCTGTGCCATATATACAAATTCAAGGTAATAGAGCTATTATTATTAAAATATTGATTGCATAAAACAAGATTTTTACTGAAAAAAATAATTCTAATCCCTAAATTTGGAGAGATAGCTAGCTAGATAGCTAGCTAGCTAGCTACACAGATAGATAGATAGACAGATAGATACTTATAGACATTTGTGGCCTAAACCTATCTATCAATAGGTATAGATTCAGTTTTCACAAAAACAAACCTGATTTCAGCTGAGAAGTACAAAAAGCATGCTGAGCAAACATTCATAATTTCCAGACTTTTTAATTTTTCATTTGTTTGTATATTAAGGAAAATATTTAAACTACCACTGAATTAATAAATGAGATTTTAAAACCAAGCTTAAAAGATCAGTGGCTACAAATTCAGTTGAATTAAACAGTCAGATTTCTAAACCACACCATTTGGATAGCTGATTCCTTCGTTCATTAGATTAAAATGAATACATATGAAATAGACATATATAGAAAGAACCTGCAAATGGACATCCTCTTTGATGCACATGTTAATCCTAAGCATTTGGGCTCACAACAGTGATGTGTTCTCTATACATTTGATCTTTGTGTCTACTGCTTGTTACAAAATGTTTGAATACATGCTGACCCAGAATGATGGGTATTTTATGATATGATTTATATTATATATAAAAAAATAATTTTTCCTGGTAATTAGAATGCTGATACAAATCCTGTTAGGGCTGCTTAGTTCATCTTATTAGGTAAAACAGCCTTAGAAGTATATATTGAGGACCCCCACTATGATTATTCAGACATTCAAATTTCTGCAAGATAATGAAAGAATTGAACAGAACCCTCTTATATTATCGCTCAAAGTTACATCTGCAAAGCATTTTATCTAGAAAGAATCAAGGGACAAACAAACAATGCAGGTGTGCTGGGCCAGGAGTTGGATTAAATGATCCTGATGCGTCCCTTACAACTCAGTATATTCTATGATTCTATGACTATTAATCGAGTTCTCCTTTTTTTTTTTTTTTTGCATTTATCAAAAGTATCTGATGCACTAACATAGCATTTCATGTTGAATGTTACTGAGATAGCTGATATTTTTGTGTTTTCTTTATTAAGACAATCCCTCAGCAAAAGGACATTTTATTTCAAATTTTAGATTGACTTCTGAACTAAAGGTATTTATTTTTCAGATGCTGCTTCAAACACTAGGTGACCAAATGATCAGAGGCTTCAGAATTCATAATCAAATAATAGCAATACCTGCACAGAAAAGTGTGCAGTGTCTTCTCTGCTTTTTTCTTGATCTGAAAAGGTGACTGCTCAATAGAAACCTATAAATTCTCGCAGTGGGAACTTGCTCAGTTTCTGTATTCAGTCACACACACAGATATACTGTGTTCCTACTAGTCCTGCAAAGACCATAGAGCCACATAAGAAACAACCTTTTTCTTTCCTGCCAGACCATCAGCAGAATAGCTAACTAAGCTCTGAATGCTCAACATTGCTACCTTGACCTGTACTGAGGTGCACTTCTAAGAAACACTGGCCTTGAAATATTAGCACCACTGAAGTCCAATAGATGCTTTAATAGAGCACAGTTGTGAAACTGGCAATTAGGAGACAAACAAAAGTATAAATCTAAGTGATTTTACTTAACAGAACAGGTTTTTTTCAGGAGTCACAGGGATAATAAAACTGATACAGTAAAAGATAAAAATTTAAAATGTTCATTGTATGAATTTCTAGAATAAATGTGTACTTCTTTACACTTCATATGGAATATGCTTTCAATGTATGATGATCAACTATGGAGGAGGACTCCTCAGACAAAAAAATAAAAGAGAACTTTGCCAAAATAGTAGAATCTAAAGAAAATTCCTGCAGAAGTAATATTTGCATTTTCATTCTATGTCACCATTAGAATGATTGTATTAAAATATCCCCTACAACATACTTGCATATAAATGCTTAAACTATACATGGAATTAAATGACAACATAGCACTGTCTTGTGACTACAGTCAGATTAAAATATTTATTATGAGCTGAAAATCTATTCTAAAAATTCTGTGCAGTTTTATATTTTCTTTACAAGTTTTATCTCAATCCTAAGTAGAACTTATTAAAAATAATCCATGTTTATTTACTTATGTATACTTCTTTAAAATATTAAAAAGAACATTACATTTTTTAGGCATTAATATCAGACTCCATGTAATAGAAAAGCTAACTCCATTTTCAAGAAAATTCTTGAATGGCCTTTGAAAAAAAGAGCATGCTCATATTCAAAAATTAATGAGGATTTACTTTGTGACCGTCATCAAAGCATTCATCAGACTGTCAACTCATATTACTTTTTAAATACTAGACTATTCTTAGCAATACCTCTTTCCAGTTGAAATCACGTGTGCTATGCAAGCACACAAACTGAATTTACTATTATTCTATAGTATTTTAAGTTTTGGAGAAATGTAATAATACAAACGTGTGTTTGAATTAAATATGATTATGTGAGGTAAACCACTATGTTTATAACTCCACACCTCTCTGTTTTAGAATGAAGTTTCTCACAAAACATATAAAAAGTTGATATATGAAAATTCTTAGATTATTCTGCTCATACCACCAGTGATTTACCAAGATAACTGTTGTGTTTTCTTGTAGCTCCGGGATTAAAATGCTGGTTTTTGTAATTACAGCAATTTGTTGAGAGAAAATAATTTGAAGAAAAGGAAAGAACTTCAAGTCATAAATATATGCACATATAAATAGGAAAAAAAAAATATGTTATCTTCTCTGGTTTTGTCTATTTCCAAGGGGGGAAATTAACTTTGTTTTTTTTTTTCCTTTTTGTCACCTAAATTTCAGAACTGAGCTGAAATAAGTTAAGAAAAACCAAACCAATATCAAACATCACATTTTAAAAATGCTGTTATGAATTCCCAGGTTGATTTATTATATGCTGTGAATTTGTGAAATTTGTTTTCCATCAGTTTCAAATGTCATTTCATTTAAAATTTCATTTTAATAGATACCACTTATACAAGGCTTGGTAGTCAGGAAAGAAAAAAACCAACCAAGTAAGCAAAAAGAATAATGTAAAATATCTGTTTTCCTTTCTATATGCATGCTTCTCCTGACAAAGTTTCAAAAAACAAGTCTTACTTTTGTATTCCAGGTGGAAACCAGCTGCTGCCACACTAATGTCAGAGTGAAAATGCAGGTAAAGTTGATTGGAGGTGCTATTCAACAATGCTGGCACAGTTGTACCTGGAAAAATAAAAGTTATGGATTAAACTATAGCATGGTTATCAGAGTTCTGTATTGCCAAGACATAACCAGGACTGAATCAGACAGGCTTTTTCTTCTCATTACATGCATGGGAATCTCAAATATTCTGCTGTGTTCTGTCTTGTTTTCTCCTGAAGTTGCAAGAAAAGTTTGATTACAAGTCATAACAATAAGAGGCTATGTAAGTACAATCAAACAAGATCCGATGATGTTTAGAAGAAACCTTATTGACTTGGACAGAAAAAAAGAGATGTAAACAGAAAAAAAATCTCACATAAATAAAGGATTTGATTATGAGAACAAGCTCAACTGCCATTTGCCTGTTTCCCCATATTTATATAAAACCTGCAGTACAGAACAAAGCAGTCCAGAATTTTTCTGTGTGTACTCCACACCATCTTCCCACAATAATATTTCAACCACTTATGCTAATTCAGAGGATATGACAGGAAATGAAGAAGCAGGTACAACACATTAAAAAAAAAAAAGAAAAAATATACTAGCTTCTCCTAATTCAAGTATATAGATATAGATTAGACATAGATATAGATATAGATATAGATAGATAGATGATATAGATAGATATAGATATAGATATAGATGATATAGATAGATATAGATATAGATAGATAAAATATTGATATATAAAACCGTGTGTGCTACACAACATGCTTATCACTAACCCTGGATGCATTCTTTGCCACTGGAATTGCTAGGTCTGACAAACATTGATTTTATTACCACATGATACCATGTAACTCATATTCTACTGTCTAAAGCTGGAAGATCTGAGGCTAAAATTACATCATTTTCTATGATTACCCTCAAAGACAGTATCAAGTAGCTAATGAACTTCAATGGTGGATGCATAAGAAATATTCTCATTTCCTGTGGGACATTTTCTGTTTCTATAGTAACCGTGAGCAGCCTAGGTATAAGCCTGAAATTTGGGTTTAAAAAGAAATGCTGAAAAGAATTATCTTCCTAAGTCTACAATCTAAACTAGGAACTGGTAAATACTTTTAAATCTGAAACTGAATTAAACAAAATCTTGATATAAACGGAAGAGTTGAAAGACGACTTGCTGGCCTTTAAGGAAGGTGTTTACTGTCTGACACGGAAACTCAAAGTATCGAAATTCAGACAGTAAAAAGCACTCACATCACACAATATTTACCCTGGAGTACAGAGAACAGTGAAGCATCTTCCTGGAAGAAGGACTTTTCATAGTATCTGTTAAGAAAACCTCCCTGTCTGACCACCCAGACAGGGTGGTCACACTCCCACCACCAGAGACTTTTACGAAAGATGGAAGCCCTTTCACAGTGGGAGTCTCCAGTGATCCGATGGGTCCCTGCTTCACTCCCTGCACACCCCACTCTCACAGTCAGACCAGGTTTTCTCACTGGTTCCACCCTGGGTCTCCAGCAGCAGTCTCAGATGTCTCATTCCATAAAGGCATTTATTCACAGTGCAGTTACACTGAAACTGCTCAAGCTGGTGCCTCCGAGAAGAATCCCAGCCAAGAAACCCCTGGGCTTTTACACCCTCACAGTCTTACCACTCACAAAAGTCTCCTCCTCCTGAGGCTTAGCTCCTGCCTTGTCTAGTGCCTATGAGTGTCCTCTCACCAGGCTGAGCCACAGGTCCCCAGACCCTTTGTTGTGCAAGGTGTTGGCAGTTCAAGGTCTCTTGCCTTAGGCTGTACCACCCAGAGCTCCATGAGCAGCTTGAACTGCAGCTGCTCAGGCAGCTACTAGCACCAACTGTATTCCTCAACAGTATCCAGAGAGACTTTGAAATATATTTAAGGATGTTTTAGGTGTCCTGTAAGAATGAGGATGTTAACTTGTAATAACTATTATACTCTTTAATGAACAAAACTGACCTGGCAGTTCTTTGTAGGATCTGGTAACATTTAACACCAGTCTTTTACTTCCTTAAAGTGTGATATTCAATAAGATGAGAAGTTAGATCCTATTGCACTGTGGGAAATAAATGAGGCTAGTTTTTAATTCTCATAATTGCTACATTCAATGGCATCATTCAGGCTGGCTGTCATAAATGGAACCCCCAGGGACTGATACTAGTCCCCACACTGCTTCAACATCTACAGAAATTTTTTGAGTGGTGGGACTGAAAACACCCTCACCAAGTTTGCTGGTGACACCAAACTGAGTGGGGGGGCTGACATGTCAGAGAGACCTGGAGAGATTGAAAGAGTAGACTAGCAAGAACAGTATGAACTTTAACAGAGACAAGTGTAAAGCCCTGCATGTGTGTTAGAATAAGCAAAAAAGACTGCTACAGGCTAGGATTTGTGTGTTTGGGGAGCAGCCTTGCTGAAAGGACCTGGGACTGTCACAGTGGACCAGCTGAACCTGAGTCAGCAGTGCACTGCTGCAGCAAAGAAGGCAAATAGGGTCCTGAGCTGCATCCAAAGGAGCATTTACTAGCAGAGATAGAGATGCAATCATGACGGTCTTCTCAGCACTTGTCAGGCTGTGCATGGAGTATTGTGACCCATTCTGGTCCCCACAATGCAAGAAAGAGAAGGACAGACTGGAAAGAGTCCAAAGGAGGACCATGAAGATGATCAAAGGCTGGACAACACACCCTGTGAGAAAAGACTGAAGGAGTTAGGTCTCTCTTCCCGTAGAAGAGAAGGCACAGAACAGACCGCATCAGAGTATTCCAGTGATTAAAGGGATCTTCACTTCACTGGGAGCCACAAGGAGAAGACAAGGGGCAAGAGGTCCAAGATGCACTGGGGAATGTTTCTTCTTAACATTAGAACGAACGTTTTGCAGTGAGAACTGCAGCACTGCAGTGCACTGCGGCAACCACTCAAGAGACATGGTAGAGTCAATATCCCTGGAAGTTTTGAAGATGCAACCGGACAAAGTGCTGGACAATATCATCTAGGTTAATTTTCTTACAAAACATTGAACTACATGATCTTGTGAGGTCCTTTCCAGTCTGAATTCTTCTATGATTTTATGATTCTGTGATCTAACTAGAATTCTATTGTTTACTTGCTCACCTCTGCCTTTTCTGGGATTGGGTATATGAAGCATGGAAGATATGTTTCAGTGTGGTAACCAGACCTAGTCTCCTAATTGTTTTGGTTTTCCTTTACTGTCAATAGAGAGAAATGGTACTTAAAAGGGCAGGAGTAGATATCATTGATGATAGCTTAAGTGTAGATATCTCCATGGTAAATATCTTATGCTTGTGTAGACAGCTAATGTATTAGGATACTGGAGTCTTACAGGCTTCTTAACCTTTCAACTGAGAATCTGTAGTCTGGAAAACAGGCAACTCTCCTAGGAGGCAGTAAATGCACGCATGCCTCCCCTAAAGGCTTAAATGAGGACTGACAGGTTTTCTACTTAAATGCTCCATTATGGTAGTATTACAGTAGACTGTGTCCCTTTCAAGTAGCAGCAGTGGCAACAAAGAGCAATGTATCTCTGAATGTGTGAAAGTCTGTGTAGCTATCTAAGAAATTTCCAGACCAAGAACGGAGATCAATGGTCATTTTAAGCATTTCTTGGATTAGCACAAACATACAACATGGATCGCATTCTCTACCTAATTTCTTTCTAAATTTAACTACCATCATAAGAGTATATTCTCCAGGTGTCAATCTCAATGATTGTATTTGTATTGTCTCTCTGTATATGTCTATACACACATATATACGTGTATGTGTTCAAAGGAAGGATCTGCTCTACGCATCATGCAGCCAATGCTATATGGAGAAGAGGGCTGCATTGAGCAAAGAGCTCAAACAGGTAATTGCAGTCTTCCAGGAATCTCAGAAGTGATTACATACTGGCCAAAAAGAAACAGTGAATTCAACTTTCCAAATCAGTTCTGTGACATAGTTAGCACAGTTTAGTCTGTTCTTAATAGTTGTACACCATTACCTCTTGAATGTGTATTTAGAAGACGGAGGAGTCCACAGAGAGTGAATCATAAGACAATGTTTTCATACAAGATTTAGTAAGAGAGAAATTTTACCACTTATGAAATCATACCTGGAATTCAGTTTCAATGTCACACTATTGGTTCAGTGCTGAGAACAGAAAATTTCACATCCTTTTTACATATTCCTTCCCATACAGAAAATAATTCTTCATTTTAGGTCTGACATGCATTATACAAGAGACAAACCCACAATAAATCTGTGCTACTTTATCTCCAATGAAATATTTCTAATAAAAAAAAGCTGTCTTTTTCAGTTTCCCTGGAAATGAGGAAGGCTTTTAAGCAAAAGCAAGATGACACATGTATTTTGTAGAATAAGGAAGTGTTTTGAGTCTTGAGTATTTTTGAATAGAATATGGTTAAATGCATCATTTAATCTGTTCTTTATCCAATGGGTCCGATATATTTGCCACATAATTCACTTCCAAAAGTTGATTAATATTCCTAATTTCATTTTCCTTACTGCCAATTTGACATACAGCCTTGTTACTAGCATGTAATATAAAATGTTATAATCTCTTGGACTGCGTCTGCATGGGATGGAGTTAATCACTGTAGCTGGCATGGTGCTGTGTTTTGGTTTTGTGACCAAAAACCATATTGATAACACAGGGATGTTTGAGGTATTGCTGAGCAGTACTTACACAGCTTCGTGGCCTTCTCGCACTATTCCACAAGTGAGGAGGGTGGGGGTAGCCAAGAATCTGGGAGGGGACACAGCCAGGATAGCTGACCCTAACTGACCAAAAGGATATACCACACCTTATAGCATTGTGTTCATCAATAAGTTTTTCAGTTGATTTTTCATTTTCTTACTAATACAATATACATCTATACTTTAAAAGTTTGTGAAATCATCAGAGAGGCAAAAATCCACCTGCCTTAGCTACACCAGAATCAGTTCAGTAATCATGAATCTGGATTATTATACATGACTTAATCCCTTTCTCTTGGTTTGCTTCACAGAACACACTTTCTATTAAAAATGTCTCATATAAAAGGGGGAAAAGTGTATGTGTTTGATGTACATTTTAAACAACTAATTATCTGTTTTTGTTATATCCCAGTTGTATTAATCTGGTTTGTTCTGTGAGGTCTGGTGGGTTTGGATGAATATTGAATGCTTCATCTTTTTCATGAGAAAGAGAGGCTAATAGGGATAACTTAAGTCAAAGCTATCAAAGGAATCTCCTTGAATGCCAGTACCAATTTATATCACTGTATCTCCTCTATGAGACATGTAGGAAAGATAAAAGAAAGGATTTTTTTGAAAGTATTAACAACTGAATTCCACTAATCAAAGTTAAACATTTTGGTGTTATATTGTCTTCTGAAAATTTCTTTGAGTTTGAATATTGACATGTTTACACCATCTGAAGTCTCCTCCCAAAACCGAGAACATTTCGTAATGGTGTCTGAAATAACGGAATACATACTCCTTGTCTATATATGTGAGCCAATAAAAATGTTCTCTCATATACATATCTATATATAAAACTGTATCTTTAAATCATGGCTTATCCTAACCTGAAAAGCTCCCAAGACGTGGTGCTGTCATATCTCCACCATCGTATATTTCAAGGGAGTCCCAGTTATGTTCTGTGGCAAAGCTGATGACCTGGATCTGTAAAACAGGACCACAGAGCTTTTTAGGCCAACAAGCCATATGCATTTTTAAATGTTCTAAAATAAGCAAAATAAAAAGAGAACATGTACCAAATAAAATAAAAATAAGAGATCCAAACAAAAGATACCTCAGTGAGAAAAATGTAAATAAAAGATTGATATTCACTTTTTACATTGTGTTAACTCTTAGAAAAGAAGACACTAGGTAAGTAAAAAGGATTTTGCACATGTGTTGCATCATTTTGAATAATTACTCAAAGTGTAAATGAGCAGATAATCAAGATAGCTGCAGAACTCTCAAGGGCCTCATAAACACCCTAGCAGATAGAAAGAGTTGGCATTTGCATACCAGATTGAAGGATCAGGACCTGCTTTCAACATACTACACAATTAAAACAGAAAACTTCTTGTTAATCACTTCTGATTCATACCCCCATGTGAAAATAAAGTAATATAAAATAAAGGTAATCAAAGAACAATAATGAGAAATCCAAAGCACTATTATTTCAAGTATCCCACCCCCCAATTATAGGATTATTAACTTATGAAATTTCTAGAGAAATAAACAAACAAAATACTTAATATTCCATGCTTGACAGAATACAGACTTGCCTGAATACCTGATCCCTCAGTCACTATGATTTTCCACACACAATTCAAGCTGTTACCATAAGGTTCAGGGTAACCTGGTGAAAGAATAGTACCTCTGCGCTCAGTAAAATTCCCACTGCATGGCACTGAAAGAAAGTATTATCACAAATTATTACACAACTTAAACCACTTCAGAGAACAGAGCAGTAGTAATAATTTTACTAAGACCATTATAACAATTTGCTTTTGTAGCATAAACACATAGACATGAAGCAATCATCTGAACTTACAAAGCTTTTTATCTAAAATATATGAATGATATCAAGCCTAAGATAAAACCTGCCTGAATAAACAATTCAGAAATGAATTTCATTTTGCATGTATGCAGCCTAGAACAGCCCAGCAGCCGAGCCTAATCATGTCTTACCTTAGAGTAACAATAAACCATAAAGACATAACATTAAACACAATCATGATTGACAGAAATTATGTGAATTTACCCACAGCCTAAGATAGTTCCAATATTGAATCTAGTTGATAAAGTGGTGTAGTGCATTAAATATTTTTACTGTATACACACTTGCTTCTTTAAGGTTCAAGAAAACAAAGCAAAATAAAAAAAAAAAATCAGAATACACAGAAAATAGGATACCTACATTTATTTTTAGAACACTCTAATTGATTCTAGAGTAAATTCCTAGGAATAGCAATGACTTTTGGATACAAATCCAAATAGGGAGAAGGTAAAAAATGTCAATGTCTACAAAAAGAAACTTTGGAGTGCTAAGCATTATTTCAGTGCAGGTCTATTGACAGACTAAAGAAAAGTAGTTATACTTAACAATGCTATCATTATTCAAAAAGAAGTCATTATCCTACGTATGATACAAGTACTGTGTAATAAAATAGGTAAAAACATTTCTGGAGAATTAAATTCTGGCCTGTATTTCAATCTGTAGATAAGTCATGAAAATAATGAATGTTCAAGAAAATGTGCATCACACTTGTTCATATAATCTAAGTCATTACATGAAACACTATATTGCCTATGAGCCAGCTGGCACTCAATTATTTCTTGATATGGAAAACTGCTCTTTTAAATTGGGCATGACTGATATTAATCGAAGGAGAGTGGATATGTGGGTTAAATACTATTTTCTGAAACAGTTCCTGAATCCTAACTCAGACACGTGTGACAGAACAGACAACTTAAATGTAATTGCTTACCTACACAGCTTGGTACTGTGTCATTCCACTGAGCTAAGGCATTCGGTACAGACTGACATCGGATAGCTTTAGAGCCTTGTAAGAGATACCCAGGACTACACTCAAACCGAACAACAGAGCCTGCCGAAAACTCAGAGCCAATTCTCCTTCCATATCTAGGCTCTGGAACTGAGCTACACTGTGTGTCGCTTGTGCGTGGAACAGCTGTATAAAGAGAGAAAAAATAAAAAGTCATGAATACAAATGACAGTCATAGTAAAAAAAAAAATAGACCAATAAAATGCTGATTGTTTCTTGTAGGACAGAGCTTAATTCATGCTCTGCTCCTGTATTCTCAAAGAATGGACTAATTCTTTCATGGCTATTATCTGGAGTGTGGTTTTGGGCTGTGACTGTGTACGCTCATGTGAGTGCCATGGCAGCTTGGAGACCATTCGACTTTGGATGCACGGTTTTAGGCAGGAGAAGATCAGGGGGTGTTTCCACCTCAATGACAGGATACTGTATCTACCACCTACTTCACTTAATAAATAGGGGGTCTTTGGCTCCTCACTAGAACTTCCTCATTAGAAGCCCAGAAAAATATTATGGTGTAGCAATCAGATATAAAGACAACATAATATCTTTCAAATATTTGATTTATCATATTGGAGAATATCAAGTGATAACAATACACCCTCCAGGTTATTTCAGTGTTTGCTGTTGACAACAATTATTTTTAAAAATAATGTCTGGGAATTCATAAACCTGATGTGATACAAGAGCAGTTAAAAGACTGTATGCAACATCTAAGGAGTAAAATCATAATATTCATTAGAAGCCCACAGGATAGCTTTTCCTTTGGCTTCATTATTTATAAACACTTCTTGATAACAGGCATTTTTTATACCTACTGACTGTTGGTATTGTGCATGCTGTTTGTATATCAAGCTTGTTCTTACTACATTTCAGTTTGTAATTAGTTAGCAAATGCCAATTTTAAAACAAACTAAAAATATTTATATAGAAAATGACAGAGATATAATTAGTGTGCAACATCACCTGTGTTTTACAGTATAGTAAAATAAAGGCACGTTGAAAATAACCTCATAAAATATATGCAACTTTTCTGTGTGAATGGCATGTTCAAAAGCTTTGTTTGATCAGCTTGATTTGTTCAAGAATTAGCTTTAGAGCATCACTGCGTCTAGATATGAATAAGTAGCACCATGAAAATTGCCTGCCATTTCGTTCTTAAGTAACAAAGACACAAAATGGCACCAGGGAAAAAAAAGAAAAAGAAGGTGGGTGTTACACTTTATTCCTGGCAAACTTTCAAGCAGCTTCTAGCTTACTAATGTAAACAGAATCACAGTTATATTTAGCTTTATTTTACAGCATTATGTTTAAATTCCTTTGCTGGCCTGTAAGAGTGAAAAGTGATATTTCTATCTGTTCATGTGCACAACTGTACACACACACCCCCACACTTGTTCAGCTACCCTGGTCACTAAGTAAAAAACAAAGTGTATGCAGCCAATACATACTTATTTTCATATTGATAGTTTTATGCTCATCCTATTTCTTATACTGTCTTCTGCTCTATTCAGAATGATAATTATTTAAGTACTTTGCTCTAAAAATTAACATTTCTCAACAAGTTGGATACAGAACACCAATTGAAATAAATCCTATCTTAAATCTAGCATTAAATATGCAACACCTTTTAGCAGAACACTAGAAGTTCTCATTTATGATTACATTATGTTCTACCAGTTTTCAGCATTGCTACCAGATATAACAGTTAAGTTTGTGCATGTATTACTGAATGTAGAGAAAAGCTTTTTCAAAGAAGATTTAGAAATAATTGATACTAGCAATAACAGAAAAATATGTTGTCTTTTTTATTAATATGGAATGAGTTGATTTGTCAGACAAGGTCCGATAGACACAGTAATATGTATTTTTTATTCTAAATCAGTATGTTGAATGGTTGAAGAAGATTTTGACCTTGAAAGCTTAAGAAAGTTCTAAAATTTATTCAGGATTTAAAGAATGGTCATAGGTAAACTAGCATACTCCTGAGTAAATGCACAATATTGCAAAACAAAAGTGAATCCATTTTCTTAAGTTTTTTAAAATGATTAATACAACTTACACAGTTTAAACAAACAACTTACCTTTCAGCAAATTTAATATACCTGCTTTTGCTCAAATAAATAGGAATTTGTGATTAGGTTCTCAACAGAACCTCAGTATCACACAGATGCTCTGTGAAACTTGTTCATGCATGCAGTTCTAAGTGCAAGCAGGAAACTGTTCTGCACTTGTGGCAGGATAATGAAGAAACCATAGTTCAAGGATTTCACACAGTCACAGTTCTTCCTGATCGTAACCTGCAGGCCAGATGCAGTCTGCCAGGTCAATTCAGCTGACGCAGCCTGCTCTTTTTTGCTCTTTTATTGGGATTAATAGCCTTTGCTCGACCCAAACATCTTCTGCACAAGCAGTATTTCACTCAAATCTTTTTTTTTCCATGTTATCGTATAATGACTTTACACTGGAATAAGTGATGATGACTTTACGACTGCCTAGGTGAGGATGGCTGCTCACACATCCAATCGCATGACTCATATGCCTGGAATTAGGCATTAATCCATACCTTGGTAAGGACTACTTGTTCAAATGGGCATTTTGGTCATAAGATAAATCAGTCACAATTATGTGACAGCAAGGGGTTCTGTGCATTGTTGTGGACAAACCAGTTTTGATCCAGGGAATTAATACTTAGTTATGTCTAATTTATTACCAATTTTACACCAACTTCTGATCACTGATTCAGGAATTAAAAAGAAAGAGTGCACAAACAATCAAACAAGTTAATTAAACAGTTTTACTTGATTCTCACCATGCTCAACTTCAAACACCTATCCTCCCCTTCTTTTTCTCCACTTCCTTGTGTCCATCTTTGTTGTACCAATGAGTTGAGAGGCAGCACAGGAGGTTGGGATATGTGTTCTCTTTTAAGCTTCTTTCCTCCCTGCCACATTCATCCCCAATGTACTTAGCATTTTACTCACGTTTCTCCTCCCTTTTGCTTTTTCAGGTTTTCACATCACCCTATTTCTGAATGTTTCTCCTCCAGCATGGGTCATCCATAGGCTACAGTTGCTCAAAGACGTCCCCTACTGCAGAATAGGACTTTCACAGGCTGCCAACTCTGAAGAGTTCTCACTCCAGCAGGTGTTACTCACTGGCCATAGTCCCTTGAGAAGTACAAGCCCTTTGGCAGGGAGGGCCTCTTCCCAAGAGTGTCTACCACAATCCTTTCAGCAACATCTCTAGCAGCACATACCCAGAAGCATCTCTGCCCCAAAGCAATTGTTACTCTCTCAAATATTTTTGAGAACAGGCACCACATGGTCCTCTGACTAGTGGGAGTTTTGGCATATAAGAGGTTGTTTATACCAGCTTCACAGGAAGCTGTTTGTGAATTGCACATGGTAGCTCACGGCCTCCTCCCTCACAGGTCACCACCTCAGCCACCTGCTAGTTAAACCTTTAGCTTCTCACATGTCTAATGTTTATCTGTCTTACCTACGAGACTACATGACCTAACTGAAAATTTCAGTATCAATCCTGGAGTATTTTCCATTCATTATGTGGAAGAAACTCTTGCTCATCCTTCTATGGGAATACCATCTTTCCCTATGTATTTTTTCATTCAATTTCTCAAAAGAGAGGAAAGTATAAAAGAAAAATCCTTCCCATTTCTCTGACCCTTACCTAGTGTCCATATCTGGAGAATCCCTACAACAGCTGTGCAGGCAAAGGACACTTTTTAACAGTCAGATTTAAGAACATTCTATAACTTTCAGTAATAGCATTGGGAAATTTGCATACATGCACTAGTAATCCAAACTTTTTTTGTGTAACTAGACCTTTTAGCATCTCTCAAAAAAGGATGTCAGATCATCTGGTTTCATTCTAATATTGTCTTATGAAAGTTTTTTTCCTGTGAGCAAGCTATCTCTGACGTGATAGCAAATGTAGGGGCAGTTTACTAGCACTCTTAAATTAATTCACATAGCAGAAATACGTTTTCAGACTAAAAGCTGTCATTTCACTGAGATCAGCCATGAGAGACACAAACATCCATGGCTAGAGTTGTATCAAATTATTCTATTGCCAGCAAGAAACACTTAATGACATTTAAAATTGACATTTTGCTCAGTTTTTCAGAAATTCTACTAACACTCTGTTAAGGGTTACAGTGAGATAAGAAATGCTAAAGATGCACAATCACTACAAGAGGTACTATTTTTTTTAACCCTGCCCCCTATTAAAAAAAAAAAAAACCACAAAAAACCAAAACAACAACAAAAAAAAACCAAACAAAAAACAAACAAACAAAAAAACCCACCTGCCTTAAGAATAGATGTAATGCAAGCTATAGATAACAACAAATGAGGTAGTTCCACACTGCTTGAAATGGGATTTTAACAGTCCATGGAAAATGCAGTACAGTTTCAAACATCTATAAAAAGTTAGGAAAATAGGTCTGTTTCTCTAAAAGGTGACACAACTGATAGTTCAGCTCAAACGCCTCCAAGATTATTTCAGTTAGAGGAACAACAATCCCAATTCAGGACTGACCAAGTTAAAACATGTTATTATGGGCATTTTTCAAATCCCTCTTAAACACCGACAGGCTCAGGCCATCAATCACCTCTTCAGGGTGTCTGTTTTAAAGAAAGACATAATGTGTCATGGTAGCACACATAAAAATAATAATAACAGTTTTAGTTCTGCTCTCTAATTACATTTAGCAGCCAATGTGTGGCTGTGCATTGTATTCTTGTCACAAATTATATCAACTTGATTTTTAAAGTCATCATCTTCTTTTATTCCTATTGTCTTCCTCATCCTAGTATGCTAACTTTCTTAATAATTCTCTTTAAAAATCTCAATTGACCTAATAAACTAGTTTATGCATTTATATTGTACAGCAAGCAAAAAAGACAAATATTAAAACCCCGTAAATTTTTGAATGGTAGAAAGATAATTACTTTTTAAGGAAGGAACAGGCTGCAGCCTGAGTTACATAAAAATATAGGCTCTTGTTTCTTAGGTGATGTCATAGCAGGAAGACAAGCATAATAAAGCTTGAAAAAAAATCTCAGTCTTCTTACACATGATTGTTCCTAGCATATATCAACATACCTGACCCTAATATTTTGGAAGACTGGATATTCATTCAGTCTCCTATTACAGACACTCTTTACCTATTGCATAAAATACAAAGAAATGTGATCATCTGAGAAAAGAAATGGAGGCATAGATGACATATCCAGATAAAAACAAGTTTTTGAGAAAGTGGCATTACAAAAGCCATTAAATCTGAATCAGAAGCTACAGCCCCTATGTGTTGGTTGCTCAAAGCAGAATGTGAAAGAAGGCAAGCAATAACTTTTTTCCCCCTCGAGCCTTCCTTTTAGCTTTTGCCTATAGTGTTGTCAACCTAGACTTCCCAAGCTATATCACAGAGACATTCCATTTTCTATAGTAATTATCCTCCATTTTTCAGTAAATGTTTCATACTGCTGTGAAACAAAATTGAAATCAGCCCAGTGGAAAAGTGAACAGGGAAGAAGGTCAACCTGGAATAGAGGGCAATAAATCAAATGATTGACTTTGCAGACCAGATTACTGTGTTCAGTGTGAGAGTGGATGTCATTTCTGAAGTATTTAAAAGGCTAGCAAGCAGGTGGTCATTGGAAGCATGACCACATGCTTTACAAGAAGAAAAAAAATCTCAAAAAGATAGAGCTTATTAAATACCACTAACTCATTAACCAATATATGTATGCATATATAACTGTATTTAATAAAGCTCTTAAGATATATTTTTAAATATATTGAAATCCCATGGTATTTAAATAGCTTCATGATTTTTCTGAGACAAATAAAGTGACTTTGCCTAACTCATTTTGTGCTCTTATTTGTTAAAATCTGTTTCTTACAGATTTTATGTTTATGAAAACATAAATGTCTGAAATGAGGCATAGCATTGTGCTCACCTGGAGACTTCCTGTTCAATAGCGATCTATGTGTGTGTATATACAGATAATAGAATCATGGGGTTTTATCACTATGAATTCTTCAAAAGCAGCAAAAAAATAACACTTTAGACATAGGAAAACCAAATAGAGTAAGATAGAAATATTCATATGCAATTGGATAAGAACTGAAATGCTGAAAGCTCTTTTCTAATTCGAGAAGTTTATAGTCTCCCTGTTTTACGATTAATTTTGGGTGATACGTTTAAATGCAAGTGTGTGTAAGATGTTTTTGATGTGTAATAAATGCAGGTAACAATATCTTGAGATATATCCAAAGCAGAATGTGAAGTCATGGTGATATCTTTCTATAAACACAGAAGTCATAAGGCTTAAAAATCAATCCTAACAAGCTCCTTACAACTGTGGAATTATTCTTCAGGTGAGATAGTTCTTTCCATTTTTTTGTTGTGTCAAACTAGGACTGCGCTCCATTGTTTAAAAAAAAAAACAAACTAAAAAGGAATCTAGGAATCTCAATAATATTATTTAAAACTATCCAAAACTACTTTCACTCTTCAATCTAGTAAAGGTGAAAAGGTACTATACAGTAAACCACAGTGTGAAATGACTCTCATTAAGCTTACTGGATATGTATGCAATACATCTAGTGAACTGCCCAGAATTCTGTCCCTTTGGGACTGCATTTGTTGCCTGTACAGGCAATGAATCTGTAAGCACTACTCCAGGTGTCACCAGACTGCATTCAAGACTCATGGATCAGCTAAGTGTACTAAGCTTCCCAGCAGAATGCTAACAGACTTAGCCATGCTGTGTCATTTTTGCATTTCAGCTGCAGTGTGCAGACATGCGCATAATGTCTCCTCAAGCTCAGCTGGGTCAGAAACGGAGCAGCAAGTCTCCCACCCACCCTTCATACTGAAACGGCCTGATGGTCTCTGCTGCAGCAATTTTCTCTCCAAGCTCTCCAAGGAGACAGAATTCCTTAGCACACTGAACAAGGACTCTTGAAAAATCAACTGGGAATACTGAGAAAGACAATTATGCACACTCCCAAACCCCTTGAGCTCATGCAGCAGTAAGGGAGCAACAGATTGCAGACTACTGAGAAAGACTGGACATATTCAAGTCCGTGGGGTCAGACAGGATAAATACAGAAAACTGCTGTTTTGAAGTCAGTCTGCCATCAGGAGAAGTCCCTGATCTCTGAGAAAAGGTTAAGGCTAGACTCACATTTAAAGCAATACGTTAAGACTTATGCAGAACTAAAAATAATACAATTCATGAAATTGGCACCAGTGTCTTCCACCAAAAGCTGATATGTTTACCTTGGTAAACAAAGTGAAACCCTCTGGCTGATGCCCCACTCTTAGCACTGAATCGCAGAAGAATTTGATTAGATGTAGCCAAAGGCAATGTCTCTCCTACAAATGGAAACAGAAAATAAATACTCAAAACAGAAACAATAGTTATATCTCTTCAATACATAATCAAATATGCTGTTAAAATACATGGTTTAATGTTATTCTCTATAGTTAAAGAAAACATTAATAACATCGTACAAAATTAAATTTGCCATTGTCAGAATAAAAAGACTTCATGATTCAACAAGAGAAACTCTCTGCTGCATTTACTGCAGCAGCTGGAACTAGAGCTCCAACAAACTACTTGACTGGAGAACCCTACTTTCACTTGGGGCCAAAGTTATTAGAAGACGTTTTAGTTGACTCTTTTCTGTGACTGAAAGATTTACTTTACTTTGCAAAACACATTAAACAAATAAAACTATTTGAAAGATGCCACAGACATCTTCATGGGATGTTTACCATTTTGAGACTAAAACTGAGAGAGAGCAAACCCATGACTTGTTTTATGTGGTGGCTTCAATAAAATATATGGTCACACATGAATTATATTACATTATTAACTTTCCTGTAGCATTGCAAATTTTATTTCTGATTTGAGGATTAATAAAGATACTTAATACACTTTATCTCCTTTCCTGAGAAATTTGTCAGGAGTCATGATAAAAGTTTAATAATGAAACATTATAGATAAAACTGCAGTACTTCTACAAGGATTCCACTACAGATGACTACTGGTTTTATTCTCACTGGACTGTATAAACCTATATTTAATGAAATTCTATAGAAATTAATGGCAATTTAAAATACCTTCTATAACTAGGTATATCATTCTTTCACTTCGGTTAATTTTATATTATTGCAACTAATGATTCCACGTAACAGAATCCTATCCTAAATCAACGTAGATCAGATATGTCACAAGTAGTAAATAAAAACCAGAAGTTTAAATTCTCTTCAAGTATTTTTAAATGTCTGCTGTGAAAACAGACAGTTTCAATTTTTACATGATAATTTGATGCAGTAAAATTTGGTGCTTAGATGAGCTGCCTCTTAAACTTAAAAATTAATTTCGTTTTGTTGCTTAACTCTTGTCAGTAATTAAACAAATCTTAGAATTTTTTGTGAGCTCTTATTATGACACAAATACCTAGGATTCACCAGAGGAAAATTAAGAGCTGAGTTTTTCACATAATAATAGATTTATTATAAATCAAATAGATATGTTACATTCTTTCCATATGAAGTATTTCTCCAATTATTCAAAGTAAAAAACAAGAAGCCATGAATAGCCCTGTACTGCAAAAATTTTAAACTCACATATAAATTCTCCTAAACATTAGCAGTGTTTGAAAAAACACATTCATAGCTGCAGAAATATACTTATATATCACTGAAGATGAACAGTTATTATATTTCTATACATTGGAAATTTGACCATGTTGAAATCCATATAAGCTTAATTATGATTTCACAAGGTCAACATTTTTTTTCTGCAGTTACCTGAATACAACAGCTGGCCTGCTTTTAGTCTAAGTGTATGTTTGCATACAGATAATTGCATTTTGTAAATACAAGTAATTAGTGTTTAAATTAGAGATTCAGAATATGTAGATGTGTATTTCAAAAAGTTTAGTGGCAGAGACAATAATTATACCATCCAATCTGCCCTCTTACATAGAGATGTGAGAATTCCATTCAACTATTTCTACACTCACCCCAGTGATCAGTTCTTACCTAAACCATATGTTCCAGAATAATGTCTTGATTCAAAGATTTAGAAGGGTATTCAATTTCCCTTAGCATCCTGTTCCAATGACTTTATTTCCAAAGTAAATGCATAACATTATTGTGATTACTTTTCTTCTACACTGAGCTGTGTAAGAAATGTATACTTCTTTTCTTTATTAATTACCTGAGTGGGATCCAGACAGTGAACTAAGAAGTCTAGCCTGAGAGTTTTCTCCATCAAATAATTCTGCCACATCATTCAAAGCTGTCTGAAAATAGGCAAATTGTCCAAACACAACTATATAAAAAAAAAAAAAAAAAGAAAAAGGAAAAAAAGGATAGAGAGGAAAAAAATTAAGAGAGGAGATAAAAGAACTTAGTCTTCAAAATTGATTTAAGAATGTATATCTGCTTGTGTTATTTATTAACGAATTCTTGCATGAATCTTTCCAACTTACTTCATTGTGTAATATGATAAAACAGCTACATTAAACTTTAGTGAAAAGAATATTTTTTGCTTTTCATCATTTCCATATTTTTAATTATAACCAAATTTATTAAATCACACTTTCACCAAAACCATGACCTCCAGTCAAACAAGTCTTATTGCTTGGGTACCATCTATTACCACATAGGATTAGTTGCTTACCTGGCTTTAGTCTGAGGAAGATTTTTTTAACTTATCAATTTGTCAAGCTTTTAAATTTTCATTAGTACTTATTTTATCAGAATGCTATAACAACTGATCATATAGTAAAAATACCAGTGTGTTACCAGCTTTGACATATTGCTACCCTTAATTTGCACTTCAGCTGTACATAACTTAAAGTGTAGTAGTAAATCATTTAATTATACGTCTCACTAGTAAATATTGAATAGTTCACTGAATTCAAATATCGTATAGCAATAGAAACATGAAGTAAAACCAAGTCAATAACAATATTATTTTGTCACTCTAGCCATTTATACTTTATTTGCAGCTGAGTCCTTATAGGTTTCATTGTACATAGAAAGTACCAAATGCATTAAGTTGCTGTGAATTCAGCTTCTTGGTAAATAAGTAATAAAACAAATCTTACTACTATTTGTCTGGAAAAATTAGAGAAAATTTGCTTTGCAGGAAACTGCATCTTACATACAACCGCACAAGTTTTAGAGATTTTGTCCAAGTATTTCGACACTTTGAAATAATCAGTTTTGTGCTTTTTCAAAAACATTTCTGGTACTTTCATGTAAAATTGCTTCCTTTTCCTCCACTGCACATCTTAAACACAGTTCTACTCATTTTGCCCTTGTTAGAACATGAGAACCAAAAAGTTAAAATGTAAGAGGAATATAAGAGCTTGGTTACTGACACCTGATTTTACTTTGCAGGAAGTTTGAATGAATGATTATCCTATGATGATGAACAATGTAATCAATGAAGGTCTTCAGGATATGCTTAGACAGTAGGCATAGACATCTTACCTGAAGTTAATTGGTTACTCTAGGGAGAAATAAAAGGTTAAAAACCTAGAATCATTTTCCATGTCAGGAATATATTTATTTTATATAAATAATTTGCAATACAATGTAAACCTAAGATCAATATTACATATGAAGGACATTTGAACAGTAGAACAATGGTAATGATTGATAAATCAGTAGAAGAAATTCTTACCAAATTCTTTAGGGACAGTTATTGAATAATGGCAAGTCTGTCCAGCAGTGTAATTATGAGGATAATTTGGTGATAAAACCACTCCTTCTGATCCAGTATACTGTCCTCCACATGGTGCTGGAAATAAACACAAAGAAACACATTATATTAATTAGAGTTGTCTGTATTAGTCAAGTCTGAAAATAAAAATCTAAAGATCACATGATGACACTTCACTGCGTTTGCTTTTGTTTGGTTTACGTGTACTGAAATATCTAATAGCTCTTTCTCACAATATAATTTTAATATCATTTCTTTAAAATTAGAATACGTGTGAGTTTTACTTGACTACAAATATTCACATAGGACTGGAAGTATAAATTATTCAATTGAAAGATACTATGAACACAGACTTTGGGTTTTCATTTGAATATCTGTCTATATCTATCCATGTTAAAAAAAGGTCAGGAAAAACATCCGGTCCTGCATAAAAAAATGACACAGAGGAATACATAGATATGCTGACATTACCCTGCACAGAATGCCAAGGATTCTGCTTTCTGAAAGTATAATTGAATTGCCTTTTCATATCTTCCTAGATGAATATGAAAAGAGCACATTAGATTATACATATAAAAAAAATCTTTGGCTTCATATGTATATTAAAAAAACCGTCAGAAAGGCAAGAGAAACGTTTTAGAGTTACAGAAGTTAGAAGGGAAGTTTAAGAACAGTGGAGGTCAAACCTTGAAGACAAGTTAGGATTTATGAGTAGTAGTTCTGTCTGTATCACAAGAAAAACAATGAACAATGTATGCATGGCCTATTCCTCCATGAATAGGCTGTAAATGTGGCACACTAAGGGACTGATGGAGTCAGTGGCTATTTTTAAGTTCAAATATCTCCTTGTGTTGGATATGGAGTAAATAGATTTCTCTACACTGAAAACAAAGTATCGCTGTCACTCTCTCATATTTTGGAAAAACTTGGCTTCCTATCAAAATATTCAATAAAATATAAGTATTGTATTAAATTAGTTATATGTAATTCAGTGCTCTTTTTGTTGTGAGAAATGATTTCATAAAAAACTATAGAGTTCACCAGAATCACAGATTGTTGTAAGAAGTTATCTTACCCAAGAACCAATAATGAAATTATTTTATAAATAAATAAATAGATAAATAAGGTTACAAAAAATAGCATAGTCACATTAATTTGGTTTTAGGCAAGGAAAATATTCTACTATAAGCAACAAAGTAAATCAATATTACCCTCCTGTGGGCATCTTACATATAGCAGGGTACCATTCAACAGTTGCCTGGAAAGTAGCTCAGAGGAGGACCTGTGGCCCGGGTGGACAACAAGGTCATTGGTGTGGGGCTATGAAAGTACCATGTTACCAACTCCTGGCTCTGCAGAGCTGGCTCACGAGCTGTGGAGCTGTGCCTAGTGAGCCAGGGCAGAGCCTGTGCTTTGGACATCCTTGGCTCTTAGACCTTGTTGAGCAGACCTGTTCATTCTGGTCCCTGACAGGTCTTTAAAATTGTGCTTGAAATATCTCCACAAGTTTGACTTCCTTATAAAGAAAGGCATACAAATTAATACTACAAATCCATGTCTTCTTTTAGCTGCTTATATGAATTATTCAAAAATTCAATGTAATGATAGAAGATGAGAAGTCTGATCTATCAGTAAGCAGAATAGGATTATGTGGCTGAGGTGGAACTCAAATATCACAAGGAATTAGTTTATGGCATGAATTTAAAATCTTTATTATTTCCTTCTCTTTTTGATTTGAGGATATCCGAAACTATGCCACAAAGTTTGATTTTCACATGGAATTCTCAAGTCATGAACATTTCACTGGAATGAAAATGTATCACACTTAATTTAAAACAAACTCCAAAGTTACAGAGTTGTAGAAATGTTTCCTTCTAAATTGTGTTTTTCTGTACTTAAAAATCTAAAATTTTGCACAAGATTATTTTTCAACATAAATAAATTAATACTTCATGGACTGTATTAATTAATATATGTAACTTCTTTTTGGTTTGTTAAAATTGTTCCATATATATATACATACACAACACAAAACACTGAAACAAAGAATAAAGGATAAATTAGTTAGCCACAGTTCTGAGATGTCATTTTAATTTTCTGCCTCAGTAACTATAATTCTTATTCCAAAGTGACAATTAATGCAGTATTGAGATAGTTGTGATATCTATTCTACATAATACTGGGTGTCTAAAGAATCTTACATATTACATTGCAATCATTAAATGAACATGAGTTGATTCCAGAGTTTAAAGACATTTTTAAGTACTTAATACATTATTGGCTAAGCTATAGTCCAACACTCATCATAATTCTTATTTTTTGACCTAAGTTTTTTTTACACAAGCTGTATGTGTAGACATAGTGTAAGTAATTTCAGGGACTGAGAAACTGAATTCACTGGGGGGCAAGGGAAATGGTAAGAAAACAGTACATACCATTACAGGATGGCAATGCTCTGTTCCATGCTGGCTTTCCATCTGCACCAATTACACATGTTATAGTTGAAGGTTCAATAATCTTATATCCAGAATCACACTGGTAAGTAATAGTTGAACCAAGCTTAAAGTCTGTTCCAATTCTTGTGCCGTTCATGATGTTTCCAGGATCAAAACAAGCTTCTCGTGGCTTTTCTGTTAAAATGAATTATCGTGAGTCTATATACACTTTCAATGAAAAAAAAAATAAATAAAAGAACAATTATCAGTGGGGTTTTTTCAGTCAGTTATAATTTTTCAACAACTTAATATATTATTCTGGTTGAATCATGGATCATGGATATTTGCATAAGATTGGTTATCTGGAAGAGGAAATTATACTGAGAGGATCTAACCAAGAGCAATTTTTTTCTACCTTTTGTTAGTAGAACCCTCCAGAAGCTGAATGACTCCAAAAAGGATTAGTATTTAGTATCTAGAAGAAAAATGGCCAGTTCTGGAATTCACCACTTTTTTATACATATATTGGTACAAAAGGAAGGCTAGGGAAAATGTGGGTCCTCTCCAGAAAGAAATGGGAGACCTGGGTACCCAGGACACAGAGAAGGTTGAGGTAGTCAACGACAAGGGCATGTAGCAATAGGACAAGGGGGTGTGGATTCAAACTGAAATAGGGCAGGTTTGGATTAAATATAAGGAAGTAATCTTTTACCAGGAGGGTAGTGAGGCACTGGAACAGGTTGCCCAGAGAAGTGTTGGATGTCCCCTCCCTGGAAGAGTCCAAGGTCATGTTGGATGGGGCTTTAAGCAACCCAGTCTAGTGGAAGGTGTCCCTAACACGGCAGGGGGGTTGGAACAAGATGATCTTTATGTCCCTTCCAACTCAAACTGTTCTACCATTTTATACATTTTATATAAAATACTGAATAACATACTCAAGAAAAATATTAAATTATGTAAAAACATACTTTCCATTGAGTATAATAACTTAAAAATACAGTATTCTGTTCTCGTATCTCTTATTTTTATCTTATTATAATTTCATTTAACTTTCAGTTGCCTAGAGGAACTCATATCGGACTATGATGAGAACAAAAAATAGACACAATGAAAATGTGTACGCACATTTTCAATCGCCATCTTTAACTCCTTCTGCTCAACTTTTCATTTTCTTTCCTTGCAGGCCTTGCAGACTTCCTGGAACAATTTATTTTCCCATTTTTTTGATATTTTGTTTAGACAGGGACAAACAATCTAAGATTCATTTATGGCAATATGACAATTACTTTGGGAAGAAAAACCTTGCACACATGGAGAATAACACATGATGCTGGATGACAGATGAAGACTAGAAATAAAAATGATTTTATAGTTCTTTTTCACTCCTCTCTTTTTTATAGGTATCTTTTTTCTATATTTCTTAGATCTTTGTGTCCTTCATTTTTAACATGTACATTAATGTGGTTTGCTTCCATTGTCAACAATAAGAAGCTGAGGCAAAACTTCTGCTGTTGAAAGAAAGCTTGATAAAACTCAGCAAAGATTACAATCAAGCCATGGACAACACCTGTGACTGGAAAAGAAACCAGCATCTTCAATGATTGTCTGGCTTTAATAAACAGTCAGCATAACCCAGTCTCTGTCTAGTAAGAGGCACCCCTTCCAAAAAAAAAATGCAAATACTATCTGATAGTATTTATTCAAAAATGCATTTGTAGATTCAAAACAATGTGGAGAGGAAAATGTATTGGTATGTATTGACAAGAAAGAAGCAGCAGTCAGGCAGTCTTCTTGGGTAAGATTTTCACTTTTCCAAAACTTTTTTCCAAATGCTACTTTTGATGTGTATCTTCTACCTAAATTTTTTTTTCTGGAAGATGAAAACATGCATAAGGGATGTGAAAGAGATTTAATGAAATAGGATTTCTGTGTTCTTTCACATATGAACAGAAAATATTTTTTAAAACACATTGATGCGCTAATGTATTTGGCAGTTCAGTTATTCAGTACATACAGAAGTAAACAGAGCTGAGTCTCAATAATTACTAAATAACATTTTTTTTCCTTTTATTTAGATTACAATGAGAACAGTACCTTTATAGTCAATGGCAAATCCTGACATTCCAACAGATGCATCACTGCGAAAAGCCAGAAATAGACTGTTACCACTGCTCTCTATTCTTTCAGGAGCCTGTGAGCCTTGAAAACTGCCAATTAGAGGACTGTTGGAATCTTCTCCTTCATAAATATGTAGAAAATCATAACTGGGCTCCATATTGAAACTGAAAATAAAGGGAAAAAGTAATTAATTCTTTGGGGTTTTTTTAATGAGATAAACATTACTATGACTATAGCTGCCAATTTTCTGCCTAACACATTTACTTCTCCAGAAAAAAATGTCTTTTTAAATATGATTCACAGTAAAAATTCACTCACTTTCAATGGAGTTCTTTTTCCATTGATATGAATACATTAAGCTTTCTAAAAGCCATCATGAATATCCTCCCACCTATCTTAAACACCTTTCTCAAGATCACAGAATCACTTCTGAAAGGCTACCTCTTACCAGTGAACACAGGAATGATCCAGAGAAGTAGCTTGAATTAAAAGTCCAGCTTTTAGTTGGTTAAACGGGATGATACTAAATCCACCCATTACAAACATAAGTTTATCATTTTAGAAACAAGATGTTTTCATATGAATAAACCATTATCTTGGAATTTGCCTTTGTTCTTACCCAAACGATACCAGACATGATAAATTAATGTGAATTAATATTAATTATCACTAAACCGTCTACGTTATATTTGATGACATTTATATATTTTACAAAGTAACTATGAAGATAATATGAATGGAATATCTTTCAGAGGAATTTAATTGAGATGTGTTCTGAGACAACATAAAGGCAGTTCTATGAGAAATGCATACAGAGTTAGATAAAAGGATATACAAGGAACACTGAAGAAAATATAAGAAAATTAAAACTACATCAAAAAGAGCAGGCAAGGACTTGGACAGGTGAAGAGATTTTTTTTTCTTTCTATTTATCTTTGTATAAGAAAATAAATAAATATTTGTCTTTTTCCCAAATGTGATGGTAAGCTGTTTTTCTTTATATTATGTCAGTTAATACTGTTAGATGCAAACTTTTCCAAATTATGTAAGACAAAAGGAATAATATCTTTAGCTAAGTAATGAGTAGAAAACATTTTCATAATGTCAAACAGAAACTATTTCATATAATTAATAATATTTTATGCCCTATTTTCAAGAGGTAAGAGAAGCCAGGAAAATATTTCAAAATATTTGCTAAGACAGATAATTTTCAGTTGAGAGTTTTAGAAGTCTTAAAAGGAATAGAAACCTAAACACCAAAACAAGGAAAATCAAACTGTACAGAGCAATGGTTTTCAATCTTTTTGTAGGAAACACACATTTGACAAAACATATTGCATCTCCCTATTCTCAGTCCACATTTGCATTCTGTGCAGACACTGCTGTCTTCTCAAAGCCAGCTCCTTGAGAATAGCACAGGCCTTAGCTGTAGGATGCTGCCCAAGTGTAAGAAAGGTTAGGTGAAATGAAAATGGTATGTTAAGAAAGTAGGTTTCACAGATGTCAAAGAAACATTATTTCTTCTGCTCTCCGTCATCTGCCAAAGGTCTTGGGAGTCTGGGGAGGTCTCTGCTCTCTGAAAGGTGGCCAATGTTACTGTAATTTACAAGAAGGGTGTGAGAGAATACCCAGGTAATGCCTGACCTGTCTAACTTCAGCTACTGAAAAGTGTGTGTATGACTGGACTGCAACCATTTAGAAAATGTATTGGAAGTATCGCATAAACAGAACATTCCATTATATTGCTCATATTGTACTCCTCACAATAATATTCACAAACAAATCAGAATACTGAGTAACTGTACGTTTCTTTCATCTTATTTGAAATGGAGCATTTGAGCCGATTATTCAGGCAATCCACAGAAAAGCTGCTTACTACACCTATCATGTGACATCTTCAAGAGTGTAATTAGCGGAGAACTATTCTCATACTTTAATGCTATTTGATCAAATACCTGAATAACAGAATTACCATATTCTTTATCATATCATTTCAAGTACCTTAGGATTCAGTTTTTAAATTTTATGTCTATCAATAGTTTTTAGAAAATAAACTGCAGTTCACAATTAAAGAAACTGGATTTTTTTTTTTTTGTTTGGTTTGTTTGGTTGTTGTCATTTTGCTGTTATATTGCTTTTTTCATAGAAAGGCTACAAATATTAGCAAAATTCTGAACATACCACCCTATCTTCCTAAAAGAATCACAACTGATCAACATTCCATTGAAGTCAAGAGCAATATTACATTTCTCGGCTTTAAAATCACACTCAAAACACAGCATCGAAAAATGAAAAAAAATTGCATTTCCATCCATAGATATAGCAAGCAAGATGATTAAGTTGGAATGATTCAATTAGAAATGACAAACAGAATACATGCATATGACTATATCCCTGAACTTCAACTTGTAAAAAACTATGCAACACATATAGTTTGATTATGGAACACAAAGCAAATAATTAAAATTATAATACAACATTATTTCAATGTCTTTTATTTCTTGACTAGGTATAACAATTTTTTTTCTGATCTATGCACTTTGAGGAAAGTATATTTAGCCTGTATTTCTAAAAACCTGTGAGAACTGATTTACAGATGGAATTTCCACTACACTTTAGGTATCTACTATTAAGTACAGTAGCATAACTTGAGCATTTCTACAAATTGATATGGTCTTTCACGGACTTTTCTTTGATATGTCACAGAAAGTTTTGTTCTCCAGGAATATATTTGATAGCAAAAGTACCGTATAGCTATATATTTTTCTTTTATATTATTTGGAATCAATGATATGACACATATTAGATGTATGCTCCAGGATGTAGCCAGAGAATTTAATTAGAAGTTTAAGAAATTATAAATATTGCCATTTTTAGATTTGACATTTAAAACCCTTTAAAACAGAGCCATTCATTGAGAAATGGTACCTTTTGAATATCAAGGCAATGACAAAGTCAGGGTTTACTTTTATTCTCCAGTCACATTCTTTCCCAGGAGGATAAGGCTGTGGATAGTTAGGTGATAAAATAACTCCTGCTGGGCCTGTCAGGTTTCCTCCACATGCAGCTGTCATAATGTAAAAAGAAACAGGAATATGGTCACATGTTAAATGCACAAGCACATAACAGCTGTTAGGTAGGAGTAAAATGACTTCTACATTTATCAAAATTAACAACAATTTTTTAAAAAATAGAACTTTCCCACTTCCTGTTAGCAAAAAAATTTCTGTTTTCCTTTTTAAAAAGTGACCTCTGCTCATATTCCAAAGTGGTATGGGAAAAAATCTTTCTAAAGGAATAAAAATATGAAGTTAAATAGAAAGTCCTGTACATTTTTGGTATTGCTTAATCCTGTCTCTTTCACGCTGAAAATTTCTTACGTACCGGAAGTACTTTAAAAACTGGGAAAGCTCAATAGGAGAACTCAGGTTGCAGTTTCTATTGACCATACATGTTGTACAAATCAGTTTGATTCACTTAGCAAAAATATTACCCAAATCAAAAATCAAATACATTCATTTAGTTGCCATGAATGTGACTTTTAAGGAAAGTCATATAAGGAATCCTACTCTCATAGATGATCATCACATAGAAGTCTAACAAAAAAGTTAAGTAGCCAACACAGGCTTCATCTACATTACCAAGTCAACCAGACTCAGAGAAACACATTTATAGTGCAAACCAATTGGTGCTAAGGATTTAGAATCTACACTAAACATTTTAAAGAGGTTTCTTTTCAGGCCATTCCATTTATAAGAAAGCATACTAAAGTAAGGACTTTATGAAAATTTTAAAATGGTATATAATGGCTTTACAGAACTCTTAAGGTTTCTACTATTGCCATGTCCACATTAAAGATTACTTTAATCTCCTTTTCCATCAAAGTCACTTTGAGTATATGGAAGAATAACAGTAACTATGTATATGTTTTTTGTCCAAAGGGCTCTTTTTTCTTATTTCCTTCTTTATGTTTGTTTTCTTGGGGTGTTTTACTAGACTGTGAAGAAATATGGAGTGATTATAATTGGTATTTAAAGTAAAAATATGAATCTTCTAGACCTTTAGGTACCATACATATATTATTTTAATTTTTTACTTAGAAGTTTAATTTGTGAATGATCCCAAGATGTTTAGCAATCATTTTCACACTGCTTTGTACACTGCATATCCAGAAGACAGTACACAGGGTATGTGCTGCTCCAATTCTGTTACATGATATGGAGTCAGTGAAACTATTCTCTGTTATCTTGAATCCTTCACAGTATTTTTACTTCAGAGAAACAGAGGGACTGCAGTTGTTTGAGGACATGCTACTTTGGAAACTACCTCTCCAAAATGCCTTGTAGAAAGTAAAAGCATTATGTTTATTCCACTGATATTGCATGTAGGTTTTAGGATTGTTAAAATTTTCATTTAATTATAAATCAGTAGGCAACAAAATAACATGGATTTTAAAAATTACTATGACAAGCAGATAAATTTGCAGATGTTGATTACTCTTAGAAAACCTACACTGATGACCTTGAAGTACAGTTCAACAAACTTCTAAGCCTGTAATTATTACAAGACAAGAGGTTGTGACAAGGACCTCAGAGAAACCTTTATATACTGTAGCGCTATGGAACGACCCTCTCCTGGAACTATGGTATTTCTTTCAACAGCAATGTCGCTTGGATCCCCTTCTCTATATCTGCTTTTCCCAACAAGTACCCATATTCCAAGGTATTGCACAGGATGGGTATTTAATCTGTAAGATAACTCAGAAAGTTTTCAGAATAAATATTGGATCACAGTTTATGTAACCAAAGTATTACACAGAAGAACATTCTAATGAGACCATTTCACCATGATTTTTTTTATCCAAATCATCACTTCTGTTTAATTATTTCTATTAGACTTTGTAAATTTTAAACTTTTATGAAGTTTAAAGACTAAAGTAAGAAAATCACACCCAAAAATACTGTTAATCAAGAGAATGAGACTGACATTGTCTGTTAATACAGAATAACTGAGTTCTGCAGGGATCATCACTCCAGCATGCGCATATGCCCAGTAAACGAACAAGAAATCTGATCTGCATTAGTCCTAAATAGAGACCAACATCTCATTGCAATACCTATGCATGTAGGAGGATCAGGTTGCCAGAAGAATCGGTTATTCAGTTGCACACATGTAATTTTAGCCTGTCCTTGCAGCTGATAGCCTGGGTCACACTGGAAGGTGGTGGTATCTCCAGGTTCTCTGCTGTCTCCATATCTCGTGCCATTCTGTGGTGTCCCAGGATCGTTACAAGTGGATGCAATGGAGGCTGTAAAGGAATGATGAAATAAAAGCCGTAAGGTGTAGATACTAACTTATCATCTGTAATTAAATGCACAACATGTTCACATTAGCATTCCATCCAGAGCCAATATTATTTACTCTTCAGTTAGTACAGGTAGTCATTTTGTTTCTTCACGTTTACAAAAATCTGCCCACTGAGAAACATCATAATCACTGAGAAACATCATGATTATGCTGACTTCTTGCCAGTATCTTTAGTATAAAATATGGTCTGATTTTGTCCAGTTAATGCATCAAAAGAACTAGTAACTCTTTTTCTCACTTTAATATTCTGGTTATCAAAACAGATTTGATGCCTTTTGCACAACAGGGTAAGTATCAGGTTGTAAATAATATTGTTTTATAGTCCTGTATCCTACAGCATGCTGTTTACCCATCTGGCTAAATCAAATAGCAGTTTATACAGCCCTGAAGTTTTCATTTCAGGGGTAAGAAACAACTTTTTTAGAGATCACTTAAATGAATCTTAGCAAAATATCTCACTTATGACCAGCCTTCGGTAGCTCGACAAGGATTTTGCTTTCCAAAAGAATAAATTAATTTAAAAAGCAATGTTAAACTAAGCAGAGCCATTAGTATGGTATGACTTAAAGCAAGTAATCACCCATAAAGTGGATACACAAATCTACATCTACTATGGATTTCTGGAAGATGCCAGGCTTCAGGTTCTCTTCTACTGGCTTCAGGTTTTCAAACATCTTGAGCTGCAATAAAGTTTGCAGTCTTCCAAAAGAAAGGCGGTCCTGTCTCTGGAGACTAACATCCCTACTGAATTGTACTCTGTTTCCTAACAGTCCTTACCCAAACATCTTTTTCAAAGAACTTCAACTGTGAAAAAAAACTAAAATGAGAAGTCATAAATCCAGTGTCACAATTGCCATTAAGGGCACTGGTATCTACCACCAGTATGCAATCTTCCTGACCATAATAATATATTTTCTGAATTAACAGCTGCATCTACTCCTTCTGTCCACACCAAAACAGTGTACCACCATAAGAAACAGTAAGAGCAGCTAAACATTTGCAAATTTGAATCAGCTACCAGGTTGTACAACTGGAAAACTTTTTTTTTTTTCCTGTATTGTAAATTTTCAGAAGAGAGAGGTTGGAAAAAAAACCAAACGAGTAAAACAAGAAACAACCATTTTAGACTCTTAAAGTCGTTTCATGCATGTTCCAGCAAATGGGTGGTCACAGATAAATGGCAGAAATTATAAAACATCTTTATGGGAGAATTTGTGGATTATTATAATTAATATGTTAGAAACACAGAAAATTTGTTTAACATTTTATTATTCATAGCTTTTCGTCCTTGTTTCCATTCCAAAACAATAGCTCTCATACTTTGGAATGGTTGCTATATGTAAATGAAGTAAAAGATATGGCAGGTTTTTTAACCGTGGTGGACTTCTTTCCACCACAAATTAAAGTAAGAGCTGTCACTACTAATAAGTACTGTGTAAGCTTTCCCCAGGCACCACTCTGACAACTTACCTGACACCCCATAGTAGTGCAGTTTACTAAAAGTATGTTTGGCCACAAGGGAGTGAAAGCATGGTCACAACCTCAGAGAAGTTTTTCCTGATTTGACAGACAACAACAGCTCTGAACAATGGATTGCTCTAGTGCATATCTGTTAAAGATTCGCAAAGCTTTCAAGTAAATGAGCACAAGTCTATCTCTGTCATTAATTGCTGTCTTTTTTTTTAAACATATCTCTGAATAGATTTATTCTCTTCTTAAAACATTATGCTATATATCTCAGCAAAAAACACTTTCCTCATTTTAACTGTGTCAAGTATCCACCAATTAGAAAGGATCAATGCCTTCTAATATTAATTTCACTGTTTATTTCTTATACACAAAGTTCTAAATTTAAAAAAAAATTATCACAAATATTTAATAAACACTAAAATGTTCTTTAAACTTTTAATCTTGCAGTCTCAGAAGTTATTTTATGTATTTGAAACCAACAACCTTTTTATTGTGCCAAATATGCTTTATTCTAATTAAACAGAACACCAGACATTTAAGAACTGATGTGTCATCTAGTAAAGTGAACATTTAGACAGACTGTCAACTTTTCAACTTGCCTCCTTTCCAAGAATCCCAAGAGATTCTGTAACTGCATGAAAATAACAAGTCTGATATTGCTTCATTTGGTATTTTGCAAATATCTGAAGGGTATAGAGGTCATATGCATTTATAAGTAATCCAGAAAATAAAAATCACCAGCTTTCTGTCACTGCTCTTCTTTTATAACATTTAATAATTAAAACATACACAGTGTAGAGGAAGGAAAGCAATAACTACCTTTTAGGCTCACGGATGCTAAATCAAACTAAATTACATAGTTAGACTTTTAAAAAATGACTGAGAAAAATTAGCTGCCTAAAATGCCATAGCCAGGAGACAAGATACAAATGCCACTAAGCTGGAAAAGAAGTAATTGCTGCTTCTCAGCTCTTGCATATGTGCTCTAAGCCTTAAGCTTAGATGATGCTCAGTGGGTTACAGAGCAATTCTCTGCATGGACTTCCCATCTCTTACAGTCTCATCTGCTCAGAGTGGAAAAAGCCTCTGTGTGCATTAAGGATGGGACTCAGAGGTAGGTTCCAGAAGAACAGACAGCTGGGAAAACCACAGATTGCTAAGAAATTTTCAGACCTTCATATGTAGATAGCCACTGTGTTAAGTCTCCCTGTTTCTAATTTAAGAATCTTTCACAATACCATTTTAGATTTTATTTTGTATTTGGTCCTCAAATTATATTTCAAAGTTGATTTAAAATTGTGTGAAAATCAAAAGAAGACTGTTTTTGAGAATATGACGCTGTGTATTTGCATGGCTGTACACCTGTGAGCAAAATGTTAGATTTTTCCTTAATTTATCTTTTACTTTTTTTTTTTTACATAATATTTTGCTTGTATTCTCTTTTACCTCAAGGAAATAAAAACATCACCTTCATCCATATAATTTTCACTATGTCTGTGGTAACAATCATGTAAGCCATTTGCTGTAGCGTTGTGCTACAGACTATTTTTTTCCTAGTCCACATGGTTATAGAAACAATATAGACTTTTCTAGGCTTTTAAATTGCACAAGCTTTCCCTGTTTAGTGCATTTTGTTTGCAAAATAATAAGTTTGAAAAGGAATTTTGCATATCAAAGCTGACATACACAGGATTTGCAGTGATTTCAGACTAACATTTCAAAGCATCAACATATGTTCTCTAAAAAGTAACTCACATAATATGTGTAAATGTACAGACTAAGTACTGTGAAAATTAGCATCAACAGCATATTTAAATGTAATGTATTCTCCAAGAATGTAAAGAAAAAAGAAACCCAGATGCCAATGCAGACTCTTTAATAAAGTCTGGAGTACAAAAGCTCGTAAGTTTAGAGATAACAACCAAAGTAACCTACAAGATTCATTTTTGCTTAGTTCCACAGGAACCAAATGAAGAACTGTTATCCCCAACGAGTCTGAGGATGCCTTCTCCAGGCCATGGATTAGGTGATGGATAGGAGTGCAATGACCATTTCATTACCATGGTTTCATCACCATGTTATTGTGAGCATGAAATGCAAAATCTATAACATCACAGACAGCAAAAGACATTGAACTGTGAAATTATTAGGTTACAGACTTGAAAAGGGTTGAATTCTTGCATCTTGTGTCTTTTTATTTTTAACAAGGAATGTCTTAATGGATTTCATTTTTATTGAACTCAAAATTTATTTAGTTAGTAAGGCAGATATGTGATTATGCATTATGCATTGCAAATTTCTTTAAAAATATATTTTTGTGCTAGCCCCCTTTTCCCAAAAATTTAATTGTGAACCAATCTGGAACAACTGCATGATGAATTCTAGCAATGAAGACACTGTCATGAAAATACTTATACAACAGAATAATTTCCAAATAATTTCCAAATAATTGTTCTAATTATAATTGGTGTAAGTTTTTTATTTGTATTATCATAATTGGTGACCTGTGTTGTTTAGTTAAACATTTAGTCAGGCATCTTTACTCATCATTGCTTACATCTGCATATACTTCAAGAGCAAAATTTAAAAATATTGAGAAACCAAGCAAACAACAGAAAAATCAAAACTGGACTAAACTAACTATAAAAATGCTTTCATTTTATATCTTTGCTTTTAATAATACGAGTGTCCGAAGTTCTTCTAATAAGACAGAAATACTAAAATAAATTGAGAAAAAGTGCTTTGCTACTTTATTAACATCTTGACGGGTTTTTATGCTAACAAAAAAAAAATCACATCTTTGTTCATATGAAAGCAGAGATAGGCACATTTTTAATTAAAATGCATGCTTACCGAATACTATAATGAAGAGGTATTAACAATGCTGCAGAATCAGAGATAGGCACAGAAAATTATCATAGACAGGTCTGACTCTAGAAAAGCCAGGTATCTTCAAGTTTCTTTTTTTAAAATTTTAAGAAGGGTGTGAATAAAATTCTTTGATGTATTTTTTGCCTTGAGGACCAAAATCAGTAAAACCAGCTATAGAACTATAAATACATAATTTAGTTGAAGAAAAGGATACAGTTCTCCTAAGTTACAACAGATGAGAATTTAGCTGAATTAAAAAAGGATAGACTGTAAGGATAGAACCAATACTAGGTATTTTTAAACTAAGGCTATCAGAGCCTGTAAGAATGACAATATGACTAGAAACTACCAGTGCCGTTCCTGTCATCTGTCACTTCTATTGTTTTTGCTAAATATCAAGTTAAAAAAATTATACAGTTAGAAATAAAAACTCTCAATAAAATACACTTGAGGTCAGTAAAAGCAATGGACCACTAGCATGGGATCCAAGGGCTTTCAGAAGTCTAGAGTAGATGAAGATTAAACATTCAGGACAAGACTGATATGCTTCAACATAGGTGACTAGTCTCATTTCAGATGCCTTATCACACCCAAGGTATCAGCACAGGACTGGAAGATAGGAGGACTTATGGTTGTGTGACCTTCTGCAGTGGCAAAGGGAGACTAGCCAGGATACTTTATGGCATCTCAAAGGAAACTAGACACCTGTGAAAAAACAGATAGGATTCATTTCATCTGCCCTTAAATATTCAAAAGCTTGAAAATTACTATTAGTATATCTAGACCTGTAGCTGTTAAGAACAAAAAGGCAACTTCAAATGGAAATTTATCCCTTTTACTTCAGATACGTAGTACAGAATTAAACTAGGTTAGATAGCACTTTTATAATAGTTAATTTATGAAAGAAGTTCTTGTGGCCAGTAACTTTGTTTCTTTGCCAAATAAAGAAGCCAAATAGCAAATCTGCCTATACCCTTATGCCAAAAAGAGTTGGTCAACATCCCTGACTTGTAATACATAGCTTAAATGTATTTAACCCCCAGAGTAAAGGTCAGTTTTGTACACTGAACTTCATTTTTTGTCCTTTTAGGTATGACTAAATGGTAATTAGGTTTTAATGAAAAGCATTAGACTGATTACAATGAACATAATCACTCTTGTCAGTTCATGTTCTCATGCTCTACATGCTGAGCTGAGTGGGCAAGACAGGGCACTTTAAACAACATTCAAACATTTGCAAGATTCAGCCTTTTCTTTTTTTTTTTTTTCTTTTTCATTAAAATACCTCTAATTACAATTACAATCAACAGTAAGTAATTTATAGGTGATATTTTCTGATCTACCTCAGACTACCCTTTCACAGCACCTCTTTCAGGCAGACACAGTTATGACATTCTAGAGCGCAATGTATAGAGACTAATTAGCACATTCACAGCACAGTGAAACAAATTCTCCAGATGAAAATTAGCACTTTAATGTTTTGTGTTTAAGATGTTTATTTGACCTGATACTCTGAAATGTATATCCTTTATATGATCCCATAAATGGCTGTGCATGGATGCGGACACTCATCCCAATTGCATAATCCAATACAGAAGCTGCATTATTGAAGGTTTTCCAAATCTGTGCAATTCTAAACCTGAAATTTACTTCTTCAATTATAATTAACAGCTAAATGAAATACTCATTAATAGATGCAACATTTGAAAATCCTTCTGTCCTAGGTTGCAATATAAGATATATTCTATTACCATCTCCACAAGCTGTTAAAACAGGTGGGGCACTGTTTGTTATCTCCTGTCATGATTCATCCCTGATAACACCCTCTGGGTGTTATCTCTGTTAATGGGCCATCAAGAAACCACCACATGACTCATGGAATTCTCTCACTGGAATTACCTCACTGGAATTACCTCATCCCATTGTGAGATGCTCCGCCCAGGGGGGAGGAGCCAAGCATTCCCAGCTGAATATAACCTGGGCTTTGAAACTGCACCAGCCAGCCCTGCCTCCTGGATTTCCAGAGGACAAGAGCTACCACTGGACCTTCAGGTGGAGACCAGACCCTTCTACAGGATCATCATTTCAACTGAACCACTGCATTTGGACTACTACCACCACCCTGACTAACAGAGTGCCAGGTTGTATCCCGACTCTGTCAGTTTTTTTCTTGTATTATTGCATTTATTTTAATTTTTCTATTAAATTATAGTTCTGACTTGCAGTCTCCCGCTGGTTTGTTTTCAAACTAGTACACCTTCACATGACACAAAGACAGAAACCTTCAACAATTACCTCCCTAGGACTTGTAACAAAATGTCTACATCTTCTGCAATTGCCAAAAGTTTGAGCAATTCACAAATCTTTTACATATTGAGTTACAAACTACTAAAATATTGAAATGTTAATATTCTGTGCAGCTTTGCTATAAACTGTCCTATAGTTTGAACACATGATGAATACTAAAGTATGTAAAGATTCCCACTTAGCCATAGATTAATTACTTTTAATCCTTTACAGATTAAGGCCACAGTGGTCTGCTCATTGCCTCAAGGAGACTAAATAAACTAAACTCCAATTTTTAGATTAAATAACTAAACATTTACTTTAGCATATTCCTTAAATCTTATTTTTTACTCCTTACAACTAAAAAATTCATAACACATTCCACTTGTCAAGCAGAGTGAATGAAACTATTTTCCCTATACTTGAGTATTCAGCTCTTCATCGCTAATTCCAATTAATTCCAGTAAGACACATTCTGCAATTGTCAGCATGATCACTCACTGCATCCATCAGATATTATACTAAGATGGGAAAATCAGTTACTCTCTCCTAAAGCATTAAATTGTTCTCTAGTTACTACTAGTACCACTGAAGGTTAAGGAATGTGTTGGTAAACCGAACTGCTTAAATATTTCTGCCCTTTCAAAATTTGTGCATAAAGTTATTTTCATACAATACCTTAAATGTGTTTGCTAATCCTGACAAGAAAATAAAAAACATAAAAACATAAAAAAATAATAAACTTTCATTTCCACAAATGTAAAACTTACCTGTTTTTCAAAAAACATGAAAAGCAGCATATTACATAGCACACTGGTGAGAAATTTTAGAAACATTTATTCTGATCTTTGCCTTTAATTCATTTTATATACTTTGAACTAGGTTTTTTAGGATGATGAAAGAGTGTCTTGGGGGAAGGCAGGTACAGCATTCAGAAAAATCCAGGAAAATTAAGTAAATAGGTAAATGTAAAATGCATTATTTAGAGACTAGGAAATAGCCCAAGTTTATATCTTTAGTCAAATAATAATGACTGAAAGCTGATTAGAACCCTTTACTTCTGAATGACATCATCTATGGACAATAATACTTCTATTCACACACATTAACTCATAATTTTCCTATGTCTTGATCAGAAATACACTTGCATACGTTGTATCTAAATATATAAGGATGCAATGACTGAATCAAAGACCATGATACAGTCTCCTGCATCCTACTCACAGTCTATAAGTTAAAATAACATAGAAAAACTCCACATACCCAGTTTTAAAATACTGATTGCTTGTACAATATTGATCATAGCATCTGTACACAGAGAAGCTTTCACTTCATGCCTAAAGATCAATTTGAATAGTTTAATAGTAATTTTTAAAGTGCATTTCAGTATGGTAAGGTGTATTTTATTCTCTAGTTTAATCATACAAAGAGTGTTTAAGGTCATAAAAATGATGCATCATGCAGCCCATGTTTTGAGGAAAAAAAATACAACCAACATAAACTATAAACATGAAATAATACATTATTAAGTATCACTGGTGGGAATATTTAGAACTATTGGTGCAGAAGAAGAGTTCTGTATATGAAGACCCATTTTGAATTGCTAAATAATGCTAATTAGATAATGCTAGGTATGTGGTTGCTGTAGAAAACAAGGAATAAAAAAACCTAAAACATTCAAAGTAAATCCAAAAATTCTCCCTAGCTATTTGCATAAACACAGAACATAATTAAAGTAATATAATCTCTTTTCTTCTAGAGACTGAAGAAGTCACAAGATGAGACAGATTTAATAAATATAGGAATAATGTATATAAATAGGGTATATAATTATTATATTTCAGAAGAAAAATATTTACATACTTGAAAACTGAATGGAGAAGCCTGATTTGCTGATGAAGAAATCACTGTCAAATTGTAATGTTAATGAGTTGAAAGTGCTGTGAATATCCTCTGGAAGAGCTGAGCCACTCCACTCTTTGAGAAGTATGCTGCTCTCAACAGGCCCATCCCATACCTTCAAGATGTCATGAGCAACCTCAGTATCAAAAACAATAAAATGCAGACTGCAAAGAGAAAGCAAAAGCACTGTGCATTACTCATTAAACACAATTACACAAAACTGCAAGCAATCATTCCCAAACTGCAGTTTTAAATGCTGTTTAGGACTGAAGAAGATCTGGTGGTCCTGTAGATTTATTCTTTTTTCCTGTTGAACAAGTTGATCTTGTAAGAGAGATGCAGCTCTGTTTTATAAATGTCTGAATGACAGAAAATGCCATTATGGACTGTAAGTCCTCAAGACCTAATTTATAAGTCTATAAATTATCTTATTTTTACGATAAGTATTTTAAGGTACACAAACTATGATTTAATCAAAGGTTTCCTCTTTTTATTCAAATGAGGACAGCAAGAACGCTGTTTTGCTTGAATTATAGGCACTTGAAAAAAAGCAGTAGCTACTGGACAGTAGAAGACATAGTACAAGAAGTTCTGTCAGCATGGCATTGCCTTTCCTATATAAAAAAGAAAAATATAATAGATTGGTTTTTTGCTAAAATTCATAAAATATAAAACTGTATTATAATACAATAATCTGTATTTATTTCCAGGTGAAGAATGATGTTTACAGAGGTGTTCAGGAATGTTATCTTATTAGTGAAAAAATGTGCATTGTCTCCAAGTCCTGAATATTTACATTTTAACGCTGAAGAAATCTAATAGGTAAATACGAAAATGTCTTTTTTTCTTGTTTCAAATAGTTGTGTGTTGACATTTCTTAATCTTATTAATCATTAACATGAAATCATTAATTTGAAAATTGCTGTTTGAACAAAAATGATGCATTGAAAAGACCCATGATGGCGTAAATTTGGCTTAGTGAAACAGGATTACAAAAAAAAAGGGGGAAGTCCTCCCACTGAGTAACTTGTCATTTGCTTATATTGTTTTGTCTATGAGTCTCTTTCAAATCAGAGTAATCTGTCATTACATTTATCTTCCAGAGCAACACATACTGAAGGCCTACTTCCAAAGAGGTGGCTGGCTATCACCTACTGCCAAGAAGTAGAGAATAAATCTTTTGTTTTCCTCTGCTTCCATGCACGGATGGCCTTTGCTTTTGTTTTATTAAACTGACTTTATTTTGAGTCACGAGGGGTTTTTCTCATGTCATTTTCTCCCCACCCCATCCTGTTGAGGAGGGCAGTGATAGGTGGGCATGTAGTATCCAGACAATGCCAACCCACCACAGACTTTTTCAGGGCACAGTGTGAGTCTTGAGATAACACCAGTTTTGTATGAAGGTGCTATAGTTATGGCAGTAATTAGGTGTCAAGTTTCTGTGCAGGTCACAGAGTCTGTTGGCTTGACTGATTAGCTCTTTATTTTGCTAAATTTGGGAACATTTTAATTCAAATAATAGGTCTGTGCTTTGCCCTGGCATTGACAGCCTTGCTGTCCTGGCAGAGCTATCTTGTGGAGAGGATGAGGGAACGGAACATTATTTTTCTACCTCTTGCAATGTTCTTTTCCTACCTGTGATTCATGGGAATTATTTTATTATGCAGATTCCTGAGGTTCTTGTTCACCATTATGTAAGCTGCTTAATTCTAATAACACTGTAACATATTCTGGGGTTTGTGGAATCTGGTATTGTCCTGGTGTAAAGGCACCTTTTGGGTGAGGCAATACTCAAATGTGCATTGAATGCTATTGTCCCATATCCAGCAACTTTACATCTGAATAGACAAGCAACCCTGGAAAATTGATGCAACACCTGACAGAAGGTACCTTAGTTACGCCAGTAATCATAACCAGCAAGCTTGTGCAGAAAAATATGAGAATGACAAGAAATTTATCAAATACTGAAGTCAACTATAAATATTGAAATTAAGCATGTACCTTATTGTCTTTCCTGGATCTGCTTCAATAATCCAAGTGCAATGAAGATTGTTGTCATATGGTGCTGGGTAACCAGGGGACAAAATGCGCCCTGATGTAGCAGCATGAATTCGACCACCACACTCAGCTGCAAAATAAGCATTGCATTTCTGATGACACCATTGTAATTTGCATGTCCATTTTCCATTCATTCCACATCTCTGTGTTTTCTAGAAAGTTGATAGAATGACCTAACACTTCTGAAGTAGTACACATACATAAAAACCAGGACATGTTCATAAGTTAAAAATGAACACAATGATCTCACTCCTACCTTGTTATAAAGAAATAAACCATACTTCTGTGATTATGTTACTTAACTGACCGGACTAGTTCAATATGTATTGAATCTACAAAAGCACAATTTTAGCATAGACAAGACGGCAAAAATGCTTCAGAAATATATCATCTAACATGCTTGACTTCTCTAACAATGATTGCTTGAAATCAAACTTTAGAGCACCAAATTTTATAATTAAAATAGCTTTCTGTTTTGCTGGAATGTCAAAATTATTTTAGTTTAAAGTTTTCAAGTTACTTCTATGTAATTTCATCTTTAATTACATGAAAAAGCATTAGGTATTGCCCAGCAATTTCCTTTGGTATTTAAAAACTTAAATGCCATATGCTTGCAAATCAAGGGTGTAAATCAGAAAGCTGCGATTTGATAGCATGTGGTATCTGGTTTAAAACATTTTTACTATCAACACAATTTTTGTGAACAGACCAATAGCAATCCTAATCATCCACAATCAAATGATTCTTATGTTGCTTGTTTAGAGCATCATGTGGTTGTCTGGCCAGTGTAAAGACACACCCTGATGAAATAGAACTGTTTAACAGTCATGATGTGCCACTGAACTAAAAAGGACCAGTGATTCTTCAGTTAAATGATGTACTTGAATTTCTGCTTCATTTATAATGTTGTCTTACAAGTACTGTTATTAAAAATTCCTACCATGGGGATTTATTCAAGCACAGCTGTACAGCAAGCATAGTGAGAGAGACGATGCAAAAACAATGGCAGTTGGACCAAATAATCTATCAGCAATACTCCTAGCAAATACTAATCTTTATACATGCCACCAAGCCACTGTTCACAACCAAGTTGTTACCATGAGGGAAAATTACCATAGAGGAAATAAGGCAACTGACTTACTTATTTATCCTGCTGATTTGATCACTCAAAACACTACATACTATTTACAGAACCACAGCAAGAAGCAGCTTTAGTACAAAATTTCTTGACACATAATCTTTGTCTAGTATTTCAATTAATTTCCATTATACAAGAAAGTTTGGAATGCAATAATCACTGTGGTAGATAATTACAGATAAGAAATTACTGATACAGTACTGTATTTAAATTGAGTTCTTTACCAAAGAACTCAATTTAGCTAAGTGAAACCAAAATTTAAACTCAAACTAATGGACACATTTGATTTAAAATTCTGAGAAGGCTCATTTAGGAAAAGAATATATAATAAAATTTGGGATGATGCATTATGTATTTCATATATTTTTTTTTAAAATTCCATTTTAGGAGTAGATCAAAAGTAAACTTTCAGAAGTGGTTATAAAAAAAAATTAAAAATTTTATTTTCCAATATGCAGAAACGAGCACACTGTAAAATCACCACCTCAAAGAATATACTATATAAATAACTATACTGTAACTAATAGAAGTGACTTATACTCAAACATTTCTGTAAACTTCTAGAGAAGGAATTACAGGAATTCATTGTTTTTCTTCATTAAGGTTTAGAACATAGAAAAAATGAAAATGAATGCTAAGACTAGTATGAGTGTATTACTAAAAATTACTACGTGTAGAACGTGTAGAATATGCCTATGCATAGGCTTGATATTTTTTGTGAATGAGAGAGTACAGATGATAGTAACGACAATGAGGAAATGATAGTAAAGACAATGAAGAATATAAATGTCACTGAAGAGAAAGACAATTATCAAATGCTGATCTAGAACACAAGCAAAAATAATATATCTCCACAAACATGAGGATATTAAGAAAATGTTTCTAAGAAAAAAAGTGATGTTTGGAAGTTCATAACAACTTCAGAAAAAGGAAGAAAAATAAGTCATTCAAATCAGAGTAGGAAAAGATAGAACTGTGATAACATAAGATAAAACTAATGGAAGAACAGATTTTATAAGTCTGAAGGGGGAGGAAAGCAAGCCTGAAATAATCTGCAGATATATAACTGAGTTTTCAGGGATCTTCACGACAAGCTTTCCTGTGCACAGAACAGTAAGAAAACCCCACAATTTAATGAAGATAACAGACGGTTTGTAAAAGACTGTTTAGAAGGAAACACTTTTAGAAGATTTTAAGAGAGAATATTGAACATATGATTTCTTGGGAAACTAATTAATGTTTCAGAAGAGTTTTAAACTAGAAATGAGAAGAGGTAGTTTATACAGAACTGAAGCAATCCCCAAATTTTATTTTAAGGAGAGGAACAAGGACAGATATTAAAAATATATGTAGAGAGACAAAAGTACATAGAAAGGTAACTTTTGGTTGAACAGACAGAAAATAAGACCAAAATCTCTCTCAGGATACAAAAAGAAAACTGATTATTCTATTGATTGAGGTACATAATTTCACTCAGAGATGAAATAGGATTCTCAAGAAATTTTGGCATAAACAATTCCAAAAGATTGGAAATAAAATACAGGAACCAAATCTAGTATTGCAAGGTAAAAAATCAAAGTACAAGGACAAAAAAAAAAAAAAAAAAAAAAAAAAAAAAAAAAGAAGAAAAAAAAATAGAGTGGCAAACCTGAGTGAAATATAAAACCTTAAAAGCATACTGGTATCAAGAAGACTGGAAATACAGGTGGAAATTCGTGACTCAAAGGAGCATTACATAATAGGAACACAGTAGTAAACTAAATAACGTCAGCGTGCAAAAACATACATATTGGTCAAAAGTATTTTGAAGAAGAATTACGAAAGATGTTCTACTGGAGCAAAAACGGCAATTTTGTTTAGATTCACTTGATCCTGGGTTCCCTAGCTTCCTCCAGGTCCGACTGGAATACACAGGATTTTTTGTTTATTATTACTATTTTAATTGCTGTATATTCGAGATTTTAACATCCCACGTATAGTTTAGAAAACAAATCATCATACAAAGAAAAGGAAATAGGTCGATGGTTAGATTTATTCACCTAATAGACTTGAAACCAATAAGTATTTAGAGCTGATTCTAAATCTTACTCGATAGTGAACACAGGCACAAAAAAATATTGCAGAAGATGACCTTGGAGAAATGACTTCATTTAAATTACATGGGGAAATAGGCAAAGGTAGGACTAATTATGGGTCTTCTCTACAAAAGGGCAGACTTAGAGAAAAAGGAAGCTAACCAATTAAACGGAGGAGCTTGAGGACTTGAATGCATAAAGAGCCTGGAAAAGTCTTTAAATCAAAAGTGTATAAGTTGTTTTGACTTCTCATATATACAGAAGAAAACTTACAGTTAAAATTCAAGAATCAAGTGGGGAAAATAACCTCAACTAAGACAGCAGAAATGTTGTCACTGATGTTTTGCTGGCACTTAGCCTCTGGGTAACCTCCACATCTGAAAGGAAGGAAGCTTGTGATCTTTTGTAGACTTCAGGTCTGTGAATGTGTTCAGCAGGAAGCAGGTTCTGGAATGGAGAAAGTAGCACCCAAAATGGGAGAAAGGCAACAAGATCCTGTAGGTGAGGTGAGTGCTGAAAGCAGTTGGTGACCTGCCAGCAGCAGGCAGCAGAGGCAAAAACTAAGCATCAGAAGGAAAGACTCATGGGAACTCCACGTGAAAATTGAAGTCAGGAAGTCATTGGCAATTGCTGGACTGGAAAGCAAAACTAGAGGATGCAAACTGCCTACTAAAGGTACAATAGATAATAGCTATATTGATGTTCAGTTATTCTGTATGTTGGCTAGTAACATTTATGTTGGTTGTAATGAAACAAAGTTTTAAGCACTTGAAGACATGCTATTTAAAGAAAAGGTCTACTTCAAGGCTCTGACAGATGGGGTATCTTAGCATGGCAACAAGGACTCCAGAGCATACAGATAAAACAATCCTCCAATGTGTGGTGAAAATTAAATTAAGTTCATAGGAATAAGATGCTGAAATAATTTCTGATGAAAATAGATGAGGAAAAAAAAGCCCACAATTTTATTTGCTTCATGATGGAGTTTTCTTAGTTTATGAAGTGTTTAGACAATATCACTGCCCGTGATAGCGTATCAGACTCAGTGACACAGGGCTTCATTAGAACCAAAGCAGTAGGCTTCCATCAAAGGCTGCTCTATAGAAGGAAGTGTTTCCCAGTAGTTTTATAACCATTAATAGCCAGCCATCTATTTCAGAGAAGTTATACTTCCATGTTCACATTCAATCTTTACTTGAAATTTAAAATATGTTTGCATCATTATCATCTCATGAAGTATACAAAGACAGAATATTTGTTTTCTTCTCTTGAAACACCAGACCAATCATAACAGACCATCGTCACAATCCATATTACCTATGCAAGTGGGCAAAGGTTTGTCCCAAACTCTTCGATCTCCACTTAAGCATGTCATAATATTACTACCATGCATTGTATAGCCAGGATTACAACTGTATAAAATGACAGTGTCTATAAAATGTCCTTCATCTCGTATCTTGTAGCCATAATTTGGTATGCCAGGATCTTCACACTTTACTAGGTCAAAACCTGCAAACAGAAATGGGAAAAGAAGAAAAAAGACATGGAGATATAAAATATCAAATAAAATATAATGGCAACAAAATCTGACTCTAATGCAAATTATATTCTCATGATTCAATGACATTAGATGTATTCACAGTGACCAAAGATAAACTGTATATAATTTGGGTAAATCAGAAACTGAAAGACTAGGAATTAATTATTAATTTGATATTTCATTACAACAGTAGCTTATTGAAGAAATCATTTTATCTATATTATTCTAAAATATATTAATGAGAAATTAATTAATTTATACCACTTCTATGTTTAATTTTTTTTATTCAGTGGGAATGAAATATTGATCCTAGTTTTGGCACGAAGTAGCAGCTTCACTTCCTCACCTAACCTCCATAATGAAGTCAAGAGACCATAGTGATAACTCAGGAAGCATGTGCAAAAGCTACTTCATCCATCCTAGTGTCAAGATAGCATGGCTTCAGTTTCATCTCTGCTGAAAGGAAGAAGTATTCCCACACTCATGTTCAATTAGCCTTCTCTGTTTTGGCCTATTAACATGCTGAATGAGATAAATACCTCCCTCTGTGATCCATGGAATGAGCAGAGCACTCTGAGCAGCTACAACTCATTCCACATTTTACACATTGCTCTCTTCATTGTCTTCATACAGCATTGCTAAAATGTAAAGATGCATTCAATATCTCTCCTTTTGCCTTCAGTTCCTGTTGTTGGAATAATATAAAGAGCAGTTCCAAATTCATCCTTCTCAATTTCAAATTCTACTTCATTGTGGATTCTTCTTTATTACTGGCATGTTCTCAAACCAAAGAAGTAACTCTGACTCTACAAATATTTTCCATTTTGCCATCCTTGTTTTACTGAACAGCTTATTTAAGTGGTTCTAAATCAGGCTGTTGGTCTTCAGTTTTCTGTTTTCAGTGCATTCTCTACACAACGTTGCTCAGAGAAGTTCTGGATGCCCCCTCCCTGGAAGTGTTCAAGGCCATGCTGGATGGGGCTTTGAACAACCTGTTCTAGTGGAAGGTGTCTTTGACCATCTGTAAGACCCCAAAAAATTTGATCCATGAGACTCTTAAAAGGGCTTACAGCTGTTCATGTACTTTGAGTCAGACACATGGGAAAAATACTAACAAGATACCCAAGAGGTCAAAATAGCAAAAAAACCTTTACTGGCACCTTTAGAAAATCAGAGAACTTTGGCAAAAGGTTTAGAGCAGCATTCAATCAACATGAAACAAACACTTCTCAAAGCATTAATGTGGCCCACTCAACTTAGCAAACTCCAAGCCTGATAGATTTTAGGTTTCTCAAAACATTACTCAAAATCCCGAGATGAGAGAATGAGAAAAAGGAGAGAAAGACAGAAAAGACATAGAAAAGAACAAACATAGCTATCACTCCTGATTCCTGATTCTTGGATAGAAATTCCAAGAGTAGGAAGGGTCAAACGTGCTTGCCTTGTGTCTTGCTTTAAGTACCCTTTGGCTTTTCCTGGGTCCTTCCCCGGGTGGGGCTTGCAGTCATGTGGCCACTTAGGAGCTGGGTTAGGGGCTCCAGGGGTGGGTGTGGAGCATTGTCTCTGTGTGCCAGGGACTGGCAGCCACTGCAGGGCTGGGATACAGGCTGGGGGAGGGATGGGGTGTAAGGGACAGTTCATCACCTCACCAGAGCAAGACTCGACCTGCCCCTTGACACACACACACCCACCCACCTACCCACTCCCACACACACACCTCCACCCCTGAATGTTTCAAGCCAGCAATCCTTCCAGGCGCTCACACCATGGCAGGGGGGGCTGGAACTAGATGATCTTTAAGGTTCCTTTGAACCCAAACCATTGTATGATTCTGTGAGGTCCTTCACTAAGTAGTAAATAACATATCTATAGGTAACCTTTAATTATTTTACAAATACACAAGCTAGAGTTGATATTATATTCTTCTTGATGCTTTTCTCCTGGCACTGAGATCAAACAGAGCAGACAAAAATTGCAAGTAGTCTAAGGAGCTTTTCTTCCTGTAAAGATGCTAAAGATATCTGTCAACTGACTCCTCTGAAAACAAAATACCTTTGCTTGCTTTGTTCATTAATTGGGCACAAAGGTCAGGATTTATGTGTTATAACTCATGATTCTGAAAATTAGAAGGCTAAGTTTGAACTAGTCTAGGCCACTTCAATTGTCAGTAGAAAAATATGGATTTTTAGAAAACAATCTACCCCTTATATTAACAGGTGTTCAGATCAGTCAGCTCAATCAGCTCCTGCAGACATTTATTTTCTACCTTTACTTTAAACTGAGCCCAGGTTCTTTCCAGGCCAGAATGAGGCCAGAACTGAATGCTGTTCCATCACATAGATACTGCATCTCTCTCTGTGCTAATAGCTAAAGAAACATCAAGCCCCAGGAACAATAAGAATACTCTGACCACAGTCATGCACTCTTAAATTCAGTTATCCTTTAAAAGAGTATGGTTATTTTCAAGTCACTTCTCAAGATTTCAGTTATCTGTCTATTATTTTATGCCTGAGATTGTTTGGGAAAGTCCTAGATAGAAGAAGGCAAGATAGAGGCATGTTGGCATTTACCCCAGCATTTTGTCAGTTTAAAGAATCACTTCCCCACAGTCATACTCATGCCCTGACAATGTGTAGTTTACTAGCAGAGGTGTAGTCTTTATGTCAAAGGGAGTATCTATGTATCTATAATCACACACAGTACAAAAGGATTATAGAGATTTATCATTATTCCCTTGCTAAAAGATTGTTTCCATGTGAACATTTGCACATCCCTGCAATTTCTTTTTGCTGACCAAAAAAAAACCCCAAAACAAACAAACAAACAACAAAAAAACCAAACCAAACAAACAAAACAAAACAAAACAAAACAAACAAACAAAAAAAAAAAAAAACCAAAGGAAACATGCTTAGTTTCCAGAAAAAGGAGTAGCAATCACTTTAACTGGCTCTCAGCAATGATTATATAAACAGTCACATCTAAACAGTTTTCTGTCTTTTAGAGTTAACAGTATTTTATGAAGTATGATTAATCTCATCCTAAGGAAGAAAAAAGTAGATTGGATGGACTGGACCATTCTAAAAAGGTGTATCTCTTGCCATACGCTATAAAGAACCAAGATGATTAGGTCATTCAGATGAGCTGAACTTCACAAGACATAGCTATATTTCGTTATTTTAATCTCCTTATTAAACATACAGAGACATTTATGTAAAACCCTGAAAATGTAAGTTGTTTGATAGATAGCATGATATTTTAATGCTGATTTGACAGCATGAGCCAATGTAACACTATTTCTTTGCTACTCCTTTTAGACACTTTCTCATTCTTTATTAGGTGCAACATTTGGTTATCAAATGCAGTGGCATGTAACTGACAGATGAAACTCCCCTGACTAAAGAATCTACTTGTGTCTCATGAAAAAGCTTTCCATAACATTGATATATAGTTAGAGAGATTGAGCCTCCAGTACCTTGTACCACATAAAGAAGAGAGGGTTGTCAGGGAGAGGTGTTGTCTTTTACAAGACCAACAGACAAATTTGGGTGAAATGAAATGAACTTTTGGACAAACCAGCTTTCCTAGTCTGCTATACAGCCATCTACACTAAAGAAGGTATCAAGAAGGTGTCAAAATTATTGTTCTGACTTGCTATAATTTCATGTATCCCAGTTAGCATTCAGTTTTGCACAAGGCGTAAACATACATGATAGATGTGTAGAGTTAATGTCACAAACTTTAGAAGGTTGAGAGAAGCCTACTATAGCCTGCCTGCACTTTATCTATTCTTGCTTGAAGCAGGACTGAGGAATACCAAAGATATTTCCGGTTTTATTTTACCTTATTAATAGTTCACGTCATCATTCTAAGTCACTTATATCTTCAAGTATCCACCCAGATAAAGATATTTCACCTCCTTTGCTTTGTAGATTGCTACATGTTCTCCAACTTCTATTTTCTTTTCTTTTTTTTTTGCCTGTGAACAGACTTTTTCACCTGTCTGTCCCAAGGTGAATTGCCTACTTCTTCAAGAGCCTCACACTCTACAGATACTCACTGCACTGCATTTTTGTGTCTGTAAAGAACAAAGTACCTCTGAAAATTATAAATAGGAAAACACAACTTTGTTAAAAACGCTCTGAGTACACAGTGGTACATACAGGAATTTCTGAGCCTGTACATGCGTCAAAGGACATGAAGTCTCTTCCACGAATATATTGATTTTTTATATCTTATTTTTGAGACTCTATGGGAGCAACAGGAGAGTTACGATATCCTGCCAATCCATTATAAAACCAAATCAAATACTTATTTGGTGTAAAGTGTGAGATAAGATGATTATAGAGAACATAACAAGTCACTGCATTAAGTACCAGAATTTAATTTCTTATTTCACACACAATAAATTAAAAAATAACATGCAAATAAAACTATGTAACTGGAAGCAAAAATATAAAACCTAAATTTAAATATCCTCGAGACACTAAACACTTCAGTATTTGCTGATTTATTTAGATTATTTAGATATTCCTGTCAAAAAGACCACCTTGATTTTAATTTCCAGGCATTGATAATTCATGAAGAGTCCAGCAGTACTCTCAATTTTTAGGTATGGTCGCACAATGTTATCCCTAGGGGGAAAACAATTAGACACAAACATTCAGTGTGGCAAAGTAAAGAGTATTATTGTTGTTTGTATTTCAAGAATATTCCCTGCAAGAACATCCAATCAACTAATTGCTGGCATTTATGCCAAATATTTAAAATGGTACTTTCAATACTCTAGAAAAAACCGTAAGAATGACAGTACATAATTTGCAGCCACATGTTCATTGCATTTCTCCATCAGCAAGACTATAACTGTTTATCCGTAGGTCTGTTAAAAATTGGGGTATTTCACATGCATGTAGGTGCTGTTCATCATGTGCAAACATAGCAATATCTTGCCCTGTGCTCTTCTTTCCCAATTTCTTCCTCTTCTTCTCATACACAAAACCCAGAACTTTTCATTCCCTTTTTCCCTAATGCTCTTGTACTTCTGGAGTAATTTGTCATAAAGGACCATATTGTTGTGAAATATCATTGTAGAAATGTTGCAACAGAACTTCAGTGTGAAAGTGGATGATTTTACAACAGGGGAATATGGCCCTCAGTTCCACACAATCACAGTACTTGGGTTTACCTGACATTGCAACAAGCCAGTGTCAGAGAAATCCTGCCAAGACTCTTACTGCTGAGAAAGATTATTGTATTGGAAAATTGCTGCCAATTATCTTATTCTTGAGTTTCATTATAGCATTGTCAGAACAATGAATGCATAAAAGCCTGTTAAATTAAAACCAAAACAGCCAGAATACATCTTGATGATTGGCTGTAACCTCCTGGCACTATGCAATGTGATTTACTCTGTCATATTTGATGTAAATAATCAGGAATGTAGAAATACCAGTTGTCAGGGTAAAAATTATTGACATGTCTGTAAATATATGTAGACTATTAATTACAACTTCTTTCAACTCAGTTTAATTATGATGGGCACTGTGGTACTTAGCTGCATTAGTAAGAAGTGCAGTATAGTAAAAGCAAATCTGTGCAGCGAAACAATGAAGCTGAGGACATGATGTCCACGCTATCTGCACTCAAGTGTTTTTACCTTGGACTAGTTTTTGTGTCCATTAGTGGGTGGAATATTCTATGTGCATCCATGAAGCACAACTTTCAAATCAGCTTCAAATTTGTACCCTCCAAAGCCTGTCATCAACACAAAGAAGAGAGTATTCATTTTGTGTGTCCAAGGGAAATTTTCAGGGATTCTGTATTGCACAGTGTACTTATAACAGAAGTTGACAACATCCTGAGGTTATCTGCAAATGTTGCCTTCACTCATTTGGAAAGGAAGAATATAGTTTACTTACTATATATATATACACGTGTGCATTTACACTGCATGTAACCCTACAGTGGCTATATGAAAAAAAAGTAATCTAAACCAAGTAATTTCCTACTAGAAGAAGTCCTAAAGTATTTTGAAACAATCAGTCTTCTAAAGCCAGATACATGAAAAAGTAAGCATCTAAAAGGTGCAATACCAACCTTTAGGTATTTGGTCCCCAGTTTGAAACCCTACCCATGAGTTCAACACTAAGACTTCAATGAATGGACAAAAGCAACAAAGACACTCTGAACTGTGAGCTACGGTACTCATCCAAATTTTACTTCCTACACAAAAGTGTGTTGATGCATGTTACATTATGACTGATTTAGCAGAACATATAAGCACACTGTTATTACGGATCAGAATACAAGCCAAGAAATTAGGCTGCAGGGTTTTATTCCTTCTCTCTTTTTTTTTTTTCCTTTTTCTTTTCTTTTTTTTTTTTCTTTCTGGCCTAGTAAATCTTTTCCATGGTTTGCAAGAAATATACTATGGCAGTTGAAACTGTACATATGGAGATGGAAGACAATAGTTTTAAAAAAGAGGAAATACTTGAACTGACAATAAAATAAATGTAACATAACAGCCCTTAATACTGTGGTCCTATGGTACAAATTTGTTCAACTGCTTTTGACACTTTAGCTTTATTTACAGCTATGTTGAATTCATCATTTTTTGTCAATGCCGTTCCGACTTTATGCCAAATCATATATAAAACTTTCATAAAAGCACAAAATGCTTGTGTTCTTCTGCATGCTCTCGTTGATTTTACAGGAATTTAGTCATATGTTTCTACCAGATTCAGATCAAATTTGCACTCTTGGGCATCCTGATGCTGCACCAATTCATTTTTAAGACCATGGAACCTTGGCTTCAGATATGATCCCAGAACTCTAGAACCACTCTAACTGTAAATAAAGAAATAAGAATTTCTTCTTGTTAATTCAAAAGCATGAAACTGTGCTGTAACTTCTGTGAACTCTGCTATGTTGTAATAAGAACTCTAAATAGAAAGCCTCCATACAAAACTATAAAGACATTTTAAAATAAATGCCAGCTGGGTTATTTTCAAAACTTTAGATGTCTAATCTAAAGATGAGCAGGTCCTGAAAACATAAAAACTATAGCATGTAGGTGTAGATCAACAGTATCAATAATCTTGGCTTGGATGAGTAAGTTTATATTCATATAATTTCCTGTTAATACTACTGTTTGTTACAGATGAAGAAATATTATTATAACAAAAATACCATTAATCACTGAAAATTTCACCAGACAGGCCATGAGGGGTTAATGATATTGAATGCAAAAAGTGTTTTGCAGCTTATATATTAAACACCAAAGGGACGTCAAATACTCTTTAATAATCCCTAATAATCGTATTACTTACTATACCGTAAGTATAGAATGGGTGGTCTCTGCTCATGCCCATTGTGAAAAGGCATTGTCTTGTCTTTTCTGCTTGCCATGGAAGACAGAACTCACAATAATGTATAACCTATCTTCAGCTTCTGAAAGTGATGTGATAAAAGATTTCAGGATGACTTCAAGAGAAGAAGAATAAGTGCATATAAAATTCTATTTCAGTACATACATGGAAATATTAATATATGTTTTATTATAAAATAAAGGGAATATGGAAACATTTGAAACATCAGTAACTCTTCAAGAGTTGCCTAAATCTTAAGTCATTTAAGCTCATAGATGTAGTCTATATGTTCAACAGAGAATCTTTTTGAACTATCAAAGAGTAATTAAAAGTATGAAATGGTACTTGAGTTAATGATCAGAGTATATAATGGATTTCTAAATGCATGTGAATGTCAACAAATACTCACTCTGCAGTTGTTACATCTTAAACATCCATAACAGAATCTATTCAATTAAATCAATGCAATTCAAAATAAGAGTTCTTGGCATGTTCATTCTATCTTGGAACCATTTATGTGCAACTGTGCCCTGAAACCTACAGCTGTAGGGAAAAAAATGTAATGGAAAAATGGCCAATTACAAAATCTCTACCTTATTAGACTGATAGAAAAGTCCATAGAAAGAAAACTGTTTGGATAATGTGGCTATAGTGAGGTACCAGAAACTGTTCCTTTTGTATCCTTCAGAAACTGAGAAATACACTTTTAATTTCTCAAAAGCTTTGCAACCAATTGGCAATTACGAGACAGTCATTCAATGGATAATACTTTCTAATAAGAATATCAGCAATTCTTCTTAACATGAGCAACATGTAAAAAAAAAATATGTAAACATGCAATATATGTAAAATACAGATGTTAGGACATGTTGTCAAAACCAGGTCTTTTGAAGATAAAATGAAAAAGAATTATTTTCTGTACTTTTCTCCTGTTATAAATATGTTATTAAAAGTTTCTAAGGCATTTCCCATCAATTTCAAAACAAGTTGTGTCCATGTATCCTATTCAAAAAATTTTTTCTCCTTTTTTTATATATAAATAAAAAAGTGCAAATTTAAGGAGCAAGTTAAGTATGTGTAGGCAGGTAGTAGAAGGCAGGTTCTTATTACTTTATTATAAGAAAATACATAGATAACAATACTTGAAAGAGATGGTTTTGCAAATATATGTGCCTGCAGCAAGATGACTGCTGTGCATATACAGAAAGCATACAAGTAATCTTTGCAATCAGCACACAAGTGAACAATTAATTACAATTTATACTCCATATAAGAAGCAGGGATTAAAGGTGAAATTCCATGTGAGTTTAAGAACTCTAACCTCAAGTATCTATGGAAGGATATCTTCAGGATCTCCATATCTAAACCCTCTTTTATAATCAGTGGGGAAATGACTGATACAGCCAGTACTTAAGATATTCTGTAGGTGACTTATTAGAAGAGACTTTTTCAGGGAGAGGGGAAAGAAAAGGAGAAGAAATAACATGAACACACACTTTTTTTTCCCTGTGTTATTTGGTGCAAGATACTTTGACTTAACACATACCAAATGCTTAAGTGTTTGCTAATTCATTAATTTCCGCACAATCTTTTCTAAAATACTCACCCTTAGAGGAATGAAGTCACCATGAATGTAAAGGATGGATTAAAAATGCAAAAAAACCATTGTACAAGCTTATAAAAAGCAGTATGGCACAGACAGGACTGAAAGTTAAAAGAACCCCTTCATCTCCTACTGTGTTGATTCCTTCACACACTGACAGGCAAACCACATGCACACATCACCTGTTAGTCTGGCTAGTGGCATTGTGCCCAGAACGTCTAAAAATCAATTTCTGAATACACTGTGGTGAACAACTGAATAGTAAGAAACACATAAATCTTGTCTACCTTTCATCATACTGTTTCAAGCAACTCTTCCCATCTAGAAAGTTTATGGAAGCAGAAGGAATAGAAATAAATAGGTTTATAGCATTCATCTTTAACTATCTTTGTTCCAAATAGTCTTCTCTTTACATGCATCCCTAATTCTGTCCATATATCATGTACACATAGTTTTGGCAGGGTGATTTTAATATGCATAAACTTTTGAAGGAATAATCTTAATTTTATTCTGAAGTAACTTTCTTACTACTTTAAATAATAAGGAATATTAGAAATATAGTTCAGGTGACTGAAAAAAAATCTGTTTCCTATTTATTGCTAATCTTCAGTTATAAAAAATAACTGAGGCACCAATCTTAATTTGTTGAAATGTAAACAGTTCCCTACTATAATAAAGGGAATGGAGAAAAACTCACATTCTTCATCTAAGTGAAGAAGGAGCTTGCAAGAAGGATTACTCCATCAGTCTAGGTTTCTAAGTGCTGATCATCTACCTGATTTAAGGAACTCCTTATCAGCCTCTCCTTCCCAACAGATAGGGTTAAGCCAATAATCCTAAATGGACAATAATCATTTTTCATTCAACGTGAGGCCAATGTAGGCAAGAAGGCTGGGGGTAAAGAACAATATGATAGTGGCAGTTCTGTTGAAGTGTTCTAAGTTTTCAGGCAAGAATTTTTGCTCATGGGAAGATTCTGGTAATTATAGCAGTGGGAATAAATTAACAGTAACTCTACTGTCTACACATCTAAAACTTGGAAAAGAGGAAGTGATTCACTGCAAATAAACAGGAGTCTTTTTGTGAAAAACAGAGGAAATGAGCAAACTTTTGGAACAAATCCCAGCTAAAACTCATTAAATCCAGCTGCACATACATATAATGACAAAGTCTATAATGGCTTCATAGAAATAGATTCTTTTTAAAATATGACAGAAAAATTTGGGTTGAGGTGACAAAGAAAGTAAAGAAGTTCTGTCGTTCAAACCACTGCATCAACAAATTCATGGAAACTGTTCCTGCTAAGGTCTCAGTAATAATGCTACAAATATCATCACTCTTTAATATTGAAGCAATATAATCTTTAGACCATCACTCCTGAGATTATGAAGTTAGCTGAAATCTGCTTTCAAATTTCAATCACATTTTTTAACTACGATGAATACATTCAGCACATGAGAAAAAGATTATGCTTAATAAGCCTACCTGAATTGGCATCAGTGAAAAATTTTACTTTCATACTCTAAAGAGAGAATTTTAATATAAATGTAAAACACCATACACACATGGACATCTATAGTAATCTCTGCTAACACCTCTCTTTCTCACCTGCGAAGTATAACTGCATTTTAAACTTTATAGCAAGAAATTTTAAAAAGCAGCCCTTTTCTTCATAATAGATGTGAATTATAACACTGGGAAAATCCAGTGGTTTTAAGCAGACAAGAATCTCTGAACCATACACAGAAAAGTCAGGAGACCTTCAAGCAATAATTTTCAGAACCAAATCACAATAACCTTTAACAAATTACCTTTTCCACATAATTGATACCTCCTACATATCAAACTGCTTTTTTTTCCTAATTGAAAATGAGAAATAGTTAATATCTACCTTCTTTCTAACCTCATGCCTGGAGGGTTAATTCACTGACTTAAAGATGATAATTTATGCAAATTTGGAAATTAAATGTTTTTCTTTTTAAATTTTCAGAGTAGTTTTTTTTAAAAAAAGTTATTAATTTTGTTTATGTATATTTGCAATACATATTTTAATTGAAACAGAATCATTGTTTTCACTCCAAGTATTTTTCGAAGAACACAATTTAATAATCATAGACTATTCAGCCTGTACTCCTAACACAGCATGCTATGACTATTCTATTTCTTGTGTTTCTTCCTCTTCTCAGTTTCATTTTTGCACCTTTTTTTTACCAATGCAGTCTCTGTTCTCCACTCCATATACTTCCTCTATTTCTCAGCCTGTCTGGCAATCTTCCTCTCTTAGATTTGCATCCTAGCCTTTTTGTCCCCCAAATTGCCTTTCCCCATATCCTGCGGTGCTTTTCCTGCCTGCTGTACTTCTCCTTAGGTCTCACTGGTTTGACACTGCAGCTTCACTGATTCCAAGCTCCCAACACAGTAACATGAGAAGTGTCTATCTATTCTCTTCTTTCTCTCTTTTTCCCTCCTCTCCAGTGTTGTCACCAAACAGCACTACCCTCACTTTCTCAGGCTATCCACAAGACAGAAGGCAGTAAGAACACAGGATACTGGTGGGTTTACCCCAGCTGGTAGGTAAGCCCCCACTCTTCACACTTCCCCGTAGGGGGATCTGAAGAGAATCAGAAAGACAAAAGAAAGAAAATGAATCAATCAAGATAAAGACATTTTAATTTGTAAAAACAAAACAAAAAAACCCCAAACACCTCAAAACCGAACAAGTGATGCAAACCAAATCACTTATCAAGAGCAGACTGATTTCTAGTCAGACCCTTAGCAATGGCTACTTCAAAACACTTCCCCAAATTTTAATTACTAAGCATGACATGGCATGGTATGAAATGTGTCATAGTTCAGTTCAGGCCATTTGTGTCAGCTCCCACCTTCTTGCCCACCCTAAGCCTACCTGCTGGCATGTCAGAGCAAGTAACAGAGAAGGCCCTGACATTGGCACAGCTCGGCATTATCTGAAGAGTCATAGAATCATGGAATCATTAATGTTGAAAAAGATCTCCAAGATCATAAGTCCAACCTTAGACCAAATATTACCATGTTAACTAAACTACAACATTAAGTGCCAAATGGAGTTGTTCCTTGAACACCTCAAAGGGATGATGACTCCACCACCTCCCTGCACAGCCCCTTCCAGTTATTGACAACCCTTTCACTGAAGAAATTCTTTCTGAAAGAAGAATTAACTCTGTTGTCTTAACTGAAAAAATTATCTCCACTCTAGTCAAACCCTTTACACATGAACAAACTGTTCACCTCCATCCTAATCCATGCCTGTTGAGAAAAAGTATTTTGGACTACTCATTCACAGGGTAGGATTTGCTCACATAAAGTCTATATGGCTAAAGATTTCTACCTCAAAAAATCTGGTAAGATTTTCCTGAGATGGGCAAAATGCAAAACATCACCATGCCAGCATTTCCATCTACAAAGTATGGGTCAATATAATTTTTCAAACAGAAGGTTAATACAATGCTTATATTCACCTAATAAAAAGGTTTTCATTGTTTCTGTCTTAGAGATAAAAATTTATTTGGCACCTACTCTGTTTACCAATTTAAATTCAGCAATTTCATAGACGTCATTAAAATAAAAATTAAAACCAACCTCAATTATAAAAACTGCTATAAGACCAATTATTTCATGTTTATATGAAGTTTTGAGGATTTGGGGGGAAGGGGAGACTATGTAAACATTGAGTATTTTGGAAGCAGAAGGCAGAATTAATTTTCTGGGGAGGAAGAAGGGAAGAGACTGTGATGTCATCATGTTATTAACCAGGATATAATTCTTGTACATGAGTGAAATGAGTATTTCTAACAAACTTTTCTTTTGACATTCATTAATTTTTGTTTTTCAAGTCTGCAAATTTGATTTTCTTTTAGAAGAGCTTTTTCTGTGCATGCAATATAGCTTACCTTCATTTGGTGTTAGTCACATAATGGTACTGTTCTTAATAGGACCCGTGAATATGTCATACATATATAGGTTAAGACATACTTATTTAATAATTTTTGTCTTTGGTGTATTTTCATTTAATTTTGTCTCACATTTTTACTGCAGTGTGTGAAGGTGTTACTTGGAACAGATCTTATATACAGATTATGGAAAGGAAACTGGAAGAGCTTCTTTTCATTACTGGATTGTTCTGCTGAATTGACATTATACACCCTGAGGCAAAGCCACTATATTCCTGAATTGGAGTCTGATTGTGTGCTAGAATAATTGTCTGAGTTTGCAGTTTCAGAACATTGTTTTCACTGGCATTCTAACATTTTCAATTACTGCAGAATAGGAAATGAACTAAATTAAATTAAAGTTCATGATTCTCTTAAATTAACCATTATAAATGCTTTCAACAATTTATATAAATTTAGACCATACTAATTCAGATTCACCTTCCATGCACTAAGTTTCACAATCTATTGAATGAGGTAGGGTTAAAGAATGATTATAACATGGAACTTAAACTGAAAATTAGAATTAAATCTTTAGCAGCAATGGAATACCAAAAATGTTAAACCACTGCATCACGTCTGAGAAAAGTATTTAAAAATTTCTTTCCTTAAACTGAAAAGTATATCTTGAAATCAATGAAGAGAATATTGTAAAACTACTAGCTATGCTAAATATAAAGGATGATAAATGCAAATAAAAATATTAAACCTACATTTAAAAAAAAAAAAAATCTATCCATGCACAATACTAAATTTGTGTCAATTTCTGTGGAGTGGAGCAAAGCTCAGGGGTCTGAACTCTTCTGAAAGGAACAATAGGCCATGCAGAATTCTGCTTTCAGAGAAAGAAATGGTCATCACGGATGCAAAATCTGAGGATGTTATCATTAAATTATGATTTATGCCTGCACAATATTCACTTTCAAAAAGACAAATCCTTAATGAGATTTTTTCCAGCCTTCATTTCCATCTTAGCACAGGAGTGCAGGAGATTATCTAATTTCGCATCACAAGGAAGTGGAGGATACAAATAAAAAAACAATTGTTGAGGAACTAACATGGAATCTCATTTTTAATCTATAGCAGCAAATCAGGGAACATCAGTGACAGGCCTTCAGAAATCTAAAATCTGGCTACAGAGTATACCACAAATTCCTGTATCATTTTCAGACTTTTTAAAGTCTGTAACTAGTTCTTCATGATTCTGAAGCACAGAGGAGTCTGTTGAGAGGCAGAACATAGTACTGAGTGGCCCAGTGCAGCCAGGCATGTTCCTACAGATAATATCAGTCAGTATTTCTGGATGGACCCTTCCATTGGCTTATTACAACATATTCGAAGGTTTAATCTGCAGATAAGTGAAGCTTTTGCTTCTATTATTTACTGCACAGAACTGGGGAACCATGAAATTGCCATAGAGAGCTAGATAAGCAGCTCCTAAAAAAAAAAAAAAAAAAGATGCCTGGATTAGGTCCAACAGCAACTTCATGCTATTTCAGACAAGCAGCTCCCAGTGCAAAGGACCTGGTAAAAACCCTCAGGTCTGAGAAGAGTCCAAAGAGCAATTCTACACAGTGGTAAAGCTCCTTACACATCATGAGTATAGATACCCATCATCAGGTACCATGGAAAGAAATGAGTTTTGAGATTTCTAGCTGGTACTGTGAAGGGAAAGAGTGTTTTCTTCTCAAATGTTTGGGAACTTTATTGAGATAACTGTACAAGTACAGTACAGTGCTGAATGATCTGTGATCTATACAAGTCCATACAGATTATACAGTAGCAGCATTAGGCAGTACTCAGAGGGTCACAAAACGTTTGTATATGACATGCATGATTAAGTGTGCAGGTATTGTTTTTTGCTTTTCCAAAATCTAGGAAAAATGTATGCTCAAGGAAGGAGGATTAAACAGGAGCAAGGAAGCACTCGTGACACAAGCCAGAGTAAGTTCAGTGCATGATGAGTGAAAACAGCCACTGTTAAAATTCCACTTGTGTCAGGACTGTGATAGGGGACGGTTAGGCACGGCAGGGAGACTGCCTGTTTGCTATTCAGAAGCTGTACTGAATTGCTGCTTATTTAAAGTTGCAGTCTGTTACTTTTACCAGACACCTGTGTTTGACTTTTTCCACCTGCCACTGTGTGGCATCAACAAGATTTTGGTTTTATCTGAATGTCAATTTAACATTAAATGCCATCGACATGACAGCACAAAGCACTGGCATCATTATACCAGAGTGGCCAAATCTTATAACTGAGTCATGAACAGGAATAACGGTGGGAATCCCTGTACCTAATCTTCCCCAAAAAAGTTAGAGGTGTGTCAGGGAAAAAAGTTCTAACCAGAGGAAGTGAAAAAAGATCCCCTGAATTATAAAACTGCAGTTATGAAAGAATAACAGACATTTGCTTAAGGAAAAAAACTACTGTCACATGAGTCAGTTGTGTCTACAACAAGCATACACTTAATTTTTTACATGCAGATCACTACTGATGTCCTCTACTCATAGGGAATTAAAGTCATCAAGCTTATGCTGTCATTTCCTCAGCACTGAGACATAAATGTTCACAGTCATTCCCTCTGACAGCAGTGTAGAGATACTGGAAGTGGACACTTTACCTTATTGCTCCTAACGCATTATAAGGAAATGGCTTTCTATAAACTTGTTTTACACAAAGTAGACAAGTTTCCTTTATTCCTCGTTTTTCTTCTTGTCTGGTAGAATCATATTCAGCTACTGTTCAAATTACTATTTCATTGACTCCTACTCCATATACACCTACCCTGCCAAATTCAGGCTAAAATATTCTCTATTTTTCTAAAGCAGTTTCTTTAAATAAAATCACTGTTATTTTAGTTTTCACTCAAAATACTTCTTAGTTTCGCAAAACAGGTAATTTGAGAAAGATACAGATGTTTTCATGGTCTTTTCTAGTAAAAAAATATCGCTACTTATCAGGATAAATCCATTTCCTTGAAAGAATCTTGTAGTTATAGATCAAATAAGATAACTATAATTTCCAGCTTCCATTCAGGATTACCTGAAGCAATTTCCTCTATAGAAGATTTCATCAGAAATTTCATCAGATTTCATTTAGAACTTGGTTCCTTTATAGATTTCCTTTTAATATCTGCTTATATTCTGATTTCTAAAATTTATACAAACATCTCGGATTCTGAGTTTATAAAATTCGGTTTTATTATGTCAGAAATAAGACTCTGAAAAGAGAGATACAAGTTTCTTTATCCATATTTCTGTTCTCATGGATCATTAGCTTTTTCTTCTACTGTATTTTTAAATTTAACATAATCCTCAGAATTCACAGTATCAAAAAGGATGGAAAGGTAGTTGTACACAAATGAAATAGTAAACTTTTACATTAGTCTTTTTAATAACACATTGCAATGTTACTTCTTAATTTCAATGGCATTAATAGGAAGAAAAGTACTACAAAGACTTTTAAGGGCAGTTGATGATGCCTTGTGGGTAGCAAGAACTCAGCAATCAGATAGGAAGTAACCTGAATTAGTTAACCTGATTTATTAGACCATCACTTCTCCTATCTCTGTCCTATGATATTAATTATTCAGTTTCATTCACTCCAGCATATATTTCTCATTTCCTTCAGTGAGACCATACTTTAGGACCTTTTTGATTTGTTTTAGTAATTTTACTGTATCTGGCTTTAGACTTCAATCTGGAAAGTGAATAAATAAACTTTAGAGTAATCTTTCAGTTAATTTTGCTGTAAACTATAGCTTTATTAATCCAAAAAGATAATTATCATTTTGTGTCTCATGAATTTACTGAACAAAAAATGGACACATTTGTTTAGTAACTGAATTGTAACTGCACAAAAAATTCCAACTCCATCAAATAATGAATATAAATTTCTGGTATATCTAATTTCTAAGATATTACTAGGATGGGACTCTTTCAGGAAAAGAATGTGAGTCAGTACTGCAGCCAGTTTTCAAAGCACTGCAAAAGAATACATCTTCTGCTTGTATTAATTTATGAATGGTGAAAAGTGCCACACTAAGGGGTTTGGAAATAAGTTACAGTTGAAGAAAATCACCTAGTTACTATCTCAAAATTCATTATATTGAATTTGGCTTCCTGAAAACACATGTGAGGAGGAAAGAATTAGCCTGTCTTTACAATTGAGGATTGTCTCATATAAGAGAAAGTAGAAAGAAAGGTCATTACAGATAAGCTTTTCAACATGAATGGCTGCAAACTGATTACATATGATAAAATAAATTAGACACCAGGCAACCAAAATTAAAAAAAAGCAAAATGTTATGCAGACATAAGAAAATAAGTTTTTCCTCTCTACCCAGTATTAAAATTGCTGTTAGAATACTATGTCAAATTCTGTCTACACACTCAGAAAATGTTAAAATACTTGGAAGAATAGAAAACAGAGATTCAAAACTAATCAAACAGTCAGGAAAAACAACCTTTAGACATGAATTATTGTATTTTATCTTACGCAGAAAAATATGGTGCAGGAGAGCAAATCTTACTAGAATTGAAAAATAAAGTGTAACAAAATCAAGCAATTGGATGTAGAAATTAGACAAAAATCTATTTTTAAGCAAAATTACATTTGTAAACAGTAGGTGGAACTAATCACTGAGGCAGGATTTGAAAGGAACTGATTCAAGACCCTTGAAATAAGATTGTTTTTAAAACAGGTGTTTGGTTCCTTTTCTTCCAAAGGAAAAATTCTACAGTTTCTCTAGGCAAATCAGAGTAGTCATTCTTTAGTAGTTCTGTAAGGAGAAAAACAACTAAAGGTTGGATGATAACATTCAGATTTACCAGGCACAGCAGAAAGAAAGAAGAGAAAGTGAATGATTTCTGGTTCTCTATATTCTGAGCACAACTGACTCCTAACCAAAGGGAAAACCTCAGATGTGCTAAAAAGAGCAATGATTCTGTTTCTGTGCCACACTGTGTTGTTGTGCTCTGCTCTGCAAGATTCAGTAACAACTCATGAGAAGTAATGTAAAAGATAATAAATTGAAAGTAAAGCCAACTTGGAGATTCCTTGAAACCTGGGCAAAATACCTCTTTATGTGTGTTGGAAACAAACTAGTCATCTCCAAAGTTATTCCCCACAAAAAACTCATTGCTTTGTCAGCAAAACTAATTCAATTGATTGCATGCAATCTGTGAGACAAGTGCATTGTTTGTCAAAACCTGTTCACTCCAGTCTCTTTATAGTATACTCCACTCTGATCCTGACAAGCAGTCAGGCCAGATTAAGAGTGTATACCCAAATACACTTTTTTTTTTTTTTTAATTCTCATTTATACTAATTTTCTTTTCTTTTCTTTTCTTTTCTTTTCTTTTCTTTTCTTTTCTTTTCTTTTCTTTTCTTTTTTCTTTTCTTTTCTTTTCTTTTCTTTTCTTTTCTTTTCTTTTCTTTTTTTTTTTTTCTTTTCAGTGGTACCAAGTCTACCACAAAGGACAAACTTCCAGGNTCTTTTCTTTTCTTTTCTTTTCTTTTCTTTTCTTTTCTTTTCTTTTCTTTTCTTTTTTTTCTTTTCTTTTCTTTTTTCTTTTCTCTTTTTTTTGTCTAATTTGACTGCAGAGATTGAACTTTCCATTTTAAACCACCGTCTTTCTGTACATTTCCTGCTACAGTGTAACACCATATTTAACCCACATATGCCACAACTCCACTACTGAATATTAAAAATAATCATGCTTTCTAATTTTAAAAAGCTACAAATTTGCTTTCAGCAATGTTTTTAAATTACTAGCACCTATCCAGTCATGTAGACAAGTAAAGCTTGATCTCCTAACCACAGTACATTCTAGGAAATTACCTTCAACATTCCAAAAGAAATTACTGCAGCTGAGAAATACACATTTCCCCACAAAACAATAAATTAGACCATATTTATGAGCTACTTACTTGTATAAGTCAGCTGAAATCCTTGGTCAGTATCAGATCCATTGGTATTAAACTCTATCCACATATGGTTAGAGGTGCTATTGAGAATAACTCCCATCATGTCATTTTTGGTGAAGACTCCAAGGGACCGTGAAGAGCTGTCTTTACCATCATACACCTTGAATAAATAAGAGCATGAAATTAGACATCAAATCTAAATATTTGAAAGATTTTAGTTCATATAATAATTCCAAAGTTATCAATGTATTGCCAATAGTTTCTCCAAAAACTTAATGTACCTGTTTTGAGAGGTATATACTCCTTGGTTATATAGTTCAGTGAAATCATAAATATTCTGTCCCCCTTAAGGTGTTTTATAGCCTTTTCACTTTTGTGAGCTCATCTTGAAAGAAATTAATATTTATACACAACTCTATATTCTGAGGTTTCATAAACTTAGATTATTCTTCTCAATTATTCACAAAGGCCAACCAAAGTATAAGGTCTGAAATAACCATTGAAGGTAAACCCTTACAGCCTACTCTGTTCTCTCCTGTCTGGATATATCAACAGCAAAACTGAGATATTGAAGTCAATCTGTCACTTTTTATCTCAAGCTCTAAGCTTGCAGAAGTTTTGGTTTGCTATAGGTTTTAATGAAGATAAGTTTTCAAAATGATATGTGAGTCTATTCTCAAACTAATTGTAGAGGTATTCTTATTTACCATGTTACTTTACTGAAAACTTCCAACAATAGCAATCCATGTGCTTATTCAAATCCTAGAATTTTTAAGAATGCCCTTCTGACTGTTCACCAATACAGGACAAGTACAAACTCTTGCCTAGGGCGTAAAAAATTATTTTTCTTATTGTAAAACCTTGAATGCGACAAAATGCAAAAATAGCCTTCTACAGTTTTGTTTTGTTGGTTGGCTTTTTTCTCAAGATGAACTTAAAATGTTAATTTCTTCATTAAATTAATCTCCTGTACTTTCTCATGGAAAAATAAGCAAAATAAAGTGTGTAAATATACATCACACATGAAATATGATGTCAATGCTTATACAAAAGCAAGAAATGGATTTGAACAGTTGGTTTCTGATACGAAGTAAAAGATAATTTACCCTTATCTCGTATGTTCTAGAGTGACTAGAGACAACCAGCACAAAAGCTACAATTACAGTAAATATTTCAAGCACTGGATCTTCATCTCTCCACTTGCAGACCTTGTGGCCCAGTGAGGATTTATACAGATTCCAGTCAGAAGTAGGAGTGACCCATTTAACAATCTAAATTGCTACATCTTAGTCACAGACAGTTCTTCCTATTTGAATGTCCAGTTAGATCTATTAACAAAATTTAGAAATTATTCTTTTGAGATGACAGACCATTGCAACATTTCTAGGTGAGGATCAACAATTAAAAGCAGTTCTATTTTTTCAGTGGAGAAAATACCAGCATGCCATCAATAAGTAAATGTTCTGAAAGTACCATGTTCATCTCAAGTGCCATTAACAAAATAAAATAATAAAAACAACATGAATAATTATTTTTTTTAAGACAAAGGCATATATTTAATAAACATCTATAGATATAAATAATTATCTTCTCTAAAAGAAGCTTTTGAAAAATAATATATTGTGCTAGCCATAGACAGAATGATACATTCAGTCTTTATTACTGATGCAAAGATTGACTTATACCAAGGTACAGAGATGAGATGTCTCCGAAGATACAATCAATTGTATTTAAGATTCTTGCAAGTAGTAACACCTAAAACCTTAAGTTAAGGTCTACCTCTTGGAAGAAATAAGACTTTAACCTGTGCTAAGAGTATCTGAAAAATTACTTGCAAGCTTCTAACCATTGTCTTGGGACAGAACTACAGGTCACTTTCATGGACTGATTACACTTTATTTATTAGAGTTGGAAATCTATTGCATAAAGAATCATTTTTTCCCCTAAAGATTAATTTCCATAGCTATATTACACTTGATCTGGGAGATAATACTTGAAATGAAATGTTCTGTTAATTGTCATTAATTAAAAATGCTGTCTATGTTTAGAAAGAGATTTTTATTCATCTATAAAACTAAACAAACAAAAAAACCTCCACCCAAAAAACCTCCAGCTGAGGACTACAGACATCTTGTTTCAAGTGTTCTACCTCACTTACTGTTAGACATACTCTTCCTACCTGAGGATTAACAAGTTAAATAACAGAATCCCTCAAGATTAATCCAGACCCAAAAGAAAAGTGTTTGTGAAATTAAAATTAGATAAGATCCTGTGAAAGCAGCTGTAAAAAAAACAAACCAAAACAAATCCCCCCCAAAAACAAAAACCAAAGAAAACCACCAAAAGAAACAAACAAAAAAAACCCAACCAAAGAAAAACCCAAAACAAAACAACAAAACAAACCCAAAAATCCCCCCAAAAAACCAAAAAACAAAAAGGCTTTGACAATTGGTGGTGTCACTTGTCCATCTGTTGCTAACATTACAAACATAAGTAAGTACATATCTACTTCAATAACTGGAACATCATTAGTGAACAAATACAAGCACTGAATCTCCCTTGCCTACACTGAAAAGTTGGTTGAAGAACCAACTCTTTTCCTAGGAAAGAAAATGTTTTTTTAACAATGCTTGTCAGGCTAATTAATGTGGGCCAAGGATCCTTCCCAATAGATAGCTTGTGTGCAACCATTTGTGTCATGTCATATGTCACTGATTCCAGAGGTACAGAATACATTTAATAAACTAGTCGAGACTATTTATCAGTATTGATTCATATTTAGTATGTACACTTAACTTCTTTAGGAGAACCCATTTGAAATATAATTCACATGCTGCTATTACTATTTCCTCAGTCATGACGGAAAAAAGAATGTCTATTTGGCAAAACTGATGAAAGACAGAATTTTACAGACTGCTTTTCCTCTTACCTCTAACAAATTCACTGTGACTGCATTATATGGATTCTGGCATAAGTAGCTGCTTTAAAGAATTATGAAACTTCAAGTGGCAGTTAAAACAGGGAGACCAGGAAGATGAAGTGCTAGTGAGTGAGAAAGGATAAACTCTAAAATAAAGAGATAATCCAAGTATTCACTTTAATCATATGTTCTTCAAAATGGTGAGACTGTTTCCATTACTTTACTTGAATTCAAATTTCTACCCCACTAACTCAAGTTCAAATTTTGTCACAGCTGTAGAATGCTTTGCTCACAAATTACACACATTAACCCGAATTGTTGAAAGCAATAGCTTTGACCCTTCCTCATGCACTAGTCTTATTGATGCCAGAAATACTCTTACAAGTTATATGCCATTCCATACATACTACAGTCTAAATATACAGCTGCAGGTAGTTTATATTTTCAAGGCAAGTAAACAATGACAGAGTAGGAGTCAAGTCACCACAACCTGATTGTCTACACGGTATTTATTGTCAGTACATCCCTGCAACACATTTAATGCAGACTTACTAACAGCCTCACAAATCTTCCCTGAGAAAGCATTAGTGCAGGAGCTGCATAGGCCAGGGACTCTTTCTGAGAGACAGTTCCAGTGAGCCACCTTATTGTGCAAGATCTGAGAGTTTAACATTACAGGTGTAGTCAAACTGCAGAAGCTGGTCTTAGGGGCAGTGGGGAATCATCACAGCATTGTTTGGAGCCGTGTTTAGGATTAATTTAGCCAGAGCATTCAGGGATGCCTAATTTCCCCTATTTTTGAGGAACTGAAAGTGTTAAAATATGCAGACAAAAGGACAGCACTACAGTTATTCATGAAGCAAAATGCTCCACTAACAGTGCCAATGAACTGTTGCACTTGCTATGGGAATGTACAACACTCACCTGAAGGAAAAGGAAATGCTGGCTAAAGTTTCTTGAAGTTTCTCATTCTGACAATAAAAAGAAATTACTTAGAACTAAATTTACCAAATTTTCTTAAATGCCGAGATTTTATGGCATAAAATCATCCCAAAGGGACATGCTTTTAAAATATTCCTTTGGTGGCTGGGGAAGCAAGGCCTGCATAGTTTGCTGACATTGCTAACACTCAAAATCCTTTCGCTACATCTTCATGAAGTTCGTAGTGATCTTACCTCAAACAATAAGATTATATGCTTTGTCTGACACTCCTGGTGGGTTGATCTTGGGATTATTACATTATTATTACAGGCTTTTATCGGCACTCTTTATCACGTACTACTGAGAAACATGCTTTCCCTCTCTTACATACGTTTCCCCCACAGTGCCCCAGCCATGGGCTCAGCGGTGCCCTGCGCTGTGTGGTTAGATCTGGCTGGAACCAGCTGTGTCTGGCTGGAACCAGCTGTGTCTGGCTGGAACCAGCTGTGTCCAGCTGGGGCAGCCGCAGCCTCCCCTCACGGAGCCCCCGCTGCTGCTGGAGCCTGGGTGCCCTCACCCAATGCCACATTACATACATACAGACTTTTCTTTTAAAACAGAGTAGGATATTGAGCTGGGAAAATGCCCTATATTTCAGCACAAAGTTCTTAAGCTTAGTGCATCCCTTGCAAGCTGCCTGCAAGGCAGTCTCGCAGCTTTCTTCTGTGCAGACACAAGATAGAAGGCTGGTGTTTATAACATATTTTGCTCATATTTTGGGTGCAGATAGGAAAGAAAGCAAACGTCGAAGTCTATAGCCTTGCCAAAGGGCTGATTCCAATGGAAATATGGAAAAGGACATGCTGGCATGGGAATAGAGAGGAAATAGACTTTATTTTCATAAATGCAGGTTACAGAGAGACCTTAATTGGTGGAAGAGAGCTTAATTGTATAAATGGAAGTCATGCTGTGCCAGTTGACTCAGAACCAGAGAACAGGCCTTGCAGTTCAGACATCACCACAATTTTGCCTTTGCTTCCTCTGGATCCTCTGAAGTATTGTGCTAAAAGATCTATGAAAGAAGAAAGAATCTAACAGATTGCTCAGAACAGCTTTCTCTCAGGCAAATCTTTCTTATATCTCCAGGGAGTGTTGCTAAGTATGCTGGACATTACTCCTGAGATGTTCTGAAGGATAACTGAGTTTCTTGAATGTCTCTTTAGGGTTTCCTAAGGAATTTTTTATTGTTGATTTTTAGGTAGTTTATTAAATTATTTATAAACCAGATATCTGCAAAGCTTCTGGGAGACTTATGCACCACATTCAATCAACTCAGTGGGCAATTAAGTTCTTTCTTCTCTGCTGCAGCTGTTCAGAGCAAAAAATACTTTTGGGAATCTGCACTGTCAGACCATGGATAATGGGAGCAAAGGACAATACAGACCACATATTTTGCCCACCTACTCAATTCCCTTTGATCTAAAAGCAAAACCAAGGTCTTGCAGTGTTTTATACATGGTGGCATTTATTATGAATGATTTTGTGGGTAAAGATGAAGAAAATGCTGTTCTTTTGATTGTAACTTTCTAATCTATAAACTAAACTAAAAGTTTTGCTTATTTCATTGTCAAATGCAGACTACTTGTTGAAAAGAACAGATATAATAACAAAGATATAAATGTCTATATTTAAATGAAAAACCTTTTTTTCTCCCCACCTTCATCCTCTAAATGCCTTGTTCTTTGCAGGAATTGAATTGTCACACTTAATTACATAAGGAATCTCTTAAGATGATGAAATGGATAAAAACATAGCCACAAAAATTTGATCCAGAACAATTATATCTTTAAACTCCTTGTGGGAAGCACTCAGTGCAAATTTTAAAAAATCCAGTTTGAAATGTAGACAGCAATCTCTAACATGTTAAATGGGTTGCTGGGAGATATCCAGAAAGGAAGTTGCTAACTGAATTCTGAATACTTTGTGATTTTAAGCATTAATTAACTGAAAATTTGGAGACATGAATTTGAAAGACTAATTTAATGTATGGTCACCACTTCAAATGATTTTCAGTACATACAAGAACACAACAGCCACTACGACAAAAAGATAACTTATCGCTGTGCTGTAGAAGAGTGCATGTTCAAAACCTATATATATTTAGGTCGTGTTTCAAAAGTTACCTGCAATGTAAAAGAATGAAAGACACCTTCTATTACTACAGTCTTATGCAATATTGCAATGGTAGTTTCTCTTCAGGGAAAAAACAAAAAAATCCCCGTGCTACACTTATAAATATTGTGCAAACAGGAAAAAATACTAGGTATTCAAAATCCAAGTTCAAATTTTTAAGATTTAAGATTTAAACCACTTTTAACAATCTAATATTTCTAGAAATGTAATCGAACTCTCAATATCTCCTATAGTTTCTTTGAATCTAGTATAAATCATTGAATCTAGTATAAAGGTAGTGATGCTATCCACCTAGAATTCATTAATTTTGGTCAGGAAGTGGAATGAAAATAAAGATAATTGGCATTGAAAACAGATTTATTCATGCAATGTGAATGTTTAGCATGATAGAAAATGAAATTATTTTTCTTATTACCTTAACAATATCACCCTCATGCAGCTGAAAGCTCCTGGCTCTAAGATGGATCCCTTTTCCAGCCTCAGTTTCAATTTTATAGATACATTCATGGTTGTTGTCATAATTAGATGGAAAATTTGGAGACAACAATGTTCCTTCATTTCCAGAGACAGTCGCTCCACATTCAGCTAAAGAAAACAGACACATTAAAACAAAAGAAGTGAATTATCCAATTCAAGAAAATAAGGGTTATTAGCAATAATAATTAGACTCTATGAAATCTCTAACAGGCTATCTATGAAAAGTATATTTCTATCAGATCTCATCTGTAGGACCAGCCCTTAGAAACCTTATCGAAGTTGCCATGTCCTGCATTTCACTGGATCTGTTTATTATGTGCACTTATGTGCTTTTACCTCCAATTTATCCCCTCGTCCTCCCATCAGACTAAGCAATAATCCAGGTTAGCCTGGATATCATAAAAATTGAATGCTTTATTGATATATAATTGTTGTGGTAACATTTCAAATAAATATAATATTGATTTCACTTCTGTATTCAGCTTTACAAATAAGTATTTTAAAAAGTAGGCAATAAGCTGCCAAAAAAAGCCCCAATATGGTAATAAATCAAGAACATTCAATTATGTTTTCCCCTACCTGGAATAAAACTAAAAAACATAAAAACAGATCAACATTTATTGCAATCAGTCAGAGCCAAGGAGACAGATTCTTTCCTTTATGGGTAAGGAGTAGGTAAGTCTTTTTTTTCACAGCCATCTGTAATAAGCACCTATTGACACTTTCATTAGACATTTTTTGCTGTAGCTCCCCAGTAAAGAAAATAATAAAGAGTAGGAAGAGTGGTATATTCCAGACCATGGGCTCAGTTTGAATTCTGAAGAAAGACTAATAAAATTATTCCAAATATGCAATCTAAATTTCATCACATAGATGAAAACATCCAAACAGACAGCAAACAATATTGGTGTACTGTTCAAACAGATATTAAAACCACTTAAAAATGACCTAAAAACACCTTATAAAATTCCACAGTAACATTAACATAGTAGCTATTAATTTTCAGCTTTTTTCAAAGTGCATGAGATTAACACTTATATCTAATTTTTCAGTCGAGGGATAAAATATACTGGTTTTTCTTGACCTAAACATCATTGAGACCTCATTTAGAGTTCCGTAAAAACATGTTATAACAGTTAAAATAATAACAAATTAATGTATAATTGTAAATCAACAGATACACTCTATCAAAGAAGTCATAGGTGTAGAAAAAAATGTGTATTTTTTCTCAAAATGTTTACAAGATTTTTAGGGTTCTTAGGACATTAAAACATTTATTTGAGGAAGTGTGTGTGTGGAGGGGGGTTCTTCAGTTTTAGATAAAACTCAATATAGTTTAACAAGTATATGTGTAAAGAATGATTTTGAAAATACAGTATAAAGATAGACCAGCAAATATATCAGAAAATAATTGATTTAAACATATTCAAGAAGAAATGTATATTTTATACATGCAAATAAACATGAGGCATTAACAGATATCAAATTTATGTGCCTCTTGCTTTTGAAAAGTATAAAACAGGTGTATTCTTTACTTCCTCCCTACAATAAAACTGAAGAAAGAAAGGGAGTAAGAATGAAAAGAAGAGTGAAGCAGGGATGGATGGAGGGAAGCGGAAAGGAGGGAAGTAAGGATGAAAAGGGGAAGGAAGGAAGGAGGAGAGAGGCAGTTACAAACTTACGGGAAGCTTTATTTCTACTCTGCATTTGGGAACTCCTTAGGCAAAATGAAAAAGGATATCACCAATAAACTGGCTCAGGGTCTTTGATCTAGCACATTAAGGTAGAGTTCCTTTGCTATTTTAAAGTAGAGTTTTATATTCTCCCCTTCCTTAGCTTAGGTTGTGAGCTACATTACATTTAACAGCCAGAAGGATGTTGGGGTATAAGAATCCCTGCCACCAAACTTGAGACAGATGAACTCTTTGTTTGCTGGGGAATGTAGGATGCATAAGGTATTTCTAACATGCTTAAAGTCACCGTACATTGTCTAAATGTTTCAAAGAACTGTAGTAGAATGAGAAAGCAAATTTTTATTTCGATACTTCTTTGGTAAAGTATGTCAAGTATGTGATACTTATTACATATACACGTGTATACCTATCAGGGTGTGTACATATCCATAATATGTAGCTATTTTGCCTTGGATTTTAGGAAGAAGGTGGAAGAGATTAAGTTTATAAACTGTAATTCAAAGAAATGCCAACATTAATGCCACATTAATGTAAAACATTTACAACAGCAGTACTCTACACAAGCCTTCTGCAAACAAGAGTTTGCCAGGGTAAAGACAGATGCAACAAACTAAAGGTCCCTTAGGCTGCATCAGTATCTTATTATCTACCTCCTTTAAAGAACTAGAAATACACAAGTACAATGATGAAGAAGAGAAAAAAGTATGGAAGCAAAGGGTTTTTTCTTTCTTAAAGTTCATGCAATATTCTACATTTTGTTTCAGTGATTGAATGTAAACTACTAAGACATATGCAATAATAGAGGAAATGTACAAAGCACTTCCAAAATCTAGAACTGGCCACATTTCTTGCTCCGATAAGTCTATGTCCCAAGGTTCAAAGCCATGGCGATTTATATCTGTGAATAAAAGTACTGACATATAAGATCAGGGATAGAGTTACAAACTAAAGTTAAAACAATATTACTACCCTTCTAAAGCATACTATTTTCTGCAAGAAGCAGATGTGTTCTAACATGAGTAATTATTTACTAAACTTCAATTACATGGCAAAGTTCTCTGAACTCAAGTTGGCACTCATATACCTCCAACCCATGCTATAAAACTATATTCTGTTTTCAGTGCATGTTACCCCTTTTGAAATCCCTTGCAAACATCTGGCAGCCATGCACTTTCATCAGGCCCCATCATTCCCTTCATTATCATGAAAAAGGCTTGCTCATGTCATCTGCCAGTCAAGTTTCCTAGCTCATCTTGTTAGTCAGTAAGTCACTAACACAGACCCCAAAGAGAGGTTTCCAAAGGAAATGAAGTGCTCCTTTGTAATTTCTCTTCCTCAATTTATACAAAACATGTCACAGCTCAGGTTAAAGTTTTATAACTATATTTTGCTAATGTTAAGATATCAAGTCAAGGCCATGTTTAATTAGCTCCCCCAATGTCTTGGCCTGGAGATTTAGGTGACTTTTTTTCAGAGAAATGTTGTCCCCATCCATGGAAAAATTCCTTCCTCTCCAGACTGTTGGAGCTTTTTAGTGTGCTAATGACTGAAATCTCTGTCATTTGTGACCAATGCCTAGATATACAGAGGACATTATGCCCTGAGGACTTCAACTGAGTATTTTTCTAACTGTTCCAGCACACTGCAGTCCAAAACTGCATGACCGCACTTCCCATAATTATGAACTAGAAACTCAAAAGAGCAGCCATGAAATGCAATATTGAGTCTGGATTTGGCAGCAGGAAAAGTTTAAGCGGTCAAAGGCATCTCTCCCCTAACATTTTATTTACTAAGTAGTATGGGAAAAGTCATGTTTTTTCTTTAAAAATATTTACACTAGCTGATACTGCTGCTACTTTTTTATATAGTAATTAACATGTACAGCCAGGATGTGTGACACCTAAATTCAATTCACTTTGCCTCTGGGGATTTGAACATGCATCTCCTTTGACTTCTGCCTCAGAGTCAGAGAGATTGAAAATCAGTCACAAAGTGAACAAATGTTGACTAACCTTTTTAGCATAATGAGTAGGGCATTAAATAAGAGAGAAGGAATATTTCTTTGAAGAAATTCACATATTAAAGAGTTGAGAAATAAAATTCTCAAATAATTCATGAATCAACATTCACTGTTACCACGTGAGCACCAAACTACTAGACTGGAAAAATATATTCATGTTCACTTCCATTTTCTTCACCTCCAATTAATCGTTAATTCCTTTTGCAAAATGAAACAAGTCCCTTTAGCCACATTGACACGATGATTCTGCTAGCAAGCATCAGATACAATTTAAAATTCTTTTACAGAAGCAAAGGAAGTGAAGCCACATCTCTCATATTCTTGATGAGAGATCAAGCCATGGCAATTTTGTGTAAGGGAGGGATATGGCTTGTCCACCTATGGTAACCAAAAAGTAAAACACTGCCGGTCTTGAAAGATGCCATGCAACATTACGTATTTAGCACATGTGTTCTATGAGTAAATACTGATTTTAGTATCTCAAGCAGAAAAATATTATCATATTATCTTGAAAGAGCTCTTTAGTTCTTGACTACAGAGCTTACTTCCTTACTTCAATGCCTTTCAGAAACCTTCTCAGTTCCAGAGACCTGCTCTCATCTTGACAACATGAACTGTCTCCCCAGCCCAGAGACATGAAAAAGAAAAGATTTCTCACTCCCCCACATGAGGAAAATATATTTTACCTGATTGTAATTTCACTTTTTAACTATTATTCACTGAATATTACCCATATGCACCCTTTCTTTGATAAAAACCAACTATGTCTGTATTAGTATCTAAAAGGCTTAAATTATGCAAACATTGAAGGTATGGAATTTGTCAGGAGAAATAACCTTTACTGATCTTACAGTAGTTACTGTTGACCTTCTGTCTCCATATTTTGATCCACAACCTTGTGTTGGAAATATCAGGGTGAATTTGTGTGAACAGATAAACTACAACATACCCATCAAATGTGCTTTATGTAAATAGTATTTTCAGGACTAGCTCCTCAAGCTGTAGCCTTTAAAGAAAATGAATATATTTCATAACGCTCTCTGTGTGGTTAGATGATATGCTTAGATTAGTATACTGTAGGTACAATTTAGGAACTTAAAATCTGCATATGATATAATAACTAAAAATTGCTATGAAAAGATGTAGCACTGAAATACATATTATGATGAAATAGAGATCCGTTCTCTATGTTGCCTATCTCCCTTTCCTTTGTTTCTATATCAATCTATTTCACTTTTCAAGATAAAAAATACATTGATTCAAAGTTCTAGGTTTTTTTACTATCAATATGGTCAGTGGCACCTAAATCCACACTGTAGATTAAACAATTAAGATCCAGTTCTCACTTCATTATTTTAAATTTAGTCATGTATTTCAAAAATATTCTGTGACCAAAAAAACAAACAAACAAAAAAGTGTAATCCAAGATATTTTGCCACAGAGAATACATAAAAAGTGTGTTAGGAGGAA
>VZTJ01001900.1:729622-886916 GCA_013397795.1 Orthonyx spaldingii | reverse complement strand
GGAAGGAAGGAAGGAAGGAAGGAAGGAAGGAAGGAAGGAAGGAAGGAAGGTAGGTTGGTTCTTGGAGAAATAACGTGAAATAGCACCTACTGTGTTCTGACAAGATCTATAAAATTAAGAGGTTATTTTCATATTAAAACACATCTAAATCACTTGTTACGTAGCTTAAGCTAGAACATGGTAAACACAATTTGTTCTATAAATATTGGCTGCTTACATGGTTCCAATTTAGATTCCTCACGTCCCAAATCTGCCAACTATGGAAGTCTGCCAAAACACAGCATTCAAAAGGCAACGTCCTTAAACACATCTTCTTTATAAAGGAAAAAAAAAAAAATCTTTATGGTTACCTGTATCTTCTCAGACTTGATGAGGAGTGGGGTATGTGCAAAAGCAGAAATGTTTAACAAAACAAGATACCTGTGAGTATGCACATTTCCAGAGGTAGGTGGCCAAGAAGTGGGGGCTGAGGCAGAGGAGGAAGTTTAGACTACAGTGTCAAACATATGCATCTGATGTACACTTAAATCATCTCCTTAGTACTTTTTGAAATATGACTTTATCATTTGCAGTGATCCTCTAAACAGATGAGGAATGAACCTTTTAATTTTGGTATTCCTTTATGGTGCCCTGTTATATACTGATGAAATTCTGAAAGAGAGGAAACATTTCATTCTTTCCTTCCCACTTGACAAAGATGTGCTGTTGACTGATTATTGAAGGTAAGGTGTAAAAACCAAGTGGAGATCCCTTTACAGTGAGCAAAGTATAGCCTTTACAGCAAAGTATAGAGTCAGATGTAGGTGCCTTCTCTTTTCAGAAGAGGCACCTTTTAATTTCATCAGAAGGGGGCAAGCCCCATTTCACTCATCTTGGGTGTTCATTCCTTTTGAATCTGTCATTAACCTGCAGAGGGTTAATGTCTTTCTCCCCATTGACCCTCTCTGAGGATTGTCTTGGCCTTCTCCCAGGGAAAACCTTTCAAAAGGCCCAGGTTAAATCAGAAAACCTTTCAGTAGGTCTGATGTACCCAGGTCATACCAAGGGGAAAAAAAATTGTCATTATAATTTCACAACAAGCGGACAGTCGCCATTTGACTTGCTCTTGGTAGTTACACCCTTCAGTAACCCACTGAGAGTCAATGTTCTTCTCCTCACAACCCTCTCTGAGGGTCAACTTGACCTTCTCCTACAGAAAACCTTTCAGTAGGTCCAGGCCACACCAGAAAACCCTAAACAGCTTTGGACCACACTGATCACTCCACCACACCCAAGGGATCCTGTCTCATGTTACAATTATGTAATGCTCTGGTCTGGCCAGTGGGTTTAGGGGAAGGTAGTTTGATTGACTCTGAGTGGTGTGTGAGAGAAACAACAAGAATTCTCAGGATTAGAGTGAAACAACACTGAATTACCAGAATATTTATATGTATTTTATACATACATATATATATATTTGTATACCCGTGTGGCATGTTTATTTTAGAACAATTTGGTTGCAATGGAAAGAAGGTATGTGGCCCTTTTTGCTATAATAGGGAAATATAAAAATACCATTTAAGAAAAATATAAGGAAAAGAAAAAAGAGAAAGAAAGGATAGAAGTAGATGGTGGAGAGGAGAGCTATCACCACACGAGGATCCAGCAATGAGATTGTTATAATTTAGACGTCCGTTGCGCAAAGTGATGGTTGTGGTCTTGATCCATTGAGGAGGGGAAGCCCCCACAACATAAAGTTCAATGGGTCTTTGGTAGTTTATGACATTTATGACACTTTCTAAGACATAACCACTGTTTTTCAGCATAGTGTAGCCAGCTACGCCTTATCAGAAGGGATGAATAACTTCAGGCCTATGTGTGAACATCCCGATAACTTCCCAGGGAATTAAGTTTTACATCTGAGCCAGTTGCCTTTTCCTTTATCTGGCTCAAAGCCCAGCTTGTTGCCAAATAAAGGTCGGTTTGTAGTGGTCATCCTCTGGTGATGGGTGCTCATCCCCTCTGCACCTGGGCTGTTCTTATGCGTACCAGAGGTTTCACCACCACACATCCAAAACCTCTTCTCCTCCCCTTCCTTTAGGGGGTGCAAACCTGTCCTCCACAAAGCACTGGACTGCTTTTGCAAATGGATGATTGTTTGAGTTATTAACCCTTAACATTTCAGTCTCTCACAAGAGGGGTGAAATATTTGAATTAGTTCTTCAGCTCTTCTTTATGTGATTGTCTTAACAATTACATTATTTGATTTGCAAGCTGCTTCTGTCTGCTTGTCTGGACTTTCCCTGCTCACTATCTCATTAAGAAATTGTATAATTTAACCTATGTATGACATATAATGAAAATATTATTTGTGTGCTACACAGTCTACACTATATTCAGTTCAAACTAGCCTTTCATGGTAAAGATTAAACAGAGTTCAAATATAACACATCAAAGAATAAACTTAGTTTTGCCTGCTGGGGCTTTTTTGTTTGGTTTGGGTTTTAACCTGCTTTATTTCCTGTCCCCCATGAGTTGTTTCAACCGTATGGAATATTGCTAAGTCAAGCTGTAAAAAACTTAAACGGTAAAGCTGAGAAAAAGGCTCTCCTATATATTTTCATTTCATATTTAAGTAGTGTTGCTCCTTGATTAAATTTTATATGGCACTTGTTTTTTAAGGATACATTAATACAGTATTTGAGTAAAATCTACACCAAGGTATTGCTTACTGGCATTCACATTAATATCACATTAATTTATCATATTCAGTTCTTATATTAAATACTACCTGAATAATTGGTAGGGTGCTACAATAAAATGCTGACACTATTTAATAAGCTGTTTCTTTTTAATAGTTTAGCTAGGATTCATTGCAAACTCATCAGTTGCAATTAATATACTCTGTCATGTTGTAGTATTGAGTTAATTTCCAGAGAGATTGAAATGTAAGTGGAAACCCTGTTAGCCTGAACAGCATTGGAGATTTCTGTGAGACCCTTGAGATCTGGCATTCATTGTTTTCTTTAAAGTCTCTGTAGCATAAAATTTAGATTTGAGTTCACCTTTAAGAAGTCAAACTAAGTCTGAAAATCGCTGTTGTTCTAGTGTAATTTTTAGCTAGTGTTTAGGCAGAGAGAGCTCTCATTTAAGAACTGCTCATGAGCAAGAAATCTTACATAACAGTTGAGTCTGAATCTTCAGACAGAAATATGGATGTTCATGCATTCAGCATCCACTGTATTTCAGAATTCTTTATTTAAATGCTATCACATTTAACTTGTTAAGTCTATAGGTTGTTTTCAATTTTTATACAATGTATTTAATAAAGTTATTTGATAAATTTTTGATAATTTCTATTTTTTAATCTACAACATTGCATTTATATAAATACAATCAAAAGGTCGTGTTATTTAGCCCCTTTTTTTACTTTAAGTTTTTTGACTGAATGTTGTTTACTACTGTGTCTGAATCTTTAAAATATGGTGCCATATAATAATTACAGATTTGAGTTGTCTCTGTCTGAAAACTGAAACTTTAATATTCAGGAATCATTACAGATTTCAGTCCGTACACAATGAGCCCTCTGATTTTATTTTCAGAATGAGGAGTGATTTGTATGAGATCTCAATCACCTTTATCTGAGGTCTGGTATGAAATATTAATCACCTATAGTCAGAAGGAATAAAGATTGCCTCAAGTCATCCTTTTGCCTTCTTTCTATGGTTTAAGGCTTTGTCTCCTAACTTGTTTCTTGCTAAGACAAATAATGTAGGGATGTTATGTCCTAAGCTTATTATCACATACTAGAAAGAGTAGACAAAAATCTCAAAAGAATTTAAATACAACGAAATGCCCTCACCTTGGTTTGTGCCAATAATCCCCTGAGGCCAATTAACATCATAGGATTTGTTTTGAGAATGTGAGTAGTGCCTTATGTCAGTGGCATATGGATTGAGAACTAATTAAGCAAACCAAAGAAAAGGCTTTACCTTACCTGCTGTTTAGGCCGTCCTTTCCTACTCCATTTTTCTATGCATTTGAATGGTACAAAAAATACAGAATAAGAGGGGTTTTTTCAGCAAAGCATTTCAGCAAGGTTTTCAGTGAGGTGTTCTAACCTCAGCACCATCATACGGGTGCTGCTTAAAGAATATTAAGAGGCTGACATGAACATGCTTTAGTAGTGCAGTCCACAGCCGATGACCTAACTTTACTTGAAATCTATTCTGGAGAAGCAAAGAGAAGAAAAGAGAGAGAGAAAAAAACCATGAAATGCTACTCCTCAGGCACAACTGGTAAGAGGAAGGAAAGAATCCTCAGACAAAAACTTCTCTCCAGTAAAGGTGTTGGTGACAATAATGATGATAATAGTAATGAGAAAAAAGCCAACATCTTTTTGCTTTCTCCCTAGTACAGTTATACTTTTCATGTAGACCTTCTCAAAATCCTCATTGGTAGCTTATGATGCTGTTTATGCCAAATGGAGAACGTGTGGGTGCTGGAGACTAAACAGTAGTTAGGGTGCTATATTTGTGCATAAATTTTATTGTGTAATATTTATTGTGCAGTAAAATAACCATTTACTGCTCATTATCTACAAGGTTCTATTCCAGTATGGAATTACAGGCTAAATACTACCAGATCTGGAGTGATGCAATCTTAGTGTAGAGTTACAGGCTAAAACTACAAGGCAAAAGAGTGAGACACGGGATGAGAACAGTATGATTTAAAAATCAGTGGCAATCACTTTTTAGGAGAAACCCAGCATAACATTGTTTCAGAATTCAGTAGTGCCAGGTGAGAACAAGAGCACTTGTGAAACCAGAGTGAAGGTAATGCTGCAGCCACCTGGCAGTGCGTAGGTGAAAAGTTACAGGTGCAACCTCAGGTGGAGGGCAGGCTGCAGAATTGGAGATGAACTGCTGCCATTACAGACTCAGACACTGTGCAGCAAGTTGTTGTGGAAACTCCATGTGCATCTCAGTTTGATGTAGCATTTCAGTTAACAGGAAGTTTCAGCTCCTAGCACTGTATTAGAGTTTGTACCTGAATCTGTGCTTGAGTCAAGTAATGTATTGTGTCTGCCCTGTAGAAGTTATATGCTCAGCTTTAGAGACCCCTCACTGTGGGGGAAACCTAAGTTTTTGCTATTATGTGAAGACAGAGCATATGATGATTTACCCATTTTCCCCTTTGTTCTTTTATTAATGTTGCATAACCATCCTACTGGATAACAATATTGTCCAATAAAAACATAAAGAATGTCTGAGCTCAGCTTCTTCTCATACGTTATGAACTGCTGCACAATTTTGTAAATACAACAAAGGTTTTCTGCACTCAGTAGAGAGCTTTGTGGCAGAGAAGCCTTTAAACTGGCAACATACTACTTTTATTTGATCTCTGCTTTGGAGATCTGCTTAAAATCCTGTCAAACCTTTTAGCAAGATGCACGGAAGAAAAAATAATAAAGTAAACTTTTCCATTAAACAAAGTTATTGTTACATTTTACATGAATTGTATTTCAAAGAAATTCAAGAATCCCTGAATTTTGTTTGTTTTATAGAGTTTGTGTTCATATTCAAGAAGTGTTTGATGATCTTCAAAAGATCTACTCTCTGCAGTTTCCTTTTATCCAATTTCAAGTGAGACAATGAAAGAAAGAAAAGAAGTCCCTTATTTAAATAGAATTTAAGTGACTTTATTAAGCAAAAGAACAAAGAGCGGGGTCAAATATCTGTTTCAGACAGATTACTCTCACTGAAAGGGAATAAAAGAACAGTTTGATAAAGCAGCATTTTTCAGTGTGCTGCAGTTCTTACCAAGGTTATAATAGACAACTTGGAAACTGTAATTAAATTAAAACATGTAGTTACTCCCCTAAAATACTTTACATGTGGAGACAGGTGACATACAGTCAATATGAGCAAACCTTTTGAATTCTAAGGTGAATACATTTGATTTTGTAATAAATAAATAAAATTAACTTTAAAAAGCACACAAGATTCAAAAGTTATAATACAGAACTAGATTAATCTGCTTTTATCTGCTTTCCATCTTTTGAAACATAGAGGCAGTGCCATGTAGATTTTTTTTTTCCTTTATAAAGAAGATGTGTTTAAGGACGTTGCCTTTTGAATGCTGTGTTTTGGCAGATTTCCATAGTTGGCAGACTTGGGAAGTGAAGAATCTAAATTGGAACCATGTAAGCAGCCAATATTTACAGAACAACTTTTGTTTATTACGTGCTAGCTTAAGCTACGTAATAAGTGATTTAGATGTGTTTTAATAGGAAAACAACCTCTTAATTTTATAGATTTTATCAGAACACAGTAGGAGCTATTTCATGTTATTTCTCCAAGAATGTGTATCTCTTAATTTTCTTTTTCTTTTTCTCTCTTTCTCTCTTTCTTTCTTTCTTTCTTTCTTTCTTTCTTTCTTTCTTTCTTTCTTTCTTTCTTTCTTTCTTCCTTCCTTCCTTCCTTTCTTTCTTCCTTCCTTTCTTTCTTCCTTCCTTTCTTCCTTCCTTCCTTTCTTTCTTCCTTCCTTTCTTTCTTCCTTCCTTTCTTTCTTTCTTTCTATTTCTTTTTTAATCTCTCTTAACCTACGAGTCTTTCAATTCATTTTCTAACAGTAACACAACTCCAGTACAGAGTGTTAGAAAGTTCCTGAATAGTTTAACTTAAAGCAAAATCTAAAGTAAGAAAAGTATGATTAAAAGCACAGTCTTGGTTTTTTAGATGAGATTTAGAAAATCTGCCTTAGTAGATTTCCTGGAACTAGCATGTGGATCTTGTTTAAAAAGTTAGTGATGACAGTAAGATGACATCAAAACCTAACTGTGACAGTCTCCTTTAGGTGGACATTAGCCTCAGGATTGGGACTTCAATAGGGTAAGAAGTTATCCCACCTCACTTCTGGACTCTACAATTCACTGAGCTTCTGCGATTCACACAGCTTTGCGGATATGCAGAGGTGCGTGACTTTACTTTGGATCTGCTTTACTCTTGGATCTGTACTCTAGGGGGACTAACTCACTAAAAGCGGGGTTTTGTCCTCAGGAAAAAGTAGTAAACTGTGAAATGTAAATGAAACTATAATAGAACTGTGCAATTATAGGTAGCGAAAAAAAGAGTTATTGCTGGAAGGAAAAAGTGATAAGAATATGCATCCACAATCAGACAGTTTTGTCTTCACAGTGATGAAATAAGTATAAAGGTATATATACATTTGCAACTATGAAAAGCAAATGGCATAATGGAAATAAATTATATACGTAGAAGTGGTGTCAGCAACCCATCAGAACCATAATTACTAATAAAACGTATGTTTTTGAATTTTTTTTCCTGGAAAACACTGGAACAATAATTAAAGCAATATTAACAACAAAATAACAAATAATAATACTGGATAAAATGTAAAAAAAATGAAGGGGACGAAAGCTGTTCTCTGTTTACAAATCTCAACTAGAAAAAAGATAATCAGGAGAAACTTGTCTGTATTTCAGTAGCTTGTTTTTTACCCACACACACAACACAAACCCAGTAATATTAAATGATAATTAAATTATCCAAAAGTAGATCTGGAAAATTAAACCATCACACATAGTCAAACATACCAATTACAGTAGCATACCAGATGATAAGGTTAACATCCTTACAGGTCACAAGTTATTTCACAACAGGAAAACCCCAGATATTTACATCAATACTCTCAAATAAAATGATATGGGCTAGTGACATTTCTTTTCAAGATATTATGCATGTTTATCTTCTAGACAGCCACGTGTCAGGATTGCTAGAAATATATTTTCCTCTTGACATTGTCTATAGACATGTGCTCATTACTTAATTAATTCTATGCATTGCACAAAATAGAAAAGTAGCAGAGTTCCCCTCATTGTCGCATTCCTCTCAGCGACAGTAAATTTGGAGTAGAGGGGTAAAAAAAAACGCTGTGAATGTACATTGAGACAACATATCTCAAAGAACAGCTATACACAGGTAGACTTTTTTAAATTCAAATTACTGTCTATGTCCTTTATACTGTGGGAAACTGCAGAAAAGGCTAACTGTAGCGTAAGTGCTGGAGTAAGGCACCAGTTCAGTAAAAATCATGTGATAGTTCTTCCAAATGCAGTTACTGTGTCTGGAAAGATAGGAAGCAGTACTCTTGTGTAAAAAAGAGAGTAGGGTGTCTCATCTGCAGTTACCAGCTACTAGGACAATTGTCGGGGAAACCACCATTGTTATTTGAGTGTTTTGAGGAAGCTCTTAGAGGAAATGAGATTTTTTTATGGATGACCCCACTACCTTCTTATAGACAACTTAAGAATGAGAAATTCTCTGGGAGGAGATTGGCAGTCCCAGTGTTTCTACAATTGGTATACAGAGGTGGAAGGAAGGGATGTTCTTGAAAAGCCACATCATTTCAAAGTAAAGAGAAAATTCACTAGACAGGTATGGGGACTTGCTTCTATAGGAAAAGCACAGCTTTAAGGAAGAAAAAAAAGAGAAAGTTTTGTCTTCTGAGATGGAGGAAATCTGACACCACCTTGGTAATTACAATATGTGTTCTTTAAACAGTGAAAGGAAGTCAGCCCTAAGGGCCTGGATCTTCTCCATACTTTTTAACAGTAAAGCTCTTTTCATCAAATAGTAGCAAATAGGTGGCTATAGGCACAAACTGCTTTCTAGTCAAGGGACGGATCCAACTGGAGGACACATTTAGAAATGGAGTGAGGACTCAAAGGGAAACTCTGGCGAGACTCTTCAAGACTCTGGGGTGAGGTGGAATAGTATGCATAACAACTTAAAGTGCATAGCTGAGCTACACAAAATCATTCTAAATGAAAAGACAAAAGAGTGAATGGTTGACATAAGGAAATAAGATTTACAGGTCCACCTGTTTATGAATATGAATCTGATTTTGCAGGTAGACTTGGTGGTGTATTTTGTTGTGAAAAGGAGGATTCTTACTGCAGAAGAAGATATGCTGCTCTATTCTGAGAGCCAACCAGCTTCCAGGCAATGAGATAAAGAAGTCCAGGGGAAGACCATCTACCTGCATGGCACGGAGAGAAGGCCACTGAAAATTATGATAATGTTGTTCATATAGGACTCAAAGTCTTAAATTAACAATGGCAGCATCACGATGTTAGGCTAACGAGACCTCCCAAGCTCTGCTTTTCCTTTAATTGGAAAATAACTCTTCAAAGAAGAAGAAATGGTGGAAAAGCACAAATAGTTCTCTGGTTAGTAAAATTACACAGCATGTTTGAGATAACCCTAGGGGAAGGATTTGAAATTATTGACTTGGACGGAGAAGGGCAAGACCTTTGGAAACCCTATTGGTTTATTGTTCTTTTCAACAGCAGATGAAACTGAATACAATTTCTGTGATACAAATCAGGATGTGCTTGTGTGAATGTTTAGTTTATAAATTAAATGCAATTAAATTTGAAGGGCTTTCATCCTGAATCTGATTAAAAGAATCATGAAAGAATGCATTGCCATGTGTCATAGAAGGACTGAAAAATTCTTGTTGATGTGTATATATCATGTATGAGAGCTTGGTCACTGTAGAAATGACAATTAGGGATTAATAATCAAGAGACCACTGAATCCAGTAATATACTTATGAATTTGTGCCACTGAATTGAGACTGATTTAATTCTGAATGTACATTCCAAATCCAGCAGATTTCAGGACAAGCAGTTGCTTTTCACTCTTCTGAGAAAGAAGAAGTCTTTGTGTGAACTCCTTTTCAGGGTAAGAGGATATCTTCATCCCTAATGTCTTAGGTGCCACGGCAACAAGAAAAGGGACCTCTGTAAACCATCTTAGTGTTAAGAAAAAAATCACTTATGAAAACAGCTATGAAGGGCACCGATTATGTCTTTCCCCCTCAGTTTCACTCAACTGCCTAGCAAAGTTTCTTTCCTAGCATTTGTCTTAGTTACATTACAGATATCTTTAGTTTGCTACAGTATAAGAGATCAAATGAAGATATAGGTTGAGTTAAAAGAGTTATTTAGATTATCTTATTTTAGAGAAGTACCACTTCTCTTTGCATATTTTATAAAGAGTTTTACTAATCAGCTAGAAAGTGGGGTCTCATACATGGATTTGGTAAGTGTCTCAGGGTCAGTCAACAGATTTATTCATAAGAATAAATATAAGAACAAAATGAACATAAGAAAATAAACATAAGAATGAACATAAGAACAAAAAGGAAATGTTGGGCTCTCTGTAAATAAATTCCATTTCAATATGAATGACACACATATCATATATACATAGGATTAGATGTGTATCACTAAATTATGCTTGAGAGAACATACAGACATATTTGTCTCTGGCACAGCAAGTGGTTACATTAGTCCTATAAATTCACAGCTAATTCAGTGACTGATACTTCATTAAACTAATTATTGATACTTTGGTAATCTTTGCAAATTTTCAATGTGTCACTCACAATATGAGGATAACTAAGTGAGCATTTTCAGGATATCAGGTATGAATCTCTTATTACTAGAGATACGGTAGAAAAAGCTTTCCAAAAGTTAAAAAAAATGATGAAAACATACGTGACCATCATATAGAATGTCTCTTTTCTTCAGCGTAAGATATAACAGTATTTCTGCAGATGAATAAAATTTTATGGTATCTAAAACAAACTAAACATGTTTGAGTGGAACACAGAGAAGTCCCCTAGAAAGAGAGAAACCCCAAACAAAACAAACAGAAAATGAACAAGCAAACAACCCAAAACAGGCAAATAACCCAGGGCTGAAAATAGACTAAGACTCCAACCTAGAATTTCCAAATAAATGGCAAAGTCCATATTATTTTGGTTTCTCTTTCATCTGTAACATCCTTTCATCACAGGATAAATTTTTAAACAAAATTTTAGATACTTTACATTTTTCTATGTATCTTACATGCATATACAATGTAGGTGACTTTTTTGGATATAGAGATACATTTTTTAAAAACAAATATAAGAAAGAAGCTGAAGCTGAGTCTCTCTCTTCATGAAATAAAATCTTATTTAAAACAAGAACCCTGTTAAGGAAATCTATTTAGAGGTGTATGGAAGTATTTTGTAGAGGTGTATGGAATATTTGACTTTTCCAAAGCATTATGTCAATAGCAGCTGATGAGATTCACTTGACATGGTGAGATAAAACCATCTCACAAATCAAATACAGCAACTGCACACATTTCATAAAATACAGCCCCAGAGCTTTTCCGAGAAAATAACTGTTCACTCAGTTTGAGTTCAGAGTTCATAGTTACTGATGTTTAACAACATCATACTAATTTTAAAAAAATGTTTAAAAATGTTGTGATGCAGTTTATAAACTGTAAAAATCCCCAAAGATTAGAATTACAAGAATAACAACACAATGTGAAAAAAAAGACCCTTACAACCAGCTGCAGGGCTCTAAAGTAGGGTATTTTCACCTAAAAGCTCTTAACATTGTTTCTCTACCACAAAAGACAAGGTATGAAATTTATAACTTAACTGTGGCAAACATAATAATTATTTTTACATTTTATCTCACATGACATTTTGATCTTATTTGCTAGCATAATTCTAATTATTCCTCCTTATTTTTTGTTCTCTAAATAAAAGAGACTTGCATTACTAGTATCTTGCACTGACTTTAAAGTTTTTACAGCTTGGGGATCAATTGTTTCAACCCAAGCACTTTGTTGTCTGCCCAGTATTCTGACACATGCCATGTGCAATTAACGATTTGATGAATGAAATGAAAGCATGTGACCACCTACCCACACACCTTGGCAGAGGTGCACTCCATACACGCCGACCACCTCCCAGGCAGGTGAGTTTATTAGCACCTTCCAGGCGATATCCAGGGAAACAAGAAAAGATCAAGGAATCTCCAACACCAAAATGAAAACCAATTCGCCTACTGAAGGCAGGAACACCAGGATCATCACATGGCTCCAGATCATATTCTGCAGGCAATAAAACTTATAATATTATTATCTGGACAGGTTGTCCACATGGAAAAAACCAAACTTATCAAATTGCTTGCATTGTGTGAGCATGGAACAGCTGGAAAACATGTATTTCAGAGTTGTTTTCTCTACTAAAACCCAATACTGTTTCTATGAATCTATTATGCCTATATATACAGTAATTATGTATCTAATGTGTCCCACCCACACTACATCTATTTTCTTAATTTCAAGATCTGTAATCAGCTTGTACTCTAAGTGGTTTACTATAATTTTGTTTAATTACTTCCTTTGTATGTAATTCTTGTTTCTTTTCATCTGCACTCCAAACAGCTTTAGCAGTGAGCCTTACAGTTAAAAGAAATCATTATGCAATGAAGAAAATCTAGTAAAAAATCAAACAAAAGGATAGGTGAATGAAAGACATATGAACACATTTTCAAAGAGTGTACTTTTATAACTACACATCAGGAATAATTCAGGAGGAGTCAGAATAAACTAATAGGGAAAAAAATAAGGGCTGTTACATAGGAAACAAATCAAACTCAGAAAATATCTGAGCCACTCATTTCCCCGTCTCCAAAGAGTATGCTGTGGAAGTATCACTTTTTGTTTATCCTGTTTTTTCATATAATTTTTTCCTTAGATATCCACTACCAACTACTTTGAGAAAAGATGTTGAAAGGAATCTAATGGAAAAAGTTTGGTTTTATATGCTTCAGGATATCATCCAAAAGACCCAAGATATCACTTCTGGTAACACATAAGAAAAAACATTTTCTAGAACATTTACCTTGGAGATCAATGGAAAGTAGGGTCAAATCTACTTATTTAGAGGAAGAGACTCCATTTAGTCAGGGAAGAAGCTAAACCAAAGTTTCAGACTGAGTGTTTAAACAGCTGATATATGGAATAAAATAAATAAATAAATCCTTCCCTTTAGTAACTGTCTTGTGGGAAAGTTCTGAATATTAGAGGGAATCTACAAACTACATCAGTTTCTGCTGGCAAACATTGTTAGTTTAGAAAACATATGATCTTTTACCTCTGCTTAGTACTACAGAGGCTAAAGTAGACATGGAGATACCCTGCAGCACACCTTTAGGCACATGGCAAGTTTCATGACAAATTTCTATGTTAGATGACATTCAAAACAGGTTAAGGCCTTCTCACTAAACACTTCTTGCTAAGAAGAAATATATTTTGATTGTATGAAAATACAAAAACAGAATCACCTATTTGTTTCATGAAGTTAATGTACCTCATAATACTTCTCAAAATGTGTATTCAATATTAATGACGGCATATCCTGGCTCTGTACATTGTATCAGTAATAGATAGGACACAAATCTTCAGTTGTGTTCCAAAAGTTCTGTGATCCATATTTTTTGTTACTGCACAATCTCCCCCTTTGCATCCACAATATTTTGTGTGTTTTTCTACAGCTTGCCTAATGCTCTATCCTTTTGAGTTGGTGAAAAACAATCAGAGATATAATTTAGTATTTCTATTTACACTTCAAACTTGCAAAACTGCTGACCTCTGATTTGGTGAGTCCAAAGCATCCAGAATGAATATATTTTAGCATTTAATAGGAGTAAATCCATCACTATTGCTCTAATCAGTGAGGTAGTTTTTTCCTTTTTTAAATAAGCAAGCTAAATGAGATGCATTACTCATGAATAGTATCGTCATCTGTAAGTGTTGCCAAATCTCAGCAAAACTTACTGGCTTTCAGTTCTTGAAAAATGATGTAGGAGAGTTGGATGTGAGTTCCTTATGTACTTCTTACACAGAATATCCACGTGCATGTGCATTTCAACTAGCACTTGATTCATTCATATGTGTCATGGGACAAATGCAAGCTTCAGACAAGCCCTGCCTTAGCCTCAGAACTTGGCTACATCTTAAATTTAAGGACTCACTCTGGTTCACAAGTTCTAATTATGGCAAATCAGGTCTATTTATAAAAATCAATTATTTATTAAATAGAGAGATAACAGACTAAAGATCCTAATCAGAATTACTACACAGTATAAAGCTAAAGAACTACTAGTAGATTACAGCCTAACATAAAACAGTGCACTATTTCAAGGTACCTATAATTAAAGCTAGCAAAAGAAATAGTACTGTAACTTACCACCAAAATGATGAAAATGTACACAGATTTCTTCACCTAACCCCTGGGGAGTAACTGTAAAATAGGTGCCCCTAGCCATGGCAGAAACTCCACACATTTCCAGGACCATGTATAGAGGATTTCTGCCCTCTGAAAGTCTGATGTGGCTTTTCTAGTTTGTAAGTGAGGTGTCTGCCAGTGAGAAATCCAGTTTATCTTCCAGATCTCACTTCAACCATAAGATGTTTATTGGCAGTTGGAAGATGCCAGACCACTGGCCATTTTGACCATGGCACCAAAATCACTCACTACAGGGCAGCTCATCCTGTTTGAGTTATCTGACCGTTAACAAACAACAGATGAGCTCTTGTTGAGAGGTGAGATGCCCTGCTAAAATATGCAAATCTGTAATTCTACTTCCTAGTAATGGAGATAGGCAAAGAAAATTATTGACAAATGTATATTAGATGTCATCTAGTTTTAGAAGATTGTAAATAAGAAGCACTAACTTAAATGTTTCAAGTATCTTAAAGAGATAATTTGTAGAAATACAACAGCTAATAAGTGTTTTATCTTTATATACACTTCTTCTATTTCAAAATCAGTCTTCAATTTAGACTCCTTTGTGAATCTGAGTCAGCATACCACTGCTTTTTAAAAGTTTCTATACTTGCTTTAGTATAAAAGTACCAGTGATTCCTTTCTTCTGAAGCAGTACCTTCTTTGTAATTTTTTCCCCTTAATTTTTCTTCAAATTTCTTTTCCAACAATTTTGATGCTTTTGTGAGAACAGGGAAAACTTCTTAAAACACGTCAAATCACCAACATTCTTCTCAATCTCTTGATCACCTTTATAAACCTTAACCAGTTTTCTATGAAAGAGACTATACAATTATGATTAACTATTTCTTTCTGGTATTTAATAATGTTTCTGTTATCTACAAGTAAAATATCATCTGGAGTTTCAGGATATTTAGCAGAATGGAATTCATTACCTGAAAATGTTATGTTGAAACCTTCGTAAGAAATTGAAAAATCAGATATAAACCGAAGCTGTGCAGTAAAATTTCCAAAGAGGCCAGCTTTAATTGTAGGGGGTAAGACTGAGCCAGTTAATCTGGCTACTGGTTCTGTGAAGCTCCCATCTTCAGTGATGAGCAAATAGTCATGAGAGCTCTCAAGGTGAAAGGTATGAAAAACCAGCTGTACACCTTTAAAAGAATTAAAAAGGGAGGAAAGAAAAGCATTTAATACAAAGTTTTTCCTATTCCTTCATATGTAGGTGACACAAAAAGCAATTCTTATATTACAAGAAAACATTTTGAGAAAAAGTTAGAATCAAAACCTGAAATTCTGAAAATAAAGTTTGCAGCAAGTACTTGAGCTCAACTGAATACTATGTGCAATGTGGATGCTTGTTTAGCTCACTTTAAACCAATAGTTCCCATAACAGAATTGATGGCAGACAGTGCTACTTGTATGCAGCACTCTGAAAATCCAAATTTGTATTATTTGGGTATTATTTAAGTCCTGTATGTCTCCTTTACTTATAATAACTATCTTGATTTCACTATTAACTAGGAGACACACTTTAATATTTGGCTGAAATTTTGTGTTTGTGTTTTATTTTTACATTTCCTCCAACACAGTTCTGGTTTTTAATTCTAAACTTCAAGGAAGTGCCCATATACAAGGACAAAACATATACAAGTTTTATGTACAGTCCTACATAAATAGAGATGCATATTTTCTGGGACTGATCCTTTACTGAAGTCATGACTGTTTTTTCATTTGCCAACTTTCAGTGCAGTAGTGAATTAAATTTTGACTTACAGTTCCATTTTCAAATACAATAAATGCAATAAATTTATAAATTTACTATGGGGAACAACATTCTTCTTAGAATGTTTTCTCATATATTTTACATTTAAAATGTCTTATGAGTTTTAAACGAAAAATCCAGTCACTAAGAAGATTTTAAACTATAGAATCTTCCAATATACTTCTCAGTAAATTTTCATTATGTTTTGATTTAATGATATGTAACACATTATTAGTACTCTCTGGGCTTTTTTCCTTAGGTTATTTTACACATTCCTCTAATGGATAAGCTGACGAGATTAACTATGCATTCAAATATTACTCTACTGTATATGTAACATAAAGATATATTTAAGTTTGTGCTCTAATGGCTTAAGTCTGAAATCCTAGGCTACCAATACACAGAGCAAATCTGTTTCTTTTATACTTAATAATAGTGAAGAGCCACCAACAAGGTTCTGGCATCTCTGACTGAAAGAAATCTAGTGCTTTTTAACAAGTAGCTATTATTTTCCCATATTTTACCTCTTCTACGTTTTTCCATTTTTCTGAGACTAAAACACATTTCCTCTGGCAACTGTTAAAAAGAATGCTTCTTTTGAAAATTAAACACAAACTGGAAATACCACATTTGAAGATATTTATTTAGGGAAATTAAACTTTTTCATCAAAGGAATGGCAGAAAGTTCTGGGTTCACTCATAAAGGGCATTTTTTTCAGCTGTGTGTCTGATTTTTTGCTTCCATACAGACATTAGATATATGCAAAACATATTAGATACCTACCCTTGCCATGAGACACTTCAATAGTCCAAGTGCAGTTTAAAGAGTTCGGGTAAAAATCAGGAAAACCTGGAGAAAGAACAGTTCCACTTTTCCCATGAATATATCCACCACATAAGGCTTAAGAAGAGGAAAAAAAAAAAAAAAAGTCATACAGAAATCCTGTCTTGTAAAAGGGTTTGAGAGAGAGAGAGAAAGAGAGAGGGAGATGGTTTGTTCATTTTTTTAACTATAGTTAAAATTGAAAACAGGGTCAAGGATTAAAATAAGTTAATTAATTCAAAGCCACAACATTCATATTTGACTACAATTTGTTTTCTCCTAAATTAGTCCTTGAAAAGGAGTTTATTTTTCATCTACAGTCTCTCCTGTTAGTTAGCAGAACACAAAAATAAGTACCATTTATATTGTAAATATTAATTCCTATTGCAGTAATATATAAGAAATGAGATTTTTTTGTGAACCAACTCAAAAAAAATCTTGCTGCTACTTCTTTCACTAAATATTTTGAAAGGCATACATTCAACTGCATTTTTAACAAACAAAAATACTCAAGTAAAAAGTATTTTTTTTTAATAATTAAAAGTTTGATGAGTACTGTGATGCTCAGGGGGAAAAAAAGTGTAATTTCCTCTTTTTCAAAGATTTAGGTTGTCCCATCATAAGTAATTTATTTGGAATTGAATATTTTGGAAGACATGAGAACTATACTAGAAAACATTTTATGCATACTAGCATTTGCTAAACTGGGTTGTTCAAATTTGCATAGAGAATTAATTAAAGTTTAAGATTTGCATGCTGAATTGCTCACGGATCTTATAAATACAGCATGACTCTGCTTTTCACTCATCTCTTGCTGTCCAGTTTTTATGTGGTTGTTTTTTTAAAATTTTAATATACTAAATATTTGAACAATAAAACAACAAAACACTAAGATGCTTTCAGTCTTCATCCTCACATACACTTTGCCATAAACTAGATGGAAAATATACATGACAAAATATTCAATTAACTTGCAGTACCTAGTCCCTTTATGTAGATGTGTGTGTATATATATACATATACTTAGTTTATAGCTGAAGTCCCTTTTTTTCGTTTCTTATTAGACTAAGGTTTTTATTAAAGTTTTAATTTTTTTGAATTTATGTGATTTATATATATATATAAGTAAGTAGAAGGAAAGGAAATGCTTCCAGTCTGGTTTTACCTGAATATATTTATTTCTGCATGTAAGTATGACTTAGAGTGTGTTTGACTAAACCCACAGAAAATATATAGTTGATAACATTACTTAATAATAAATAACAGCATTACAGACATCAGGTTCATAGTGCTGTAAATGAACAATAGCACATTCATTAAAAAATCCTTGTTCTGTAAACTTCACAGAATGAAGAAAAATATTTGACTGTGCTACATTACTTAAAGCAGATATTACATATTTAAAAATATTTTACGTATTTTAAACAAAATTAAAAATATGTAATTCATGTGTTTTAATTTAGCTCTCACTCAAAAATTATTTTCATGTTCCACCTTGGCATTACCATATTTTGAGAATGACGCATTACTTAGAGGGAACTTTAGCCACCTTCTCTTTGTACACAGGCTTATTTCTTCTTTGTTGGCATGAAATAAAGCAACATGTTTTTCCCTTAGGCATTTTTTCTGCTAAATTAATTTCTGAAGTTAAATTTTGCGAACACCAATACTCTACAGACGACTGCAAAATGCTCATTTCCACGTCAGTTAAATCTGTCACATTCCAAAAATTTGGGTCACAACTTGTTGGGCCTCAAAAAGCAAATACACTAACAGAATGATTACCCAATAGAGTGTGAGTTCTATTCCATGTTTTAGATTAGTTATACAATGGAAATTAATCTGTGAGGAAAAGAAGAAACTGAATGTATGTTGAACCCTTGTATGCTGCTTGCCTAGAGAATGTACTCCAGAAAGGCTTGACATTTTTTCATACATTCACACTGAAAGTGCGTGAAGGACCTGGGAAATAAAGATTCTCTTTCAGCGAGTGAAAATTCCTGAAGTTCAACATTCATTTGCAAACAAAAGAGTTAAATATTTCTATTTTAACTCAAAAATACATCCACACATTTTATCACAAAATAAGTAGAAAAAGAAGAGAATACTGTTCAAAGTTAAGACTCCTTCACACTCTTCAATCCATTGTGGCAAAGCAAATAAGGAAAGAAACTCACAAAAACAATGAAAAATTCTGCAAATGCTTGGTATCTGTACTTGTAAAGAGGAATGAGTTGTGGTGATTACAAGGTGAGTGAATTTGAATGCTAGGTTAGCTAACTTCTATAATAATCTTTTGGTGGTTTATATGTTTTGAGCATGGGACCAGAAGGCTGTAGTGAGAGAAGATGAAAAAGAGTAGTGCTTAGATTTAGCAAAACAGATTAAAGCAGAGTGAGAAACTAAAATACTTTGCTGAACCAAACTCTAAGTTTGTCCTCTGACATTCCACTGTAATCAATGAAAACCTTGGACCTGAAAAGAAAGTTAGAAATTCATTAATGTAAGTAATTCACTAAAGCAAAAGCCTTTCTTTGCTGTTGTTCTGCGGTTTCTATAAGATGGATTTTGTAGCAACTATACAAGGATGCCATTAACATTAAGTAGTTTCAGTGGTTGACAGAACTTACTCAAAACACCAGTTACAAAAATAACACAGAAATATTTGCGAGGACAGTTGTGCTGGTTTTGGCAGGGGTAGAGCTATTTTTCTTCTCAGTATGGGGCTATGTTTTGGATTTGTGCTGAACAAAGGGTTGATAATAATGAGATTTTTGTTATTGCTGAGCAGGACTTACATAGAGTCAAGGCCTTTTCTGCTTTTCGTACTGCCACACTGGTGAGGAAGTTGGGGGTGAGTGGGAGATTAGGAGGAGACAGACAAGACAGGTGATCCCAGCTAACCCAAGGAATACCCCACACCATATGGCATCATGCTCACTATATAAAGTGGGGAGAAAAAGGAAAAAAGGGAGAAGTTCATAGTGATGGCATTTGTCTTCCTAAGTGACCATTACGTGTGATGGGGCCTTGCTCACCTGGAGATGGCTGAACACCTTCTTGCCCATGGGAAGCAGTGAATAAATTCTTTGATTTGCTTTGCTTGTGTGTGCAGAGTTTGCTTTTTCTATTAAACTGTCTTTATCTCAACCCAGGAGTGTTCTAACTTTTAGTCTTCCAATTCTCTCCCTGATCCTGCAAGTGGGAGTGAGCAGGCAGCTTTGTGGGGCTTGGTTGCTGGCTGCAGTTAAACCGTGACAGTAATTCAGCATTTTAAAAAATGTGTCATGAAAGCTCTAGACAGTTTCATACTTCATATCCACCAAAGCAATTAATAAACTAACCAACATTTCAAAACAAAAATATGTTAAGAAAATTAATTACATAAGCTGATCATGATCCATCTGTTCTAGTATTAAGTAGTCTAAGTTTTGAGCAATCAATTTGGTATGCAGTATTTCGAGTTTAAAATATAAATTAAGTTTATTGGCTTTGTTTTGAAAATATTAGTTGTTTGGCACCATTTTTATTCACAGTTGACCACTAGTACCCTGTGAGAGTCTGAATTTTTCTATTTGTGAATATATGTCTGGGTTTTTTTCAGTACTTGACTGAAAGCTGATACAGAGACATAAAACATGGCTTTTAATAACAGTAAAATAATTTTTTAAAAGTGTGGATCTTGCTGCAATTGAAGGGAGGTATAGCAATGACAAGCTTAATTACTTCTGAAAAATAGTAGATTAACTTTTATGGACTTTAAAGCTGCCACCTGAAGAGCTTGACACTTACCATCACAGCTGGGTAATGCATGATTCCACTGATGGTTTCTTTCACATATGAGAGGTTCTTCATCACTCAGTGTATATCCTGGATCACAGCTGAAGGTTACTGTGGAGCGGATATTAAAGTTGTTACCATGGCGATGGCCATTCACAGGAATTCCTGGGTCAAGGCAGGAATCTGATTCCAGAGTAACACCTGAAATACACAGATTTAATTTGGTTTTTCACCTTTTTTTTTTTCAGATAGTCAACAGAAAAAAAAAAACAACAAAACAAACAAAACACAAAACAAGGAAGATGGGAGAAAGAAAAAGCCTCCAAAAAGTACCAGTTAGCATTGTCTGAGAATGTATATGGAATATAAAACCCTTTCTCTATCTGTTGTCACTGACTCTGAGAACAGTTTTCCAATTTTAAGTTTTACAGAATAGAAAAATCCAAATGAAATAGAAAAGGATTGGAGCTTTAAGGTATATTTTATCAATCAATTAAAAACACCAAAACAATAAAAGTACTGAAATCTGAAACTATAGGAAGATACTACAGTTCAAAGTATGAATACAAATTTTTCAAGTATATAAATCATATTTGACTATTTCATCTATTCAGTTTCTGATACTGTAGGACAACTCAATTTTCCTCTGCATAGTTATGATTATTCAATATAACAAAAAGCGATGCAAAAAACCTGCAATTGAAGAACTCACAAAGTACTGAATTCTTACAGATATTATCGTATGCATAAAAAAAAGAAAAACAACACAGCTTTCACAATTGTATAACTCATCTGACAGAAAGACTCTCTGGTAATTACTTCTTATAGGACAGATTAAGTAGTTTTTGGTAAATAAACCTGGATCTATACACTGAAAAAAACTCCCTGAAATTATAAAATGAAGGCTCATTGACTGAACATTATCCATTATGCTTCTAGTGATAGCAAATGATTGTGGAATTTAATAATATGAGCTATAATGTATACACATGAGGGAAACAAAAAAAGGCTCAATTTGGATAACAGGAATTTCTTTTATTTTCCATTACTATGTGTGGTGAGTTGCCCTTGGCTGGCTGCCAGTCCCCCACTCAGCTGCTCTCTCATTACACCTTTCAACAGTACAGGGGGAGAGAATAAGATAGAAAATAACATGAAAAAACTCAAGGGCTAACACAAAGGCAAGGAGATCGCTTAATAATTACCATCACAGTCAAAACAGATTAAATTTCAAAAAAAAAAACCCTATTGCCAATTAAAAATAGACTAGGCTAATGAGAAACAAAACCAAAAACTAAAACAACCCCTCACCCTCACCCCTGTATTAGGCTTGCATGGCCAAGTGTCAGTAGACAGGGGTGGCTACAGGAGTGGCTTCTGTGAGAAGCTGACATAAACTTCTCCCATGTCCAACAGAGTCAATGCCATCTGGCATCAGGATGGTCCTGCTGCTGGAGAAAGCTGAATCAGAGATGGTGGTAGAGCCTCTAGGATAACATTGTTAAGAAGGACACAAAAAACTGCTGCAGAACAACAGCAGCCACAGAGAAGAGCAAGAATGTGAGAGCAACAATTCTGAGACACCAAGGTCAATGAAGAAGAAAAGAAGGAGGTGCTCAAAGTTTGGAAGCCCCTGCAACCCGTGCTGAAGACCACGGTGAAGCAGGTGTCTTTTGCAGCCCATGAAGGTTCACAGTGGATCAGAGATCCACCTGCAGCCCACGCAGGAACCCATGCTGGAGTAGATGGATGCTCAAAGGAGGCTGTGATCTTGTGGGAAGTCCACACTGGAGCAGGCTCCTGGCAGGATCTCTAGCCCAGTGGAGACAGGAGCCCACACTGGAGCAGCTTTGCTGGCAGGATTTGTGACCCTGTGGGAGACCCACACTGGAGCACTCCGTTCTGGAAGGACTGCACTCCATGCCAGAGCCATTCATTGAGAACTATAGATCATGGGAAGCACTCAAATTTGAACTGTTCATGGAGGACAGTCTCCTGGGGGAGAAGCTGGAGGAGGGGAAGAGTCTGAGGGGGCCATCACCAAAGAGGAAGGAGTAGCAAAGATAATGTGTGATAAACTGACCACAACCCTCACACGTTGTCCCCTTGCATCTCTCAGAAATGGGAGGTAGATAAAGTTCAGCCAGAGAAGAAGGGAGGGTTAGGGGGAAGGTCTTTTTAAGATCTGGGCACCTGAGATCTAGCCAAGGTTACTCTACCACAACCATCTTCTTCATAGGCATTTCCTAAGCACATCCTGAAGGTGCTGGTCCTCTCAGCTGCTTGTGCATCTCTAAAACTGTTTCTGTGGAAGTTGTACTCTCAGTTCACAGCTTCTACCTGCCCTGTTTATCCAGGATTACCATACAGCCTTAGGAACGAAGTAGGAGAAGGTCAAAACTAAGGAAAAAATTGATTTATCAGGGCATAAAGTGAAGGGTTTAGAACTATAGATATGAGAGTTGGAAGCAGGACTACAAATAAAAATATCATAAATAATGACTCTAGCTTTCATAGAGAAATATTCCCTGTACCCTCCAGCTCTTCTTGTATCTCACTTAGAATTCAGATTTGAAAGCTTATGATCTAGTTTTCATGAGGTAACCCTGACATACTTAAATTCTAGACAAGTAAGTTTCTTCTAGACTTGAGTGCATACTTTTAATGCAAATATACCATGCTAGCTAACACAGTGCATTTTTAGATTCCTTTGCCTGGATAAAATTGTTTAATGTAGTCGCAAAGAACACATTTAAGTCTATAATATTCTGCACTGTAAATACCCTTCATAATTTCATCTGTATGAAATTTTAACTTTGATACACATGATGGTTTTTTCAGATAAATCATACTTCATATTTTGAAATATGTTAGTGTAGATGGAGGTCCACAGCAGGGCTCTTAAAATTCCTTCCTCTTAATGCAGCCTACCACCCCTGCCTGAACACGTCAGCTGCTTTGGCATTCTGAGTCACACATAACAGGTAAACTCATCAGTTTCTTTTTGAAATGGTAATTCTAAATTACATTGACTATGTTGTTTCACATTTTTTCAAGAAGACCAAAAGCTACAGTAAATTTATCAACTCCCAACTTCCTGACTGAAGCAGTAGTGTTAAATAAATAAACTCAGCTCAGGCAACAGAGTTTCATTCCTAGGGAAAAACACTCACTATGTAAGTTTCAGCAACCACTACCATAGCTGAATTTTTTTTTTCTTTGCTTCTTTGCATGAAGATTTAGTTCTTTTTCTTAATAGGCGATAACCCAAGATAAACTAGATAACTAAGTAATGGGTAATTCTGAGAGTCCTGAGTACAAAAAGATATGAGAAATTCTGGCACAACAGTGGTAAATTTGGTTGGAAAATAGTTGTAAAGAGTTGATTGAGAAGGAGCACAGGCAGTAGACCAAACTCTAGGACAAGTTGCAATTCTTAGCTACTTGGACCATGACACCATTATCATGCCTTCCCCCCTGCCTGCCAAGTGATACTTTTTCTAACCAAGTACAAACCTTTCAATGACTTCTTACGTGTCATATTTTCAATGTTAGCAACCTCCTACTCTTTTTAAACTGTGCCACAAACTGGACACAATATTCTCCCTGGTCATCAAATGAAGTGAAATAATTTTTGGAGAAGTCCTAGATAAAACAGTCCCGTAAACAAAAAAAAAAAAAAAGAAAAGTATTTTCTGAAATTGCCTTTTGTTTTTTTTTGGTGGTTAAATACAACATCTAGAAGATTCAACTTTTTGCAATACTACTACATTTTTCTCAAGATTATATAAGTTCTGTGTGACACCCAAATCTTTTTTTTATTTTATCTCTGTTTTGTATTTGTGCATGTCATTTCTCCTTCCCCATTTAGGTTTAGCATGTTTTTTTATAGAATTTAATTGTTTTTGGTTTAGACTCTTCATTTCATCTAGCTTGTTTTGAATTTAAACCTTCTCAATCATAGTGCTTGCTGTAATTGTAGGTTGGAATCATCCTCAGAAATTGTAGCTGTTCTGATATTATCACCAAAATCATTAATAAAACATTTTTTTGCAGCATCACAGAAATCACACAACAATTTAGGGTGGAAGGAACCTCTGGAGGTAATGTAGTCCAACTCCCTGCTCAAGCAGGGCCACCTAAAGGTGGTTGCACAGACGGATCCATTTCTGGATGTATTTTTAGTATCTCCAAGAATGGAGATTCCACAGCCTCTCTGAACAACTTTGTTCAGTGCCTACTGAAGTGCTTGCTGTACCATATTGTAAACTTATTGCACTGTAATAATTTCATCTACACTAAATTTCTATATTTTCTCTGAAAGACTTCTAAAAGTCTTATGAATGTCAGCACAGAACTGTTTCCTCCCCTTTCCATTCCCAAATCTACAAAAGCAGTTAACCTGTCAAGAAAGAAATTAAGGTGGTTTGACATAATCTGTTTTTATCAAATATAAATAATTTATTTCTTATCATTTTGTTTATCAGCTTGAAACTAGCATCTTTCAAGAGTGAAGATAAAACTAATGTCCTTGATGCTTCTGGTCTGAGTATTTTCTTTTTTATTTTTTTTTTTTTTTTCTTCTCCATCCTTGCTTGGAAAAGTGTGTGCCCTTCTGAATTTTTTTCTAAACTTCCTTACAGTTTTGAATTTTCAGACATAATTTTCAGTGGAGTGGTCCTTTTGCTTTACCTCTGAGTATAGCACAGGGAATTTCAACAGTCCTTGATGAACAAAATGTATTTCATTGTTTCAGTATTGTGCAGTATCCTTTCTCCATATGCTGTACTCTTACCTTGAAAATGTTCACTTAATTATGTTAAGTATATGGTATTTTTATTGCTTTTCTGCAAAACTTGCAAAACAGGAACAAAACATTTAGTCTTGCTTGTGATAGCTAATGTTTGGTCAACCTTTTAATGAGTTTTCCCCTTATTTGAGTGTATTTACAGATAGTTTTGTTACTGTCTTTGTCTCTTGTTCTTGGAACTAAGTATGTACTTTAGATTTTTGTGTTTATCCCAAGAGATCTGTGTATTCTTTCATTTCCATCTACGGCAATGTTTAAATATATCCAATATCTACATTATTAATTCTTGAGTTACATCATTAAAAGGGATTTTTAAATAGCTACAGAAATATTTCAAAAATTCAAAAAATAAAATTAAAAAAGAACAAACAAAAAAACACCAAACAAAACCAAAACCATCAAAACCTAAACAGTAGTTTTCTCTTGGGCTTTAATACAATCTCTTTTATAAATGACTTGCAGAATTCATTTGTAAGGACACAAAGACATTCACCTACCAATCTGTCAAATTTGGTGAAGTTTAGATTTTTGAAAACCATTGATTTAATCACCATGTTACTTCATTCTTTCATTTCTTACAAATCATAAACTCTGTTATTTTATGATCACTTTCACAAGAAGTGCCTTCCCTATTTAGCCTCTGTATTGATTCTTCTTAGTCATAGTAAAATGGACTGCTGAAACAAAAAATATCTTCCCCAATATTTCAAATCTTTTTCCATTGATTGTATCCTGCCACAGAAAAGTTTATGAATTTTTTTCCTCGTATCCAGACTATTCAAAGGATTATTTTTTCCTCAAATGAAAAAGTGTAAGGAGGCTTTTTGATTCTATATTATCATGGCTAAAATTGATTGTGTGCTGTCTCGCTGATTTCAACACTTTGTCAAATCAATGAGGATTTCATATTTCTGAGCCTAAAAAGTTCTTTTCTGAAACCTAATCAAAACAAATACCTAATTTTATCACTGTGAATAAAGGGATACCTCTATTTCTTTATTACCGATAACTTTTCATTCAAGAAAAGTCACAATACTAACTTTGCAGATTTTTTCAGTGGCCTCAATAAGGAAAGTTTTTACTAAGATGGGTAATCTTTGATGTTAAAACAATTTCCCTATGTAAGAGAAATGTAATGTTTATAAAATACATACTAATGTAGAGTGTAATATTACTGTCTCAATGCATGACTAAAATATGATCTATTTTTCAGATAAATTTTAGGATAGAAGGAAATATTAGTCCACAAAAAGCAAAGACTTTTAAGCAAAACATTTAGCTTTAAGAAATAATTGAACAATATGATTTGCAAATTATCATGTTCTTTTATTTAAGGAAAGAAAAATTTAAAATGTATTTTAATAAACAAAGGAAAAGTTTACGTTAAAGGAATCTGTGGGTAAAGTATTTCTACCCATTTTCATTTAAGAAAAAGACTAAGATTGCACAACCTACTTCACAGAATGATGAACCAAAAAAAATTCCCACAGATACAAACAAAAAACCAACCAAGCATCTAACTAAACAAGCTCTACCCAAAACACATAACTAGGGAAGTTTAGGGCTCAGGGAAATGTGAGGTATGCAGCATGTTTGCCAAAAGAATATAATTATTTTTAACAAAAAATGAATATTTTATCAGTACTTTTACTTAAAGAATATTTTAGGCCTTTTCTAAATTTTTTTGTTTAGATGCGTAAGAGTTAATCTACACTGTCTTGCATTAGCTATGTTTGAAGTGTCATCAAAAGACTGAATGACAGAAATTTAAGGAAGGGAATTAACAAATTATCTTCACATCCTTCACAGTACCTTTAACAGGTTATATATTTATTAAAACCATATTACAGGCATATTTTAGCTTAATAGAATATTACTGCTATCTCAGATTCAACTCAGTTTAGCTTATATTGAACCTTTTATTTTAAGCAAGTTTAAGATCCTTCTATTTCACAGTGCAGTGATTTAATTTATCATCAAAGTTATGACTATAACTGGAAGATTTTTCAGATACTTCCAAATAAGACAGGTATTTGAACTGCCAAAGAAAATATTCAGAAACTTTTCTTAAAACTTAAAATTGACTACCTTGTCTTTTATAAATGTAAGAAATGTGAAACAAATAGAAGTTCTGTTGTGATATCTTTAAAACTAGCTAGTTCTGTAGTTAAACCTTCAAATTACAATTTTAGTCTCCTATGTTTCTGGCAGATTACTCAATGCTTCCATTAGGTCTTTCTACCTGGTTTTGCTCTTTGAAAACACTGACTTTATCTACTTAGTACTCCCATGTTGCCAGTTTTTGTGATGACCTTCCCTCTGTGATGTACACAGTTATGAATACAGAGTAAAGAATCACAGAAATGCTTCAAGATCTCCTGGTGATGACTAGCACAAGAAGAGAGACTCTGCAGCAAATTCCAGTTGCATTACATGAACATATAGAACACAAAGCAACATGGAAACAATTTCAGTTCTGTGAGACATCTAGTGTGAGAAAAAAGACAATATGAACAGTGAGGCTGTGATTAACTTAAGAAGTCTTGTGGACCAAATGAACTGACATAGATGTGAAGTGTTTAGCAAACTTTCTCTGTACAATTTTTTTTTTACGATTTGGACATTCAGGACAGGAGTCGCTTTCAAAACTATTTTCTACAGCATTCTTCTGGAGAAACTGACTGCTCATGGTTTGGTAAAGTGTAATCTTTGCTGTGCAAAAACCTGACAGCATGGCTGGACCCAGACAGTGGCAGTGAATGAAAAATCCAGCTGGCAGCTGGTCACAAGTGGTGTTCCCCAGGGCTCAGCACTGGGGCCAGTCCTGTTATTAAACAGGACTTTATCAGACTTTATCAGTGACCTAGACGAGGGAATCGAGTGCAACCTCACCAAGTTGGGTGGGAGCGTTGACCTGCTGCAGTGTAGGAAGGCTCTGCAGAGGAATCTGGACAGGCTGGATTGATGGACCAAGGCCAGCTGTATGAGGGTCAACAAGGCCAAGTGCTGGGTCCTGCACTTGGGTCACAACATTCCCAGGCAGTGTTACAGTCTGGGGGCAGAGTGGTTGGAAAGCTGCCCAGCAGAAAAGGACCTGGGGGTGCTGATTGACAGCAGCTGAACATGAGCCAGCTGTGCCCAGGTGGCCAAGAAAGCCAATGGCATCCTGGCCTGTACCAGCAATAGTGTGGTCAGCAGGACCAGGAAAATGATTGTGCCTCTGTACTTGGCATTGGTGAGACCAGATCTTAAATACTGTGCTCTGTTTTGGGCCACTCACTTAAAAAAAGATATTGAGGTACTGGAATAAGTCCAGAGAAGGGCAATTAAGCTGGTAAAGGATCTAGATATATCCTATGATGAGAGGCTGAGAGAGCTGGCATTGTTCAGTCTGGAGGAGAGGAGGCTCAGAAGAGACTTCATTAATCTCTACAACTTCCTGAAAGAAGGTTGTAGTGAGGTGGAGGGTCAGTCTCTTCTGCCATGTCTCAAATGAGAGAACAAGAGGAAGTGGCCTTAAGTTAGACCAGGGAAGGCTCAGATTAGATATTAGAAAAAAAGAAAAAAAAATCACTGCAAGAGAGTTTAGGCATTGGAATAAGTTGCCCAAGGAGGAGATGGAGTCACTCTCCCTGGAAGTGTTCAAGAGGCATCTGGAAGTGGCACTTGAGGATATGATTTAGGGGTGACTATGGTGGTACTGGATTGGACTAGATCTTGAAGGTCTCTTCCAACCTTGATGATTCTGTGATTCTATGATCTTCTCATTTGTGTCTAAGCACAAATTTATACCAGCTACCCTTTAAAATATTGCTTCCATTGAAAGAGAAAGATGCTTAATTCAGGAAGTCAATCTGCTCTAAAAGATGCCATGAGACAAAATTTTTTAGCTTTGCTACAACTTTAAAAATTAGAAACATATTAGCTTTTTATACTATGGGCTATTTTTTAAATATTCTGTGCAGGGGAACTACATGTAAAAGAAGATGAAGATCATTTACTAGCTTTCTGTCATCTTTACTTGATCAAGATCTAATTCAACTTCAAGCTTTAAAGTGCACTTATGAATTCTAACTTTGACATTTTATCAGACTACCTACAGCAACAGTACTGAAATACTAGTGTCCCATGTGTCAGATATTAAATTTTTCAACAGAGATAAAAAGTGAATATATGAATACTGTTCTCAGTAATTTCATAATTAGATGTTTCTCTTTAAGAATGTATAGGGTAGATATTTTATTACCAACTGGTTTAAAAAGAGATATCTACCTGACAGAGGGCTTAAAATAAAACACAAAACTATAAATACTTAAGGACTAGCTTGTGAAACATAACAGCAACATTTAGATCCAATAAAAACAGGGAAAATCAGCATCTGCAGGTAACTCATGCAGAAACCTATCTACTGTTCCTTGTCTTTACATCAATTAGTGGCCTTGAAGTGTACTATTATCTGATCAGCCATGGTGACCATATCTTAGCCAAAGTTAAAAGAAACTATACAGAATTTCCAAGTTTTTATGTGGCTATAAAATATGTCTGGACACTATTCCAGATTCAATATTCCAGAAAATTTACAGCAATCAGATTAGTTTCCAAATAAGAACAACTGATAAAAGTAACTGATGTTACTTGGTTGGCACAACCACAGTAAACACATAAGCTCTCTTCAGTAAATAATTAAGTGAATGGCTATCATATAAAGACTAGTGTGACTTCAGACCATTTAATATACATCATTTCATGCATTTAGTTTAAAAGAAAATGCTATTATGATGATTCTGTAGTTCACATAGAGATATTAATTTATTTGTATTTTGGAACCATTGTAGAGACAGTGTCCAAATCTGTTCAGCCCTGCAAAATGTATTAAAACCAGAGAAAGAGAAGAAGAGAGAAAGCGAAAGTGAGAGAAAAGATAGGGGACACACAAAGAAACCAAAAAAGAACAATATATCTTTACCCACAATGGAAAGTTTCTAAAATTATCTTGCATTTGATTAAACAACTAGATCCATAAGTACTCTGAATAACATAGAAGAACTCATGAAGAAAAAAAAAAATCCAAAATGAATAGTTTCAGAATTATCTGTCAGTACGGCATAGAGTAAATATAATTTGTTGTTAACAACTACTGAACTTCATTTGGTCCCATTTATTCACTCATTTTTTAATAGAATTTTTTTTCAAGGTTAAATAAAAATCTGTTTGACAAATACCAGACTTACTCTCATAGTGAATTAGGAAACCAACACTGGAACGACTGTTGTCCGTAGTGAACAGTAGATACATATAATTTCCAGTACTGATAAGGAACTGGGGTGCTTGTGTTCCATGGTATTCTCCAATTAATGGTGATGAATTTGCTGGCCCATCTCTGACTTCTAAAGTATCATAATTAACTTCAGTCTGGAATCTGAAAAGGAATATGCAAGTCAGCTGGTAGACAGATGAATGGTGTTATTTTCTTTAACTGTTAGAAATGCAACCCACTTGTAACTGATCAAGAACACCATATATAAAAAATTACATATCTACAGATCCATCCATGTATTACTAAGAATAACAATTAAAGAAGGTTTCATGAATCATTTTCCTTGCTTTGTTTTGGGGTATGATATAAAATTCGTAAGGAATTCAGTATACTTCAGATCAGACATATGACTGGCCTTCAGAAAGACATTTAGTGAGAAACCTAGGTACAAAAATACAAATTGTCTCAAACAAAATTTCACTATGAAGATCCAAGAAATTTTTTGCCGTCAGGTAAAAAATAGTTGGACACCTTAGGAACATGTTCAATAACATTTCATTATTTCATCTCAATGATTTAATTATTTGCTATTTGGCAAAAGCTGTTTTATACATAGTCAAATGTTTACTTTTTTAATCCAAAGTTTTCATTCTAACATAGCTTGTTACTTTACTTTTAAGTACTCGTTTTTATCCTATGAAATAAAGCAGTAAAAAAATTAACTAGATTTAAGTCAAGTCCTTATTTGGAAATTTTTTACAGTTATAATAAGCATGACTTCTTAGTTTACTTTAAACTGTCAAAAAAAAAACCAAACAGGTAACATAGACAAGAATGGAAAGCAGAGAGACTAATGAGGGTTGATTTACAAGAAAAAATAACTTTAAAATCAACTGCAGAGTCAATGTGTCTGTCAATGACTAAACCACATCACGTTTGTCCAGTTTATAATGGATGTCTATGTGTGCAATCATCTACAACCAGTTCTTAAATGAAACAGTACAAATCTGTTCTTTCTCTAGATGAATTTGAACTGGCACTTTTTACATCAGATGTTTTTCAGGGTAGTTTGTGGTTATATCGGATTCTGATGTGCTCTAGCATCTAAACCATGCACACATAAACTTTCCTGTCAATGAAGTTTGTGCTATTGCACAGATATCTATACTGGTTTAAATATATTTGCATGCAAATTCATTCTTATTTTCATCTTTCAAAAAAGCATATGTTCTGAGATTTTTCTCTTCTATTCCCATAAGTCTTATTAGTTCAACTTCTGAGAGCAACAGAAATCCCTATGCAATACAATACCTTTTTCAAAGTGAATGCTTTTAGCTGTCTTGCCAATATGGGACACATTTAGTGGATCTAGAGATAAGAAATTGTATTCTTGTAATTAAAGAAAACTGCAAAATATTAAATACTTCAGAAAGGGAAAATATATGTGACATTTCTTCAAAGTGCAAATAAATTTTATACTGTGTTAGGCAATGATGACAGAATGACCAAGCTCCCATCCAGGCCATTACATTTTACAGAACAAATAGCATTAGTCTTGTAAAAACATCTTCACAGACACATCAAATTGGTAAGAACAAGTTCAGTTTTAGTAGGTATTTAGTATTTCTAGTTCTTCTCTCATGGTTCCTGAAAACAAAAGCACAGTCAGAAGTCAGAAAGCTTTTGCTTCACTATCAGAGCTAATGACTGCTGGGAAACGGACTTAGGCACCTCCTATCATTCCTTCCTCTTCACACACAAAACTCTAGATTTATGGCACTACCTACTTTATTTGGACATGCTGGATAAAATCCAGATGATTGCTTTTACTGCTATCTATCCCCTCTGACAGTTGAATACAGGGCTTGCAGGTTTGCTAATACATTCACCATTTTCAGGACCCATTTCTGGCAGTGAAATCAGCTAGCATGTAATGGCCTACATCCATACTATTAAATACATCATTTAGTCTCACAAAGAAGGAGATACTATTCAAATTTCCTATTATGAATGGTTGCTTGATCACACTACCTCATGGCCATGTTTGATAATTTTTTGGGAGAATGCTAATTGACAAACTCAAGAAGCATGTTGGAGACTATTTCAACAATTTAGCTGTATAAACACATGATTTTGTGTGTCTGGAAGGGCTCACTGATTCTATTTAATTTACCAAAATAGACAGTTACAGAGGGCATCACTAAAGCACTTGACAGTTTTTCAGTACCCTTCTATAATTTCAGAGATTATACATTGATTTATCCTACAGCAGAATGATGAAAACAGACAGATACTGCTAGGCTGGTTTAAATATTTTATTTGTACTCCTAATGAATAGACTCAAGATCAATAACTGAATAGTTCAACTATTTTGACAGTTATGTTTGTGAGGGAAACTAATTAGGAATAAAGTGCTCTCAGCCGGCAATTGCAGTTTTCTTAGCAGGGTAGTATGACAACAATGGATGGCAAACCCTTGCTGGAGACAGAAAACAGAAAATAACTCTTAACAGCAATTGCTACTGTGACAATGAACTTTATTCCCAGTAGGTTCCTGCTCATGTCAAACTCAGATGTGACTTTATAATTCACTTGTCTGATTGTGAGTGTTTAAGGGAATGAGTCGTTTTTTGAATTGGGTTGGGTTTGTTGTTCATTGTTATTTTCAGTCTTTGCATTTTTCCTAAAGTATTAAATCAAGACAATTTGTTATTGGAAGTTTTTCATTGCTGCTGAAAGTACCTAATGAAGGGTTACTTTTTTGGGTTTTACTTTATTTTAATGCTTATTAGCTTACTCATATTAGTAAGAGGTAGGACGTCCTCCAAATGTACATAAATAATTTTTAAAAGACTTAAAGAATGCTATGTTATGCTATACTTCATACAGTTAGGTTGGTTTTGGATAAAGCAGTTAGTTGTATAAATTATCAAATGACTTTTTATCAATATTCAAAGTACCAAAGATCTTCAAGTCAGCCATTATCCTTCTACCCCTTTCCTCATTACTTGAATCAATTAGATTTTACTTTTCTGTTATCGTTCCAGGCATTAGGTACAATCTGAAATGCAAAATGTTTCCATGTACAATAATCATAGGGTCACACAGTCATTTGCTGCTACTTCTGGAAAGTTTCTAAGCACTCTGGAAAGGCACATTTGTCTAGCAACTCTAAAGCTTCCTTAGCTCAAGAGTGAGTAATTTACATTACTAGTATCACATTTGTAAAAAGTTTCATTCTGTTAGGTGTGTCTTTGATGCAAGTCATATAGTAGAGTATAAAAGGGTTCCATTTTCCCCAAAGTAGACAAAATACTTGACAAAAATATTTCATTTGTTGATTAATTATCAAAATCAATTACTGATTTGTAGTTTGCTAATGTTATATCAGACGGCAAAGTCAGTTTTCTTTGGAGGTTTATGTTCCATGGGAACATTGCTTACAAGAAAGTAAGCAGTAAAAAGGTTTCCCGTGGAATTTTTAATCTGGGTAAAAAAGCCTTCATGTTGACAAAAGAAAATAATTTTACTACAAAAACAAGGTTATACTATTATTAACAAGCATAACACTTTTAATAAAATTTATAATGTGATGTAGTAAAGTTACACAATTTTCTAAACCTGCCAGAAAAGCTCCATAAACCTCCAAAGAAAACAGGGAAAGGTTTCTTCTTTGTCTACCAAAACCAATATGCTTAATGGAAATACTGTTTTGCAATTGAAACAATTAGGGAATGGCAACAGAATCCATTTGCTAATAATGCTGACATAAAGCTGACGTAGATTAATTGTGTATCTGCTGTACTTCAAAAATTACATGTGATCAGAATTCTCCATTTTGTATCACAGTAAACTACAAGTTCTTGTTTAATTTCATTGCAGTTCAATTTGTACACAAAACTCTAGAATTCTGTTAATGGAATATATGTGTGGATCTGTCTAAAATTCAGCAAATTAAGTTCTTAAGTTCTCCTTTTTAAGATCATTTTTGGACATGCTGAACAGTTTTGAACATAGTAGAGATCTCTACGGAAAACCAAAAATTCCACTGTGAGACTTTTATCAGCTGTTAATTAAGTTTTTATTCATGTAATGTCCTTTCTTGTATTAAAATGATGCTTAGTCTTTTAATAGCTCTTTGCAGGGTGAAATACAAGATATAAAATGTGCATTTTGAAGACCGAGATGTGAGAGACTAAAATGATTATTGGCTTAAACAATGTTAAAATCATTGGAGGACTTTTGCCCACTATAGCAAACTGCAAAGAAGCAATTGTTCATCTACAACCATGGAAGCCCACACCTCTCCAAATATGCCTACTAATTGGAATTTGGACTGTGATTGGAACTTGAGGTAAGATAATGGGGGTATTGTTGTCCAGTTGTCCCAGGTCTGGGAAAGAGAATGTATCCACAAATGATACTGAAAGAGAAACTGGATCAAACATTCAGGGGGCAAGCATCCGATGTGCGAAGTAACCACCCAGGTGCAGATCCACCACCTCAGACTACAGATGGGTGTTAAGTGAGATAAGGAAAGAGGCAAACCCTGTGAGGCCCATACTGTCTCTTCTTGGTGCTCAAGTGAACTGAGCTGTGATTACTCCCCTGCTTGGAAGTACAGGGCATTCACATACAGCCCGAGGGCGTTAATCACTGTTGATGGGACATAATGGGCCATCATTGACTCAACTGGGCTAACCTAATAGGCAGCTGTATTGTCTTAGAAGTTCTCAAAGACTCCAAGTGTCTGTAATCCACATTATTATCTACATCATCCAGTGTGGAAGTCCCCATCCCAGGGGAGGTACTTGCGAGTTCCCACCTTTACCTGAGAAAACCTTGCTTCTCACAAGGAAATACCTAAAACTATATGACTGAGTGTCTGGATGACACTCATTGAACTCTGACAGGCTCTTGACAAGGCCATGACTATTTCCCTTTTGCATTTGTTCCAATGACTGACCACCCTCTCAGTGAAGGACCTGTTCTTAATGTTCAAACTGAACTTTGCCTGACACAATGTCATTTCATTTCCTCTTGTCCTGCTGCTGGTGACCAGAGAGGGATCATTAGCACCTCCAACTCCACTGCCCCCTTGACTAAGTTGCAGACTGTCATGAGGTCATCTTTGAGCCTTCTCCAAGGTGAATAAACCAAGTGACCTCATCCACTTCTCCTTAAGTCTTACCCTCGAGACCTCTCACCATTTTGGTCATCCCCTGTACTCACTCTAATAGTTTGATATTATTCTTATGTAGCAATGTGCAGGCCACCGAGGATCCCCCGGTGGCCTGGCCACTCACAGCTCTGCTTTCCACCTGTCCCTCCCCTGTTCACCCAGGACTGGCCAGATGTCACGGGCCAGTCATCTGCCTATTGGCTTTTCTCTCGCCTTGCCCTCCACCGACAGAGGGCATAAAAGACCTGGGCGGGAGGTGGGCTGGACCAGTCTTGCCAGGTTATCCCCAACACAGATTGTTCCATGCGTGACCCTTTTCCCTCTGGGAGGGAGAATAAAGGAACGCTGATATAAACGCAACTGGTCCGTCTGTTTCTACCAGCGAGCAGCTGCCGCTGTTCAGCCCAGGAACAGAGCTCCCGGGATAAGGAGCTACTGAGGGCTGGATTCGGTGGCCTGAAGGAGCCAAAAGACGAAACACAAAAGATACATTCTTACACTGAGGCACCCCAAACTGCATGCAGTACTCAAGGTGATGCCGCAGCAGAGCACTGCAGAGCAGGACAGTCACCTCCCTTGACCAGTTAGCTGTGCTGTGCTTGATACACCCCAGAGGATGGTTGGCTTTTTCAGCTTCCAGGGCACACTTTTGACTTATATTCAACTTGCCATCAACTCAGTTTCCCAACTCTCTTTCCACAGGGCTCCTCTCCAGCCTCTCTAGTTTTATAATGAAGACAATGTAAATACATTAGAAAGCCTTAATTGCCTACTTGAAGGAGTAGTATTGTGAGTGTTGCAATGAAGTTTCTCTTTGTTGTTTGGATTCTTAAAGAATATATTTATTCTTCAATAATAAAACAAATATTTATGTTCAGACCTTACTTCTTATTTGACTTTACTATTCTCACCTGTCAAAAGTGATCTTAATGGAATGTCCTGGTCTTGCTTCAATCACCCATTCACAATTAAGTGAGTCCTTGTAATATCCTGGCCACCCTGGTGGCAAGATAACACCACTAGATGCTGTCAAATGTCCACCACATGGTGCTGAAAGAAAAAAAAACATGTATATTTGTAACATGCACAGTATCACTAATAAATTATATATTGAAAGAAATTGCAAAAAATCAAATTAAAATGCATAGAAAAAGAAGTTTAATATAGGTTTAATAGTTTAACGCAGTGTTATGAGCACTTTGTTTTCTTCAGACTCATAAAGCCTGCAATGCATCAAGACTCTCTATATATTTTAATACACATAGCATGGCACTTAGGTCTGTCAGCCTTCCTTCTGTTGAAAAGCACAGTATCTTGTTAAAAAATGATAGTCTCATCACTTTTTAGATCCAGTATGATTCTACATTTACATGGAGACATCAGACAAATTGGTCCAAGTAATTATTACTGTTGTACTGTGCCACATTTTTGAGTAATCACTGAGCTCAGTGGAACTGGCAGTTGTAAATATTCCACTGGATCATAGAATGGTTTAAGTTGAAAGAGATATCTGGAAACCATCTAGTCCATTTCCTGCTCAATGCAACAGATTGCACAGAACCATGTCCAGTCACGATCATGCCTTCCCTCCAAAGTCAGACACTCCCCAGGCGTCCTGGGCAATCTGTTTCAATGTTTGACCACTCTCACAGTGCAAGTCTTTTCTCATGTTTAAACAGAAATCCATGTATTTCAGTTTTTGTGTCTTGTCTGGTCATTTTACACCACTGAGGACAGTCTAGTTCCACCTTCTTTAACTCATCCCATCAGTTATCTATACATATTGACAAGATCCCTCTTGAGTCCTGAGCCTTTTCTTCTCTCATTGAGACAAGTACAGTTCTTTCAACCTCTTCTTGTGTGACAGATGCTCCAAGTCCTTAATCATCTTTGTGACCCTTCACTGAACTCAGTGCAGTATATCCACATTTTTCTTGTACTGTGGATCTCAGCACACAATACTCCCGACATAGCCTCACCAATGTTGAATAGATGGAAAAGATCTGTCATTTATTGTCAGCCCAGTTCTTCTGCCTCTCTGCCAAGGTCCCCCTGAACAGCAGCACAAACATCTGGTACACCAACCACTCCCTCTGGTTTTACATCATCTGCATACTTGCTCAGACTACACTCTGCCTCAGCATTCAGTTCACTACTGAAGATTTGAAACAGTATTGGTACAGGACTGAACCCTGGGCTACACCACTATGAATTAGCCTCTGGCTGGACCTTGTGACACTGACTACAATTCTATGAGCCAAATAGTTCAGTCAGTTTTCAGTCCACTTCACTTTTTACTCCTCTAGTCCCTACTTCATCAGTTTGTCATTGAGAATTTTGCATGACACAGTGCCAAACATGTTACTAAAACTGAACATCCATTACTCTCTCCTCATCCATCAGACATTTCATCTTAATGCAGAAAGCTATTAGGTTGGTCAGGCATGATTTCCTCTTCATAAATCCATGTTGATTACTCCTAGTCACCACAGTTTTCTTCATTTTGTCCTAGTTTTGGCTTCAACAGAATTAATTTTCTCGCAGTAGCCATGAGGTGGTGGAGTTTGGAGCTGTGTTGGTGCACCTGGGTTGTTATTCTATACCACGCATACCATCTCAGGGGGTCAGAATTCAGAGACTTCACTTCCAAGAAGAAGGGGATGTGACATCGGGTGGGGAAAAAACAAGAGGGGAGGATCTGGGGGGGGGCATTTTGTCTTTGTCGCGGTGGCCACTCACATGCAGAGCCTGGTTGGGTTGGTTGGTCAATCAGGCAGTCCGGTGAGCACTTTTTTGTACGTAAATCACCCTCTCCTCTATTGTTATGTTATTAATATTGCTATTCTTACTGTCTTACTGCTGTTTTCAGTAAATTGTTCTTATCACAACTCAGAATATCTGCCTTTTGTCTCTCTCTCACAAGGGGGTGGTGGGGAAGGAAGCAGCTGCATGGGGCTTAATTTCCAGCTGGATTTAAACCATAGCACATGGTTTGAAAATGGTTTCAAGGAATATTGTTGCATCACCTTTCGCAGTGATAGAGATGAGACCTGTAGTTCTTCAGATCTTTCCTCTTTTCCTTCTTCAAAATTGGAATTTGCTTTCTTCCAGTCCTTAAGGATCTCCCTGGTTTAAATCAGCTTCCCAAGGTCTTGAGTGACATTGTGATGTCATTGAATTCTTCAGAATTCTTGGCTGCATCCCATCAGGCCCAATCCTGTATGTCAAATTTGTTTAAACGTTCTCTAATCTGATCCTCCTCCATAAAAAAAAAATTAAAAAAATGTATTGCAAGAGGGCTATGAAAATGACAGGGCTAGACAGGGAGCATTTTTCAGAGCAAAATCCAAGGACTTTGGAGCAGGATTAAACAACAGCAGAAATGACAGAACAAATTTAGGAAAACATGAATCCCTTAAAAAATTAAACTGTCATGGCACAGGGCTCTGGGATGTTATGTTTTACTAAAGGCTATGGCATAGTGTAACACAGGAACACTTTCAAGGTCAGGTAAATTTCTCTTAGTATCATTTGTATTGTCCTCATAGAAGAAGTCAATGGTACCATTATCAGAAAATTCCATGTTTCAGTGCAGGAAATCTTGCCAATTTTCTTCTATTTCTCTAAGTAGTGACAAACAAACCTATTATGCCATACAGAAATGGATGGCAACTTGAATTTGTGAGTTGTAAATTAACATGCCTAGTTTTGTTTCAATGTTTTTAACAACACAAAAAAACTAATCAGAGAGGTTATTTGATTTCACTTATGACTTACACTTGGCTCTAGGAATTTTTTCCAGATTTGAGTGGGAAATAAAAAGCAACCTATAAATCCTGAAAAACACCGAATTTTCTTTGAAGCAAAATGAAAGGCCAGTAAAATGGCATTTACCTTACACGTGTACAGTTAATGAAGAAATAAATTTGTTCCATAGTGGTTTTTTTAAAATAAATTTCGTCATATTATAAACAAGTCATAAGGCTGTTGATCCTCAACTGATTATAACACTTCATGTACATCATTTACTTCATGTACTTCAGGTGTTGCTTATAGAGACTTTTATGTATACAAAGACACCGAGCAGAGCAACAACAAAAAAACCCAACAGTTCAGAAATCTCAGACAACTAAATTAGGACCAAACTAAATTATGCTTAAGATGCTTAGTCCAACTGCAGAAACTCCTTCAATTATCAAGAGAATCCACATCAGAAAGGAACATATCCTGAGCGTAACTACTTCCTTCCTTAAAAGAAACAAGGAGCAAAATCTGAAAAAAAAAAAATATCCCCAAACCAGTCTATTAGTTTAATCCTTTCCTCATTAAAAACCAAGTAAACATTCTACAAGGTTCAAAGAAAGGATAACTGAGTGGTACCTAGGTATTTTCTGAAAAAGTAATTTCAGAAATTAATTTTTCCTCTCTTTTTTTTTCCTTAAAAGTGCTCATCTTGGGTCCTTTATCTATGTGTTTTCAAAAATAAAAGTACACAAAGATTACATTGAATACTTTAACAATCATATCTATAGTTTCAAAATGAGAAAAAATCTTCTGATGAAAAACAACACCCTACTCCCTGCTTTGGGGTTGGTTGGGTTTGCTCTAAGAATAAAAGAAAAACCCTGCTCCACTGTGTGACATGCTTTAATCAGGATAAGAAATCCTGCTAGTACAACATCTAGGTTCACATACACTATTTCTAACAGACTGCAAACATGGGGGGGATTCTTCAGTATTTCTAAATTTTCTTTGAAATGCACACTCTTTTGAGAACTGAGTTCTCAAATTGCCCAAATAACAAAATCCATGAGTGATATGATCCAGTCCCTTAAGTAATTGCAATGACACTGAAATTAATGGAAATGTGAGATTTACACCAATTAGAACATTTGGATTAGTTTCTCCCTCCAAAAAGTCTTTTAATTTGGAGACTGTCTACATATCCACTGTTTAATAAAAGATATTCATTTTGAACATGACTTTTAAAAGAACATACTTTAGTAATTTATTAAATGCACTCATCTGCCTTGACTTTAGGACCCATCAGTTAAGCATCAAGGAATTCTGTTGTATTTCATTTTAAAGAGAGATTTAAACCTAAGCAGAGATAGTCTTAGACTGTTTATTCACCTAGGAAAGAACAAGCAAATAAATTTGGAAATTTTTGGGAATATCATGGATATAAAACATAGCTCTGGCTTTCACTATATTTCTCAGGAATAAGTGTACTGCAGGTTATAATATTACACACAGAAATTCAGGTATACTTTCATTTTGAGAACGTTAAAGGGGTAAATTTTCAAAAAAAGACTTTTAAATAGAAACTTTATTTACATTCTATGGGGTAGATAATTATGTTCTTCAGTGTGCTACAGGCAAAACTGTTATAGCAGTTATAATTCACAACCAACTAATGATGGTGACAATCAGAACTTGAAAACAATAGCAACCAGATTTTTAGAATGCTAATTTATTCCAAGAATGTAAAAGCAAGCTATCTTGTTTCTATTACTGCACTCTCATTTGACTGGAAGAGTGTTAAGATGAATGAATAACTTCAGGTAAAGCAGTCTTATTTATGTGCAAAATGTAAAAACTAAGCTAAATTTAAATAGTGTCATTATTCAAACTGTAGGCACAAAGTAAAGATTGTGCCCTTACCTTCACAACGTGGGACAGTGGAGCTCCATACTACATTTCCATCTTGCATAATACAGGTTATGGTTTCAGAGCCTTGAGTCTTCACGAAGCCATCATCACAGTGAAAGGAAACAGAACTTCCCAGAAGGAATCTGTCTCCAAAGCGTCTCCCATTTATAGGAATGCCTGGATCATGGCACTCATTCTGACCAAAAGCTGATAAAAACATAGTAATAATACCAGTAATAAAACAAACAATAATAGCAATAATAACAATCATCCCTTTAAACTGTGTCCTTTTGTTTTGTTTTTGGTTTTTTTTTTTGAGGAGAATAATATTTCAGTTGTAATACAGCGATATGTAAAGCATAGTGCATATTAATATATAATTTAAAGTATAGAAAATTTCTCAATAAAAAGCTTCAAATCCAATGACATTCACACACATGCAACATAGTTGGAATTTAGAAGTCTTTTAGATATGTTTGTTTAGATACACAAGAACCATTTGCTTAAATTTTCCTCTGGACAAAATCCAGCTGTTTTGCCTCTAACATATGGGAATTTGAATTGTTTAATCTGAAGAAAGGGAGGCTGAGGGGAGCCCCTATTGCTCCTTACAACTACCTGAAAGAAAGTTGTAGCAAAGTGGGTATCGGTCTCTTCTCACAGGTACCAAGTGACAAAACAAGAGGAAACGGCCTCCCCTTTTCTCGTCCTGCCATTTTTCAAAGGACAAAAATTATCCCTTCCTATAACAGTAAAAGCCCAATTTAGGCATCTAAGACTTAAAAAAGATTGAAATTAATGAATTCCAGCTTTATGTGGGGAATCTTTCTAAATAATGCAAGAAAACACATTGGCCGCAAACACTATTATTTTAATTGACACAACACAGAAACAGTGCAAAAGGTTTCAAAGACAACTTTATTGTCAATTAACTTCTATAACCTTAGAAGATAATTTCTTTGGCTAAAATGATAGCCTTTATATATATAACATCTTTGAATGACTCATAAAACTTTTAGAAGAGTTAGCAATCTATGGCAAATGTAAAAATGTTTTCTACATGACAATGCCGTTACTAGAGTTTTCTATTGAAAGTACTGTTTAGCAATATATTTTTGTATAAACAAAACAGAGGGCCATCTCTAGTCAGATATTTCTTAGCCTGGTTGCCCGAATGGGAGAGAGTTATTTTCTCAGTAGCTCTCTACATGTACATGACTGGTAGGTCCACATTTAACAGCTTTTGAACTGGTTGTTCAGTTTCAACTAAACTTTGTACATTTGAGAATCGTATTCTCAAAGATAATGCATTCTTAAAATTCTTAAAGGGACAGTAGTCAGATAAAAGAATTATTCTAAATTAGCGTGCTCTTATAGGAAAGACTTCTGTATCAGTTCAGCTGTGTTCTAGACACTAGAAAAACCACTAAGTGTAACTATTATGTGTAACGCAAAAAAGACATCTCTATACTTAGGGGGCTGTATTTTTAAATTCCACACCATTCAACTAGAAAAAAAGAAGATATAAAAGCAAAGCAAGTTCCCAGAACTATTTATTTGCATTGATATCCTAGTTACTTTTTTATACTTCTATGCTTTTCAGATTAACATTTCAATATTTGGGATCTAAGATTAATACCTTTGTGAACTTATTCCTGATGGTTCCATTGAGAAGTATATTTAATTACCTGCACTGGATACTTTGATCTGAATGATATGGACTTTAGTTACATGCTCTGCATATACACAATATGAACAAAGAAGACAAATAATAAATAATGAAGGGAATTTCTCAGCACCATCACAATTAAAATAAATAAATGATAAGGATTCAGATAAGGTAATGAATACAAGGAAGACACCTGAAAATAGTGCAATTATACAAGCATGACAATTTACTTCTGTGTTATAAATATAAACGTTCTCTACTTTCATTATTATGAAGAAAGCATAAAACTAGTAATAAAATAAAAATAGTTCTTACTTGTGTAAGTGATATTAAATCCTCTTCCAGTGGTAGAGTGATCTGACTGAAATTCAAGTCTTACTATGTGCCCACTACTAGCCAACTGAGAAGGAACCTCATTGCCAGAAAATGTGCCAAGAGGTGGTAAATCTGAAATCCCATCATCTTTGACTGTAAGGTAGTCAAATTGAGGTTCTACATCAAAGTCGTTGAAAATCAGATGGATTCTGCTTCCTGGCTCTGAGATAATTAACCAAACACAGTTCATATTGTTCCCATATTCCTCAGGATAATTTGGAGAAAGAATAATTCCAGATGGTGTGGTGAAGTTGAAGAAACATGAAACTAAAGGAGAGAACAATAGGATTCTCAAAATACTATCCACAAACTTTATAAATGCTTCTCTTTGTATTTTTTTTTTTATTCTTGTGGAAAAGGATGCTTTTGAAGCCTGGATGTCAAAACTACTACACATGCATGCAGAAAATGTTTAACACTTTCAGAACATTTTTTTACCCAAGTGAGTCCAAATGACTGCAGCAGGGCCTGCAAGAGATTAGCTTGTAGTGAATACCAAAGAAGGCAAAAGTAATGCTTGATGCATCAGAATTTGCAAAAATTGGCAGGTTTGTTCTGAAATGAAAATGTCACCTCCAAATTTTTTGGAAATTATTTTTTTTTCCAAATATACATTAAACTGTATTTAACAATCAAAAAAAATCCAGCACGAGGGTCAGTTTTGTCTTTAATATACAAAGTTCATACTGATGTAAACAACAGTAGAAATTTAGATGTGACGAAATCAAGAAATTTTGAGTAAATAGTTGAACTTCTTTTACCCTAGTTTCCCTTTGATGGCATAGAGCAAAACCAAAAATGATTCATGGTTATCATTCTTTTTTACACTTTCGAGCCAGTTTTCATCAAGACATTGCCTAACTGCTTTCAGAGTCTTGTGACTAGCATCGTAGTCAGAAGTACAGTATATTCAGAAACACTCACTGCATATTAGTTAAGACAAACTATAACCATTATTCAGCTCTTCAAATGTGTCAGACTGAACTCAGTGTATGTAAATAGGTGTTATAGATTCCGTGGTCTTTCATAGGGCACATGCATATGTAACATTGGAGCACAGTAAAATATTCTACATTGTCAACAGAAACTCATATAGCAATCCAATGCAATACAGCACCAAGAAGAAACACAACTTCTGTCTTCAAAGGGAACGGCAGCTGAACTGTCTCTGTGCCTGGGCTTTACATGCTTAGACACATTTCAGCATTGCAAGGCATATTGAGCATTATTCCAGTCCAGAACAATCTTGCTCAGTTTGTTAAGTCCTGTACCAACACAGCTTCAAAATACATACGTGTCCAAATAGAATAAGACATCTCACAAAGGTTGTTATGGTTGTCAAATCCAGTGCTGAATTATAAGACTATTTATAGGAAAATGTAACGTGATCTGGAGAACTGAAATGTCTAATATACCTGTGTACCAGAAAGGCAAAAAAGAAAAGCAAAAAACCCAACCCAACCCAAATAAAACCCCCCAAAAAAATAATAATAAAAAAAACCCCCACAAACAAAACAAAACAAAAAACAAAACAAATAAACAACTCCCCCCCCCCAAAGAACCCAAAATCCCCCAATCAACAACTCTCTCTTAGCAACAAATATATTTTATCTTTTAAAACAAAAATCACAACTAATGACCTTACCTAACCTTTTCTTATGTTCAATATTCTTAATTTCTTTATATTCATTTTCACACCTTCATGGTATTTCACAAAAAAAACCCAAAAAACAAACAAACAAACAAACAAAACAAACAACAACAACAACAACAACAAAACCCCAAAACCAAAACCAAAAAAAAAAAACAAAAAAACAACACAAAACCAAAACCCGCAATCTTTTCTTATGTAGATCTGCAGAATGTTTTGCACTGCCAGAATGAACTATATATGTGCCACAGAGTCCTTTTAAACACTTATGTGCTATTAGGAATCGCTCATTTAGAGTCTAATTCAACACACATTTACATTAGGAGTGTTAAGTGGTTCAATTAAATATAAAATGAGGGGAAAGAACATTCTAAAAACAGTGCTGCATGATGTTCCCCATAAATGAGATCCTGAGTCAACTGAAAAAATACCAAACCATGACTGAAAAAGTCTTCTAGGTACTTTGAAGTATTTTCCTGTTGGTTAGTCACAAATGCTAAGAAAGGCAAGAGGTTAAGGTCAGGAAAATAATACAGAAAAAAATATAATAATTCTTACAAACACAGCTGGGTTTGTTGCCAGACCACTGGTTATTTTGTTGACATGTAATCGTTCTCTCTCCCACCAGTTCAAAAGCTGCTTGACATTCAAAGGTAAGTGTGTCTCCATGCAGAAAACTGCTGCCCGTCCTTTTGCCATATGATGGAATTCCAGGGTCTCCACAACCTCCTTTCTCTATTTCTGAATATCGAAAAATTCAAATGCAATAATAAGAAAAATATAGTTGCAATAAATTTATATGTCAGTATCAGAAGTATTTTCAAAATATTTGGCATCATGCATTAAACTAATATTTACAGCTCAAAATGAGGTAAATGTTGTAAAATCGTCTCAAAGATGACTTTAGATCTTAAGTCTTTTCACAAGCTAAGAGCTTCCATACCAGCATTGCTGCATTGTTGGAGATAAAATACTTATGCTTAACTGCATGACTGCACTGACTTACAGCATATTTGAAGGTAAAATTATAAAGCCACAGTATTCATCCTACCCATGGAGACATACTATGTGTAGATTGTGTTTCCAGCAATGAAGTACTTGTACTAAAGAATCTCAACTCTCACATCTGCAATTCTATTTATAAGTCTATTAACAATATGATTAAAAGTATATAATTTACTGATAGAGTCAATGGATTTCAGTTTAAAATAACTAAAGTAGAATAAAAACAAAACTGAGGAATTATTTCTTAATCTCATACGTCAAATTAGAGCCACATTTTTCCCAGCTGCATTCAGCTATGCTGCAAATAAATTAATATTTTGGATTATACTTCAAGATATTCTCTAGGAGCTCTGCTTCTTAAATTATTTGATTTGCAGATCTCAAATCTACATAACCAAGATAAGGCTATAAAAAATTCAAGTCTTATAAAATTTATGAATACCATAAGTATTAGGAAAGAAAATGTAAATATTAATTGCCTCTGATAGAATCATCTTACAAAATACTATACACATTGCTGCCCATCAGAAAATTAAGGCTCCATTTCTTTGCCATTAAATTGAAAGCAATTTTTTTTAATTAACTTGCCTTTGATCAGAAAAAAATAACAACAAATCACTTCTGATTCCATAAACTGTGTTGCTGCACATGTAATGAAATTATGTAAATCTGATTCAAATGAAAGTAGAGATAAAGTTCTTGGTATTTAAATATTTCACAGTTCAGTCCAACGTATGAAATCAGAAACACTCAAGATAACAAGAAAATTCAACTCACTGCATAGTATTAAATATTAATATAATTTACCACCATTGAAAATGTTTGCTGTCAAATATTGTTAAATCTAATAATGTTAAATCCCAATAGAAGTGTATACCTTGAGACACCAACTCCAATAGAAGTTTTAAGATACAGGATACAGAATTATGATATGTGAAGGCAATCCACTATGTTTACACCTGTAAAGCATTCATTAACAGATTGCTGACAGACATGTTCAGAAAGGTATGCTACACATTTCACAACATAACGGGTTACTTGACCTGCTGGCGACCTGATGCACCCACTTATTATTTTATTTAAGTAATTGGTCTTAACAGAAAGTTAGAATGTATAAATTAATAAAAACATTTTCCAAAATGTCCAGTTCCCAAATGCAATACAACATTGGGAGAACAATTTTATAAATAATATTTATAAAAAAGGATTCAAAATTATATATACAAATGCTTTAGTGTAGCTTCATTTGCCTGCTCTTACTGAGATATTGATTTTTACTGCCACAGAGTAGCACTGAAAACCTGTGTGTTTTCAGCTACGCCCATCTTTACATAATACATCAGAATACACTTTTTAATCACATTTTAGAAGTTCATCTTCCTCCCTGACAGCAGACCTATAACTAATCCAGCACGTGAGAATGACCATAAACTCTTTGCCAAATGTTTGTGCCACATACTCTTTTCAAAAAATCTTTTGTGTCTCAAAAATCAGGGCAATTCTGTCTTAGGCAGAAGTGTCAGAAAGCAAACTGTCTCCAGGGATTTGCAAAAGCATTGCTGAAGATTTAGCCCTTAAAAGAGAGCAACAGGTGTTTCTTTCCGTAGTCTACAGAGGAAGCAAAAAAATATCTTTAAGTAATAAATTTACTGAAGTAGAAGACAGATCAGGATGCTTTCTAACTCTCAGGCTATCCATCCAAGTCATAGGAAAAGGCTATGGATCAGTGAACTAAAACTTTCTAACAGAAATTACCATGAGTTAAGATTTCTGGAGGGTTAAAAATTCCTTTTTTTTTTTTTTTTTTTGGAGGAAACTACTGCAATAACTTTGTAGTCAGATCTGAGTTCTTAGTGAGGAAGGCAAGAACGCAGTATAAACTCAGGGGACCAACCAAACACTTTTTTATCCTTAATACATCACCCTTCACCCAAGAATGCCCAGTTTTCTTGGGTTGATGTATAACTCAAATTCCTAAACATCTTATTTGCAAGCATAAAACACATATACATATTAAAAATATAAATACTAATTACAGATCAAACATTTTAAAAAATATTTTATTCTTTGGAAAAATAACTTTTTAATAAAATCTGTCTCATAAAAAACAATTTAATGATAAATTTCAGGTTCTTTCAAAGACAATAGGAAGAATTTTTGAATCAAATTATTTTATATTGAAAAGCCTCATATAACTCATAAAATTGTAAAAATTAATTACATTAACTTTATTTCTGTTTAAATCTTCAGGGTCTGTGCCTGTTTGTTCAACATATAAACAATCCAGCAGGTATGACAGATTTATAAAACACTTCTGAGGATCTTATTTGCATTTTGGCAATAAAGAGCTAGAAAAATTCCATCCATGTCTAGGAATCTACATCTTCACAAACCTTAAATTGAAGACTGCATGTATCCCTAACAGGAAATCTACTCTAGTCAAAAGTTATTCAGGCTGACAGAAAACACTCACTGTAATTCATAGGATCATCATAGGATCATAGAATTTGGGTTTGAAGGAGCCTTAAAGATCTAGTTCTAACCCCTTTGTCATGGACAGGAATACCTTCCACTAGGCCCAGGTTCCTCAAATCTGTCCTGGCCTTGAATACTCCCAGGGATGAGGTATCCACAACTTCTCTGGGCAACCTGCTCCAGTGCCTCATCACCCTCACAGTAAAGCAATTCTTCCTAAAATCTAATCTATAGCTACCCTCCTTCAGCTTAAAGCCACTCCCCCTTGTCCTATCCCTGGATGCTGTTGTGAAAAGTCCCTCTGCAGCTCTCTTAAAGGCTCCCTTTAGGTACTGGAAGGTGCTCTAAGGTCTTGGCAGAAAGGGTTGCCAAGCACTGGACCAGGCTGCTCAGGGAAGTGGGCGAACACCATCCCTAGCAGTATTTAAAAGGGATGTAGATGTGGCACTTAGGGACATCATTTAGTGGTGGAGTTGGCAATGCTAGATTAATGGTTGGACTCAATGATCTTAAATGATTCTGTGACTCTCTTTAGTCAAAAGTTATGTTTTCATTACATATATTAACAACCCAAAACTTAGGGAAGACAGAGAAAGCCAAATTAATGATTCTGTATTTACACATGAAGGATACACTTTCTTTATAACTAGATCTAGAGTAGTAGGCACGTAATGATTCCCAACATTTTTCTATCCTCTCGGATTTTGCACAGATTTTTACTTCATTGCCCTTTCTGGTACGTGTTTGACTTGTACTGATTTGGTCAGTAAACAGGTTTTTTTTAAATGTCTAAATGCAGCTGAGGTGCATTGTACATATTGTTACAACACATGCATTGATTATTCTGTTTCATAAATTGCAAAGATGGTCTGTATCAGTTTGCTAAACAAGAGAACATTTCAGACCAATTCAGTTGAATTGGTTGAGACCTTAGAAAAATCTGTTGAGCTATTAGATAGAAAATGTGGGATAGAAAATGTTCTTAAAATAACAGACATGGAAATAGGATTATTCTGTGTACTCATTCAATGTTGGACTTCTTTTGATCTGAGTTCTTGGAGTTGTGTGAACTTCATGATGTTTGCACATAAACTCTCAAGCTTAAATTTAAACATCAGCTTCCTCTGGTTACCAAAATATTAATATGCAATTGTTCTTGGCTTTCATGTACCCTCTTTCAATAGCCTGGGGAAAGAGACTTTTCATCTTGTTTGTAAACTAGAAATATTTACTCAGTTTCAGGGAATATTCTTTCTTTAATGTTAGAAGAATGACAAGATTAGATTTCTGACTGTTAGATCATATCTCTGAATTTAATTGAAAGATATTTCTGTTGCTCTGTTTTCTTTCAAATGAAGCAATATGGCAATTTAAAAGTGATATTAAGCATCTAAATATGTATTATGACTACTATTTGAAATGTATCACATTGCAATTCAAGTCTTTTGACGTAAAGACTGACTCAGGTATCAGAAATATATAACAAATGTATAATAAAATAATTAATAGATTATAAGATTTTGCACTCTTAAACTTATTATTCATGGTAGCAGTAATTTACGTTTCCCCCCTTGTTACTAGATTACAAATACACAGTTTAAATTAAATTCTTAGTGTTGCTGTGTTTTCATTCACACTATCCAATATTCTAGTTTAGATGATTAGTGAATCATGTAATCATTAAATCTGAATCTGGATGCAACCAGAAGAGTATAAATAATAGTCTCACACATGAATAATTCAGATGTACAAATACAATTTAAACTAAATATATGTTTTATATATATTTATACAAATATAAATATACGAATATATTATTAGTATCCATTAATAATTATATAAATGTAAATATAATTATATATATTTATATTTATATATAAATATATTTATATATTTTTGCTCAACATGTGAATTGAGCAAAAAAAATTTGTTTCAATAAGAGGTATAAAATAAACTTCAGGTTCCTATCAGAAAGTTGAAGTCAATAGCTCTAAAACCTATATTTGACAACATTTCATAATTATTATGTTAGCTATAGTCAAGATAGATTAAGGGAAGTTGTGAACTGACACAGGTATGCATTTAAACACTTCCAACCCCCCAAAATAAGAGAGTTTAACATCTAAACTCTGAGAGGTCACAGCAATTCATGTTCCATATATGAGAAAACCGATGATTTATTTTATCTTACTCCTCAAGCCTCCCTGTGTTAACAGTCGTAATACCTAATGCAGTTTAAAATGCATGCGGAGAAACCCTTATGCAAACAAAACCTTATACAAAGAGAAGGGATAGAGAGATGCTCAGGATTGCAGAAGAGGACATAAGTACAGGAATGAGATTATATACATGATTCCTGCAATGGAACATAGGAACAACTACTGAAGAAGAAAATGGTAAATCAAAACTGACAGAAAAAAATATTTCAGATAGCACATAATTGGACCGTAAATGTGACTATTAAAGCTAAAATGAGGTCGGCTTACAGCTAAAAAGAGGATGGCCTTACATGATCAGTTTATAGATGATCACAATTTTATCATTATTCCAGTAAATTTCTTCAAAGAAGTTTAACAGTGCAATTTATTATCAGTCTCCAAGTGTAAAGACCTCCTTCACAGATCATATAGTTCCCAGCAGCATTCTAAGAGACTCTCACATTTTCTCTGAAATGTTTTGTCCTTGCTGTTATCAAAAAGACCACAGATCATATCCAGTAGATTAATTTTTGCTGCTTCCACCTTATTGCATTCTGTATCAATACTAAAAAAAACCAAACATGACCTTAGAATCAGATCGATGAAAAAACAACAACTTTTCTAGGAAATCAATTTAAGCTAACAGTTCACTATCGTAGCATATGGGTGGCTAGCCCTAATAATAACAATGTATTGCACCATATTTTATGATATAAAAATCCTTGAAAGCAATAGAACAATAAAGCAGAAAACAAGTTTTACAACAAATATGTTCTTTAAGTTTAATATTTACTGTGTACTTAAATATGTTATTACAGCATACAAAAAATAAAACATTGGTTTGTTTACCATCAATTTTACATGTCTGGGGTAAATGCAGATCAAATCTGAACAGCGATGAGGAAGAAGCTTTTTGTTACTTGTTGCAAAAAAAACCTGTATGCTACCTACTAATCAAGTAATGATATAGCATATGAAATTCATTATCAATATTTGTAGAAAAATAAATCTGGAAAAAGCCCTTTATTATGAGTTTGCAGGCACAATGATAGGTTCTGATTTGACAGCTTGGGTTCAGAAACAGAAGCTCTGGCATACTAACAATAACTGTATGAAACTGTAAGCTATTGATAATGTTAAGAATTGCTGGGAAAGAAACAGTGAACAAAACAGAGAATAGTATTCTGATCTCATACGTAAAACTTCCAAAATTTCATTTCCATGTTGAATTTTACATGTAGTTCTGCTCTTCCATTTATAAAAGGTAACATTAGAACTAAGGAAGGAAAACAAAAGATCAAAGTTACTGAGGAAATGAGGACAAATTAAATAGACTACAAATCTCTTATTCTGGGGAGGCGAAATTCATGTGTTCAAAAAGTTATTGGACAAATACATGGAAGAATATCTTATCAAGAGACAAAGTACTTCAGGCATGCATCACTGGAAACAGAGAAAATACTCTGTTTCTTGATTTATCACTGTATAATTCACCATTTCTTCCCTAAACATCTATTATTGTTAAGTACCAATATGCTTTTGGTCTCACTGTAGATTTTTATTCTAATGTTTTGTGATAAGGAACATAATATTGTTCAAATTATAGTGTTCATCTTGCTTTACTACTGGAAAGAGTAGGGCCTGTCAACACAAAGGACTGAGCAGTGCCCTAAACAAAAGTTAGTACAAAGTTATCCTGTAGAAAGAAAGTTAGAATGTTATGAAAAATAGGCAGTACAGGAAAAAGGAAGTGCAGCTGCCTCAGAAATTATCAGAACAACATAAGGCTGACTATTGTGAAAAGGCAAACCATGGAATGAGGCAGAAGGCAGTAACAAAACTTGTAGAATTAAATTGTCATTAAAATTAAGAGAAAGAAAAATAGCTAGCAGGAAAGTAGAACGAAGAACACTTTCACTTTTCTAGAAAAAAATCCTATCTAGGTAAAAAATGTTTAAATAAAATTAAGTGAAGGGCAAAATAGGAAGAAAACAGCTTAAGGACCATTTAGAAAACGTAGACACATTCAAAGGAACAGGGCCTAATTAAATTCAGTACTTAAACTGAAGTAGTCAATGAACTATTAGCAATTATCTTCAAGAACTTATGGAGAACAAAGAAGGTTCCGCATAACTGAGCAAGGTCACGTGTATTAACGGTCTCAAAAACTGGAGAGAAGGGGAACCAAGGAATTAAGCAAATACCTGCATATATGATTTGTACCCACAAACCAGGAATATTATATGCTTTATCTTCCTTTACAATGGAATATCCTTAAACATCTTTACTTAAAATTATCTTAAGTCCTGACAAGAAAGACATGGTAGTTGTCTAGAAAAGAAAATCAATGCACTATTACTAGCAAATCATTTGCAATAGGGTTGTAAAGCCAAACCCTGATCCTAAGCAAAGTAATGGAACAGCCAACACAAGACACTATTTCTAAAGGGTTAATAGACAAAAATATAATTACCAGTAGTTAACGTCGTTTTATGGAAAATTGGCCATGTGATACAAACAATATGTTTTTCATATTATAAACTCAGATGATACAATATATTTGGACTTCTTTCAACCATTTAAATTAGTGATACATGGCATTCTAATTAAGAATTGGCATCACAGAAAATTAATTTACCACACATTAAATGGATTGCAATTAGATAATTACAGTATTTCAAAGCATAAATGGTAATAAAGAATTAAAATTAGATAATAGAACTGCTTCAATTAGCTTAATATATACTTTTTTTAGCCCAATCCTAACAGTATGTTACACAAATATTACAGAAAAATAGTTAAACAATACTGCCATACTATTTTCAAGATGTTTTAGCCTGACATATATTACAGGTGTGCACGTCTTCTCGAGCGTATGTACCCACATAAGCATTCCTTTTTCTCATACTCTTAAAATAAACCCTCACCAAAATCTCAAGCCTCTGGCAGCTGAGAATTTTGTAAAGTACAATTAATATCAGACGGGAGGATCTTATCTTCCCTGAGTATCCACTTCTGTACCTTACAGTGGGTGTGCATCCTCTTTAAGGACCAGGAGTGATAAGTACAGTTTCATAAAAAAAATGAAAGGTTAAAATCATGTGTGGATTTGCTGGAGCTTCAACATCAGTACGTTTCTAATGCAGGTTGTAGACACAGTAAGTGCTCAAATGAAAAAGTTAGCTTTGAAAGCAACCAAACGTACCAATATTGGTACAGTGTGGACATCCAAATAATTTTGGTTTTATCATATTTCAGTAAAGAAGCAAGAAAGATGAAGTATTGCTCCAAAAAAATATTCTTTTGAAGGAAAAAAAAAGAAAAAGAGAGAACATCTTTAGGCCTTACACTTGTATATTCTGCCCTTGCAGGACAAATCCTCCAGTGTTGGACTCAGTCCAGCACCTTTTAATGTTTTTTGGCAATGCACAATTTCCCCAAGATGTCAAAGTTTCTCTCTTTGACTAATTTTGATACTTTATTGCACGGGCACCCTTTCTATCTAGAGTGAAGTTCCTGTTGTTCTTATCTATATCTTGTATGTTTCAATTTTTTCTGCTGTGCCTCCACCTTTATTGGCTCCTGTCCTCTTGGTTACCCAAGATTTCTGGGGTGGGATTAAGGAGATAACTTTCCTTCTCTTTCCAAAAATGCCGACATGCCCAAGGATTAACAACAAAAGTTTTTTCTTCCCTAATACAACACACTTTCTGAGGAACATAATCTAATACAAAACTACTCTGTAGATAAGTAAAGGAAGTCTCACAGCTTAGAATACAGTCTGGAAGTTATTCCATATAAACATAGAGAAACAGTACATATCCATATGCACATGTAAATATTTTGTAGGCATAGTATGCATACAAGAAAGCAAATAAACAAATAAAATTCATGTGGTTTTCCAGTAACAGCAATTAAAAAACTGAAATTTCGTAGAGGCATGTAGGAACTTCTTGAGCATTAACTATTTATTTGACTTTGCATAGATAGACTGGACTTCTTAGTCTTAAAATTCCATTCAACATCTTGGTTTCCCATTTTTACACCCAGAAGAAAAAATGAAGGACAGGTTGGGTTATAATAGGGATTTAACAGTGTCAGTTGTTTTGGTGAAAAAAAAGTCTCCCTCTCAGTATTGTTTGTCTGTAGAGGTTAACTGCACAAACCTAAAAACCCCAGCAAACTGTTCCATGGAAATCCTGTGTCTGTTACTGTATAATAAAGCTTATCTATGGCTTTCATAGAGTCACCAGGATACAATTAAAATCTGTTCATTAAAAAAAATTGATTTTCAAAAAATATTTGACAAGTACAGTGTTGTCTTGGTTTGCTGTTTAGTTTTGTGTTTGATTTTTTGAGTTTTTTTTTCCAAATAGCACAAGGCAGGGGGGAAATGTAAACTTGTATTTATGTTGTTCCTATCAGGTACATGATCTGGTGAAAGTACACCCAAATGTCTGTATTATAGAGAAGCAAACAGATCAGGTATAGTCAGGTTACTTTATATACTTTCAATCTTGGCAAATTAAATGACAATCCCAATAAATCGGTTGTGTCCACTTTTATTGAGCATATTGTGAGTGGAAATTTAAAAAATTGAATTAATGGAATTAATGGAAATTAAGAAAAAAAAATTTTTTTTTTGACATCCAATTCTTGCTAAAATCTGTTAAAATTCCTCCTCTTTTCTCTGCATATTACTTTTACCAAAATAGCACAGGAGGAACCTCTGTCCATGGTTCCAAGCAGCTGATTAGATCTTGAACCAGACTCAATATGATAATATTTGTAAACACAGTCCAGCAAAGTTCAGTTGCAAGCTGAATAAGCTTGACAAATGATACTCACCAAAACTCAATAACCTTTTCTACAGCATGCTAATATACCACAACAGAAGAATTAACAGACACAAGCTTTTATATCATGTTCTCTATAAAGGTGACTGTATAAAAACATTTCCCTGTTTCAGAGGTCATATAGACATTAAAAAACTAAAAGTGGTAACAAATGTTAAGACCCTGGAATTATCAAAGACAGATAGACTGAAATGTGGTGAGTACTGCAGATCATAGGAAATATCCAAAAGGTTTATATATTCTGGTTCTATCTAAGTTTTAAAGTCTTAGTTCTGCAAGGAAGGCTATGCAAGTGCACACACACTAATACCACTCTCTAGCATTGAAACAAACCCAAGTATACTCTCTACCTGAGAGAGATTGTCTTAACTTTTATTTTCTTTCAAAAGAGCAGAAAAACACATCAACAGGCATACCGATAGATATAGACTGGAAACAGTTTACATATATATTTACAAGGACTCATGTTTCATTTATTTTTTTTATTACAATTGATACTGTTAGAGTATCTACAAAACATTCACTGCTTTATTTTGTGCTCTACTTGTGATGATTTTAAAGTAAATAGTATTCTGCTTTCCAAAAGTTCCTTAAGTACCAAGCTATTCTTTGGACACTGAAAGGAAAAATAAATACCCTCTGCAAACACTACTAATGCCAAGCCTACAAGTGAATTGTAAAGAAAATGTTCTTTTAAAATCTCTCCATGAAGGGTGCATAATGTCCTAGTGAAGAAAGGACTGACCACGGCTATGCTGACCTAGAAAGGTCAGAGGAGAGGTGAAGGTGCAAGGCAGTAGCAAACTGTTTTTCACTGACAGTCAGTGCATTGTATTCAGCTTCCTCTGCACATATACCCCATTTAAAGTAGTTCATTACTTTTTGCACTTCAAAACCTTCACTGTACAGTGCTATATAAACTATGTTCTGAGAACACCAAGACTCCATATTTTAGAAGATCCATTTTCTAGTAAATGTTGTTAGTGCTTCTTAATTAGAATAAAATTGTGTTTTCAGAAGTATTTAAATGCAAACAGAGCATACAAGCACACACAATACTAAGTAAGATATCATTGTAGCTTTTTGTTAACCTAATTCAGCAATTCTCACATGTAAAAAAAGAGACTGAATAGATTTTATTTTTATATGCTACCATATATATAACAAAGAAGTCAAAGGTACAAAGTCTGAAATTTGTTCTTGATAAAGTTTTAGATTAGGAAGTATTGGTTTTCTCAAATTTCACAGCAACATGAAAATAAGCCATTATATCATCTGAAAAACGATAACCTCCTTTAATCTAAATGGCTAATAAAACTATAGAGCAATATAAAAACGCTGCTCTGGAGGATATGCTGACTTTGCAACAAGTGGAGGTGTTAGTATGTCACACCAATTTCAGTCAAAGTGTGAAATTTATGTCTGTTTATGAGCTGAATAGATAAATCATACAGTTATTGAAAGGACATGGGGAAGATAAAAAGTACTGAAGAACTCTGAAGAACACCTTAGTGAAATAAATGTACTTTATAGAGGATCTTACTAGTAGACATCTGTGTGTCAGAATTAAAATCTTCAACTGTTGCTTAATATTTCCCACAGATCTTCCTTTAGTAAAAATTACTAGCATTAATTGTGTTTTCAGTAATATTTGAGATTCAAATATAATTTTCCATTTGAAATCATGTGACTTAGTAATCAAGTGTGACATTTAAGAAATTCAATAAATGCTATAAGCAAGGCACAAATAATGCAGAAACTGTTTAATGACCCAAACCTGACCATCTTTTGTCTTTTCATAGTGTTAGCTACTAAAGTAAAAGCATACCAATAGGCACCAAAATCCTAAAAGCTGCCATCTACTTTAATGAGATGATAATAAGAATCTAACTTAGCTTTAAAAAAAAATGGAAAAAAAATGCATATGAACAAGAAATTCCAGATCTTTTAAAAATCTCAGTAGTAGCTAAAATGCATCTGCTATATAAAAATATAATTATGTGGGTTGTGCAGAATCCCAGTACAGCATTTCTAAGACACCTGTTTTACTAAATAAGTTTACACACTATACTAGAAATTAGCAGTGGTGGGGGTGGTCTACAGTGGCTGGGACAATAATAAGGACTCCAAGGATTTGGATGAAATCCAGTGCTGGTTTGTATGGAGCACGCTGATGCCATACACCAGCACTCTGATAGCAAAGCACTGGGCTGACTCCTGTGTATATCCTGGTCTGACTAAAAGAGCATCTCTATTCCCCCTCCCCTAAACCCTGGGGTCTTGTATCTCAGTTATGGAAGGACTCTCCCACCAGGTCTGGCCACTCAAAGGAAATGTGGAGAATCTCTTCTTCCTTGCCCCTGCTGGGATCAATCACAACGCACATGTACACACGCGTGCTTTTCCCTAACTAGGAAAAGAACACAGCAAAGGACAGTAAAGCCACACTGAACGACGTGCAAAAGTGCTCGCTCAGGTGTGCCATTGTCCTCAGATTTATGCAGTTTAATCCTCCTCAGAGGATTTGTATTCTTCTTTCAAAGAAGATTAAGTTGCAGTTATGAAGGGTCAAAAGGTCACTGAAGGAGAGGTCTTACACAGGGATTTAAAGTAGATTACTCAGCAAAATCTGTACTTTAAATTTATTGTACCTTGCTTTTTTTAACATTTATGAGTATCTCCTTGCAGATGTAACAGACATTTACAAAAAATAAAGGTAAATCCTATTTCCAGGGTTTTTTCACTGGTTTTCATCCAAAGAACACCAGCTTTTATAGCTGGGTGTATCTTAAAAACTAGAACATGGTCTTTATACATAATAACACTAAATATAAGATAAGCTATATTATTTTAAAAGTTTATGCAAAACTTACTGAATTAATTTTGTGGTATGTAATGTATTCTAATGTACATACAAGAAAATCACAATAGGAAAAAAATTGAGTAAATTTTGAGGTGAGAGATTATATTTAGAGTCTTTGAAATTATACTAATATGTGAAATGCATTTTATATATCTGTAAATGCATATATATGTATTTTTTAAATGGCTACTATAAAGTCTTAACTGGAAGAACGATTTTGTATACAGTGTTTTAGGGTCACTTTACCTTTGTCTTCAGCTTGTAATAAGAATAGACATTTAATATTTTTTTATCAAGTTAACCTGTGTTGTTTCACAAAAGAAACTATTAGTATGCTGACATCATGCATATACATGCACAGAAAATCCTGTGAGAGTCAAAATCTGACTCAAAATTTATTTTTTTTTTTTTTTTAGGTTCTAGATAAATATTTGTTTTAAGAAAAAATTACCATAATACTGCATTTTGCCTTAGAGAAGCACAATAAGTATCAAGATTATTAAAACAATGTTTTCTTTAACGTTTATTGACTTCAGGGATAACATCACTTCTCACAGCTCATTCCCACATTTTTTTGGTAGATATACTTAGAAAAAAAATCAGTATTAGAATTTTTGGACTTGGCAGTGTTAGATTAACAATTGGACTCAATGATCTTAAGGGTCATTTTCAACCTAAATATTTCTATGACTCTGTCAGTACAGTCCAACATGTGTCAGTCATCATATCATTTAAGCAATTCTTCCATTATTGCTGGGAAAAGTTGGATACCTAAAGTAACATAGACAGGAAAATGAAGCTTACAGTATGTGTCATCACTGGTGAGACAACATGATATCTGATTTATTACTCATTTAAAATCAAGTGTTCGATTTTTAAAACCAGAATGCATGTCATACATCCAAAGGCTTCACAAGTTAGGGGGAATATAGTTGCCATGGTTTGAACCATGCAGAAAAAAAATACAGAAAACTGGCATAAAAATAAAATACTCTATAAGAAGTATTCATATTCAAAAGAAAAAATCTCAATATACTATCTGTTGCTGTCTAGCGATGATGCAACTTTCTGTCTGACTATCATTTGCAGAAACTTTACAAATGAATGGCAGATGCTTAAGAATTCCAAACAATCTCAATTGTAGATATTACCAGGAAATCTTGAGTATGTTACCACTTTATAAATTAAATAAGGCAAATTACTAAAATAGAATTATTTTGGCCTAAAGAGTGAAAGAACCATCTTCTTAGGTAATGTCAGTGGACAGCTGAGTTCATGGTGTATACACTGTGGTGTTTTCTATATTAAAAAAATTGGAGAAAGTTTTAACTGGCAAAAAACTATTTCTGTTTATCTAAAATTATTAAATTGTTGTATCAAACTTTCAAACTGAGCTTTATCTGCTAAAAAATAAGACTAGAATTTATGTTTCAAACACTTAGATTAATCCGTTCAGCTTCATTTCTTGTTTGTTTTCAGTAGAAGGAAAAAAGTGCAAAGAAAGATCTGTCAGAAGTAAAAAAAATAAATAAATAAAAAAAATCTCTCCAAAAGATCAGTTACTTATACTTAATTCTCACATATATGTTGCTAGAATCTTCTTTTTAAATGCCAGTTTTATTTTTAAAATTTTTTCTTAGTGTTTGAGAAAAATCATCAAACGTTAATAATGTTTTTTAAAAGCTATGGCAAACCTTAATTAAAAGTTTAATTAGAATCTGGAAATAGCATTTATGTTAAGGTCAAACACAGTGGATAAAAAGTTATAAAACATTAGATCAATAAAAATATCTGAGCTGTTTTCTACACAAAATGTGTTTCACTATGATGTGAAACTGCTTTCCAAACAAGTCTGACTAGCAGAATGATCTTCACTGGCTATGTGAAAACATAACAATTCTCTCTTTTTCAGAGGCAACATGTTATTGTTTCAATGTTTAATACTTTTATGAAGAGAGGCAAACAAAGGGTTTCAACTTAACCTGTGAAGTCAATCACTGAAAAGATATGAATGCACATATGTGTCATCAGTCAGACACAGCTGCAGTCTGGAGGGGAAGGGAAACAGCAGCTTCCCAGCCACAGTCATGTCATATGACTAAGAAAGAATACATGTGTTGTGTACTGGCTGTACCTAATCAAATTGTAAATGTGGAAAGTTCTAAGAATTTTGGGGTTTTTTACCTTGTAAATTCTGAATTTTAAGTAACGGACACATTAACAAAGATATTCCTTAATGAATCAGGAAACTAAAAACGTACACTGATACCTGGTCTGTAAACCACACTATTTTTAACATGAATATTCTTATCCAACATATTGACAATGTCCATGATTAGCACAATAGAATGCATTGCATTAAAGGTTATAGTAAAAGAGGCTAATACGTTGTTAAACAGCATAATTGAACAAATACGTGTTAATCTTTAAGTAAATTGAGATGAAGAAAAAAGCACACACTTGAACAATGTTCTGAATTATAATATACAAAAACATAATACAAAAAGAAAACTTAAAATACATGAAATATATGAAAGAGAGAAAAGCTTAAAGCAAAAGAAACTCAAAGTTTTCACTGAATGACTTATAGATGTTTTCTTTCCAAGCATTACACTATAAATAATGATTTCCCTGTGTGCATGTCCAATTGTGAGAGTCTTAGACAGTCTTAATTCCATTTATTTCTTTCAGCACAGGTTTTATTAAACCTCCTAGCAGTAACAGAGTTTTATATCAACAGTGGTAGTGTAATAACATTTATAACATAGTTGTGTTTTTATTATAAATACTCCATCAATTTAAGGTTTACTAAATACTGTAGCTGTATGCAAAAAGACAACCAACGTTTATCTGAGCAACTGAAATATATTTTTGAAAGTATTTTTCTACTAGTCTCAAAAGGAAAGAAGAATCTTCTTCCAAACAGTCATAATGAAGAGCTTAAAGCTTAACTGCTCAGTTGAGCTTCAATACAAATAAAGGTTGGAAGCCTGACATTTTCAGCTGCTTGCAGGAGCTGATATACTTCCTGACACCTCCACGAATTCTTAATAACTTCAAATTACATAAAGTGCTAGAATTATATCACTGAGTCACCAGATTTATTTTATAACACTGCTATGATCTAAAGGATAGGCTAGCAAAATAACTTAATTACTTTATATAACCACCTTTATATAACCTTTATAAAGGCGGGAATAAAAAATGAGTTCTAAACAGGCTATAAAACAGATGTTGTTATACTTGTTATCAGGAAGTCTGGAAGTCAAAAAATTAAATATTTTTATCAGACTGACAGGTTTACAGGGTTGAATGGGAGAAAAATCTCAAGCAGAATAAAATTATAAAACATTCACACCTAAAACTTCAAGCTGAAGCTGTCATCTGCTTTTACGTCAGTGCGGTACAGCCAACAGGACCACAAGCACAGCAGCAACCTAATGATCAGCTGGCTGCACGATCCACCTTGGATCCTAAGAGCCATAAAGCACCTATTTTTTTAGATGTGGAACACCCATAAAATGCGTGGAATAAGCCAAACTCAGGCACGTTATTCACTTCATCAATCATTTCTTTGGCTTCTACTGCAATCTGACATCACACTTTGATGCTGCTACAAGGCCTACCGTCATAGTAACATGTTGCTTTATCCTGACCTGGAAATGCATGGCAATGACTATGCCTAATTTATTCACTTAACAGCTAAATGCATGCTTGAATCAATATTAAGAAGTGGCATAAGCCAAATCTTCCTGTTGATTCAAAGCTGCCTAAATACTACATCAGATCATATGTGCCAGACAAGTTTGGGCATGAGTGGTCTTCACTTGTGGCCAAAACAAAATAGAAATGCAGCTCAAGAAGAAAACTAACTTAGGAAAAAAAAAAAAAAGAATAAAGAATTACTTTAACTACAAATTATATACCTGTTGTATGAAAAAAAAAATCCTTGTTTTAGCCCATGCCCAGCAACAAACTGCGAAAAAAGCATGCTCGTAAAAGTATAGTTTTAGCATATCAACATACTTTGTTGGTGTTACCAGACCATCGTGGGACCTCAAAGCGGTGGTGTGATGATTTGAATATTGTTTTCATCACTTAGTGCATGTTATATCTATTTACATGTGTGTATGTTGTTGATCTTTATATATGCGGTACGATTGAAAAAAAATCACTTGAGAGTCATTGTATGGCAGGACTGGAAACAAGATTAGAGCTTAAAAAATTCAGTAAATAGTTTATTAATTCAAAATAAGCACTTTTGGTGAACCTAAACCTATTTAACTGGAGTGCTCTGAAGATACCAGGCCCTGTTCTAATGCATATTTTAAATTTATTCAGACTGAAGCAACTTCAACAAGGGAGATTGGCAACAACGTTCATCAAGATTACCACTGGGCATGTTTATAGCCAGGAGATTATGTCCTAGGATTTCAGACATCTCCCTTGTATGGAAAAAATACACTGAAGTCTTTCATAATCTTACTGAATACCCAGGGAAAAAGAAAAAATAAATGAGAAACATAACTAAAACTTACAGTCTGTTTTTATAATTTCTTTACTTTCTAAACAGGTCTATCACTGAAACTGAAAGCTGTCTTAACAGCCTGAATACTGTAATTTTTTTTCTCTAAATGTTTCCTTCTCATTTTTTTTGTTGAAAATTTTATTTTTAAAGTAGCACTTTTTAGTGCTTATATACACATTGAGAAATGTTAGTGGGTTTTATCATGAAGTATCAGCTGTGAAATGCATAACGTAATTTTGTTTAATTTATGAAGACCTGTGGAGTGACACCTGGTCATCTTGGCTTCAGTAAGGAAAACTGGCATAGATAATAATTGGAGAGGATTTCAGTATAGATCATTTGATACACTTAGGTGTGATATTGCAATATACCTCATTCTTCAAGGACAGAACAATTTATTTTTCTGTCCTTTTCACAGAAAAGATGCTTTCAGAGGATTCTTTTTGAAATGTATTAAACCATTCTGTTAAGATATCTGGGATCTATAACAGAATGAAGAACTTTCAATACAGTCCATAAAATAGTTTTTTTAGAAAAAAATAATGGTAGGTTCAGATCATTTTTCAGCTTTTTTTTCTCGTATGGGTTAGTAACTTCTATTTTAGCAATAATAATGTGGTTCTAACATGGTTTAGAAAATTTGTCATCAAAGATAAGGTTGCATGTAGTGTCTTGTATTCTACTTACTAATAATGTACTTACATATAGATAATGCTTAAATTTTTTTTTGTCTTTATAACGCATGACACTGGGTATGACTGACAGAAAAATATCGAGACACCTCTTGTATTTTCTAACACGGTAGCTGTTTATCAGTTTCCTGGAGTTAACAAACTAAAAACAACACTTGTTTTGCCATCTGTGTTTCCATAGGTCACCTTCCATTGCATACAGCAACACAGGTACAGTGCTTTTCCTCTATATTCAAAACTCTTTCCAGTAACTATCTCTACAGGACCTATGTCTGAAATCTTTCTTGTAGATCCAACTTTTGGAGAACTGCATTCCACAGTCTGAGAAACATGATTAATAGGGCAGATTACAAAAACCTGAATAGTAAGAATATAGAGAACCCTACATCTTTCTGCCATTAACATGTTTCTGAAGGCGAGCCAAAGAAGAGGCGAAAGAACTTGGGAGGAACTGTCCCTCCCTTAATCCCTTAGGAAAATTGTAAATGGGATTTCATTTACTATTCATACACAAAATCTGTTATGCATATCTGTTCATTTACAGGCATCATTTCATGCCATTTTTAGGTGGACATGCTAATAATGTAGGATAGACAAATTGTATCATTAAAATCCTTCTCCTAATAATTAAAGTGAGATGAAGTTCAGTTAAAGTAACAATTTTCTACAGACTATGACACTAATAAAATAGCAACATAAAAAAAAAAATTTTTTTTACTCTAATAGATACAAAGTCAAGATTCAGTTGGTGAGTTGCAAAATATTGCCCAGGAGGGTGAGGAATCATATTCTAATCCTGAGCAGTAGACTCATGACTTTGGGAAAAGAGATTCAAATAAAGATGTCCTTTACTTTGTCTCTACAGAACATGTATGAACCATCAAAGTCTGCAGTTTGCCTTCTTTTTTGATAACTGCAATCACAAAGACAGTGTCCTTGAGGTTACATGTCACAATCTATTAACTTTCTCACAATTAAAATGAGATTCTATTTTTAGACAGGTTCTTTGACTGCTAAACAAGGGTAAGGAGATTTATTGAGGCATCTTGTGACAGGACAGAGGTTTAAACTTTACACTTAGCCTAAAGAAGGAAATGTATTGAGAGTGCAGATGCATAAAAGTTTTGTCAACAATAAAAGATGAGAAAATTCTAATGAAACCAATGAGAACAGTTATAATTCACCTTTATCTTAAAGTGTTTATTATACTTTTGAACTTGTAAATGTTTCCTACTTTAGAATTCTGAAATTAACTTGTAAAACTAAAAAAACACAGAATAACTCACAACTGGTTGGAAAACAAGACTGAAACCCAAAATCCAACTGTCAAATGATAACAAAAAACTTCATAATAAAGGTGCTACTGAAACTGCATAATACACAGTGTATACTTCAGGCATTTTCAGAAAGTCCCCAGAAGTAAGAGGCTGAAATCCATAAATAAAATATCTTCATTAGACAAATACAGAAATTAAAACAGATGAATTTACATTGGAAATACCAGAAACAAATTATAGCAGACAAATTAATCATCTGAGATATAGAACTTAAATTTTTGGACACTTTCATAGAGGTACGAGAAGGTGAAGTTCATAATTTTGGTTTGAGGAAATAGTGTAAAGTGTCAGATACATTAATTAAGCCAACACTCTCTCTCCACTATATAATTACTATTTCCACTTAATGTAATTTACAAATGGATTCTATAAAGACAATATATTATCTAAATAAACACAGAATCTAGAAATGACACAAGTACAAAAGATGAAACCATGAAAGAAGGGATAAGAAGGGGTAAGATTAATTTAGGTAAAGAGTATGTGATTGTATTCATGCAATAAAACATACTTAAGCTGTGGAACTATACAGGCTTAATGTGTGGCACGTCTTAAGATTCCTTATGTCTTAGCCATAGAAAGGCTATAGGCCTGCATCTGCTTTTCCATTCATAGCTCTGTAACATCACACCTAAGCAATTGTGACAGTGTTTCAAGAGCCTCTGCGATTCTCCTTGTCCTCACATATGGTTATTGTCATGGCCATGGACCTGCAAATCTCAGTAGTGTTGCTATGGAGGATTCTCATGGGAAACGCTTGCCGCCCTCATGAGAATCACCCCTTCTTTCTCCTCTTCTTCTTTATTTTGTTGATTTCCGTTCACATTGAAGAAAACCAGAACATGGCGCATAAAAAAGTAGATAATAATAATTTAAACACTCAAATATTATCCAGCAATATATGCACACAGAAACTTAAACTATGAATGTACAACAGTTGATCTAATTATGATGTTCCAATCAGTACTGTGAGTGGGAATAACCAATAGTGAGCTTGAACGAGTCCCAGAGAAATATAATGCTATGGAAAAACAGCGGTGGAAGTATAACCCTAATCACTGCTAGCATCACCACCTGCTAGTAGAAAAATATTGGTGTGGAGAAGCAACACTGTGTTTCCTGGCTGACCACTGGGGAATAGTTCCCCTTCCTGTTCCTTTCAATGCCCACAATATGTCATCAGCCACAGACCCTACTTCTAAAAATCTGCTCGGGCAACCCTTAATGTCCTTAGTGCCATAAATGTATAGCTTGCTAAATTTGAGGTTAACTTTTCACTCTTTATTTTGCCTGTTTTGATATTGAAACAGTAAGGTAACTGGAAGTGAAATGAAACACTTAGACAGGGTACTTCAGTTTATGGAAAATGTTTAAGGAGCACTCCCACTCTTCTAATTCAGTTACTTTCAGTTACTGAACAGTGAATAGTCTCTCAATGTTTTTCAGCATCTTTTCTACAAAATTGAGTTTGACTGAAAGATTATTATCAAATCATTTTCATCATATGTGCCCATAAGGAACCATTGAAAATAGTATCAAGTGTTTTCCCTTATCCTTAAGGTGAACTAATTAACATGGAAATTAACAGAAAATGATACCATATGTTAATAAGAAAGAGCTCTTTCTACCTGCAGGACTATACAACTATTAAAATGGAGAAAAATCAATACATGCATGCATATTAAGAGATATCAGGTATTTTTTAATAGAATTAATCAACTTTAGAAGTTACTGAATTCCACACAGTCAAAAAAAAATTAAAGATGTTTATGTTGCAAAGGTTCTAATTTCTTTGAGACAGAAGCAACACAAATGAGGCTAGGGTAACTTAGATCTTTTTTTTTTTTGAGTTAAATTTCCACAATTCTATACATATTCTTAATTTCCACAATCACATACAATATATCTGTTCTGTTGTTTCTGTTCCATACTAATTATGACTTAGATCTGTGAAGATTCTCAGTGAGGCATGAAAACAAGTTTTATAACTAACCCAATAAAGTCTGAGTATATTAACAATAATTTTCAAATCGTATCCAATATGGTACAGGTTAGCAGAATGTACTGACCTCCCAGAAAAAAAGTATTGGAAGAATAACTTTCACTTTTACTTGCAAATATTTTTAGTTATTTTGTAGGTATTTGCAAATCCATGTCTTCATTAACCATTAATTGACAATAGAGACAGCATCAAAACTTTACATTTGTGAAAGGACTAAATGCCTATTTGAAATTAATTTGTTGGGGTATAATGAAGTAAGTTACCACATAAGTTTAAAACAATTTAGCTCGTACCTTGATAAACAGCTTTGAATCCTGGTGAGCCAATGCTGTCATCAGATTGTAAATGAAGCCACATCTGGTTGCTCATGCTCACAATAAGATCAGGAACACTAGATCCAGTGAGTCTGTATGTAGGATAAATGGCAAAGTCATTTGTAGAGGCATAAATTACTACTACTACTACTACTACCACCACTACCAAAAAACACAGGCTTTTAAACTATTCACATCCTACTGTTCTGATCAGCTTGGTTTTTTTGATAAAATTAACTATTCTATATGAAATAGAACAATGTGAAGTAATAGAAAAAAGATATTTTGAATGACTGCATTCACCAATGATTAAACACTTCTGATAAAACTGTTCCTACCTAAAGCTTCCATTAAGTAATTAAGTAAGCTCTAAGAGATGTGACTGTAAGAATTAATTAGTTTTCACCTGTTTAGATGAGTATTGCTTTTCTGCCATGCTTTCTAAAAGCAAAGGAAATTGCTTTACATGCCTTACAGCCTATGTGTCCAGAACTTACTACAATCACGTCTACTCCATTCAAATAACTCACAATGATCTCTTAAATTTCAGGGAAACTGCTGTTTCTCACACAGTAATGTGTGATAGCTATGTATAGATAAGTACAGAGCAGTATACAACACATATAAGACAAACTGGTGAATCCCACCATAAAACCTAAGCACTTCTCGGTATCAAAAAAGTTGATACATCTCTAATTCTGTATCTATATACATCTATACAGATGTACATACATACATCTATAATTCTGGTATACATCTATATAATGATGTATATACATCATTATATATATACATCTATAATTCTGGTATCAAAAAATTGTGTGTCAAAAAGAACCATTGAGAAAAATATGGCTTCTTAGTAGCGAAATACTAGAGCATAATCATGTTCTAGTCCTGAAAAACCATTCAGGTCTTGGTGATAGATATACAGTTTTACAAAAAGTGGTGGGAAAAGTCACACATAACAAGTGGCTGTAGAATCTCAATATCTAAACTGTTATGAAATACAAACCAAAAAATTCTGTCTTTCTTCCAACCCTCAGCCTTGTTTATGCGAAACAAATGGGTGTGAGATAAGTAAAACTAATAATGTGCCAAACCAAGATAAGATGTCCCAGAAGCAGAATTTATCAAGAAAACAGTGTATGGATTATTCCAAAAACATATTATTTAACTATAATAAACCAGATGTTAATACTATTAAAACTTAAATGCAAAGACATAATAAAAGGAGAGGCTGAGCAGAAACAAGGTGAGAACTGAGGAACCACGAGGCAAGTTACAGGAAGACTCTGTCTTCCATCAAGGTTGTGAACAAGAAACTCTATATCCCATACCTACAATAATTTGGGTTCTTACTCTGATATATTGAAAATAAAATTAAAAAACACAAACCCCATATGAGCAGAATGGTCTTACTAATTACTACACCCACCTGCAACTGCTGCTACAGCGGCTGAGTTTGCTCTAATATGGTCTATAAGATTTCTGGTTATGACCTGTTAGTAAGTAGTTGATTATTACGATAACATAGGTGCAGAAAAGGAGAAAAAAAATTAAATCCATTATAGCTCAGCATATGCAAACACAAACAGTGCTTAGCTTGGATAAGTAAGGAAATCAAGACATAGGGATATGTAGCTAGCTTGTTCAATTTGACCTGTGTAAGAATGAAAATGAAGCTGCTGCTTAGTCTGAAAACTGAGCTGCTTACCAAACTAATTAGGAACTGTGCAGGTTCAAAGAGATGTTAAGTATAGTCAATGCTAGAAATACTCAGAATACTGAATATTCTCTTGCTGATATAAAAATAATTTTTGCTAAAGAAGTGATATTCATTTAAATGAATAACATAGGTAGCTTAGGAAAGGAAGATACTTCATCAGACAGTGAGTAACGTAAACAAAAGTAGTTTAGGAGATGCCTTCAGAAATACATATATAAAGAAATAAAATGTAAAGATTACATATACATTGAAACTGGAAACTTGTGGTTTTTTCTGCAAGAATTTCTCAATGGCTCTTCAGATGTGTAAACCTATTGCATTACCAACTAACAACTGTTTAAATGGCTCTTTTATACTCAGTAATCTGATTAATGTATGAGACCTACACTGATAATTTCTGAACTCAGATAAGATGAACCCTATAATTCTAAGTCTTTATGAGTAGGGTGAAATACTTTTAATCTATATATATGTCTTGCATGCAAGCAAAAAAGGAAATTAAAAAAAAGCAAATAAAAAGCCTCAATTGAATAAGGTTAAGTTGATCAAAGAGGCAGAGTCCTCTCCCTTTAAAATGCCAGTGGTCTATCCATAAATAGTAGATATGAACAAGCCAAAATACAATCGATTCCTCAGATTCACATCTAGAGGTATAGGAAGAGGGCCAAGACTTTTGGAAGGGGAAGAGAAAGAAGTGGGAGAAAACTGGACAAGAAAAAATGAAAAAGGAAGTCAAAAGCAGCAATCAATAAAATGCAGAAATTTTGGTGGGTTTTTTGTTTTGTTTTCTTGGTGTTTTTTCTTTTGTTTTGATTTGGTTTTTTTGTGGTGGTACTTTTATGTCTGATGGGTCATTTTGGTGTGATTTTGTTTGTTTGTTTTGTTTTGTTTTATTTGGTGGTTTGGTTGGGGTTTTGTTATTGTTTTTGTTTGGTTTTATTCCTTGAGAAAGCCTCCACAGATAGAACTACATCCTTCAACTAGGATGGCAGACAGGGTAGCTCAAATTTAGGGAATGTAGGTCTGTCTACCAACACATGCTGTTGCTGACTCTGAGTTTGTCCCAGTCTGTAACCTTCTTAAGATGAGATCATCTGCAGGTTCAAGAACAGAGACTTGCAGACCAGCTATTCAGACAGATTGGCTGGTGCTAACCTTCATTCCACAGGAAGGAAATTAAAAATGTTGAGGCAAACTTACGCTAAGCTTCTCATTGCTCTGAACAGATCACAGATCAGAAAAGGAAATTCTAAGAGAAAGCAATTTTTTGCAACGGTTTGCTCTCTGCTTAGTTATCCACAAGAAGCCAGATCCAAGTTGTTAGGAACGGTCTCCAGGATCAGAAATATTGGTTTTTTACCAGTTATGAAAGGGTAGGGTTTTTTCCAAGCCCCCAGTAAGTTTCCAAACTTTGTATGAACAGAAGAAAAGGATAAAGGTTTACTAAAAAGTGTTTTACTACCATGGATATTTTTACTATGCACTGAAATAGCTGACATAAGCAATTGAGTTTGAATCACTAATGTACAGTTTCTTCTTTGTATTAGAGGAAAAAAACTACGAGGTTTCTGTACAGGAAAAGTTAAAAGATTCATGTTTTAAGGAACTTATTTAAAAAAAAAAAAAAGCTTTAATGTAAGTGCTTCAGGAAAAATATAAATCACAGCATTTGGAGTCAAAGCAGACTTTCTAAAGCAATGCATTGGTTTAATATACAAGAATTTAAAAACAGAAGACAGGACATTGCAGGAAACATTCTGACTGATAAACTTCACCTCACATATGATGATCACTAATGAATTATTTTGAAAGTGTAATCACTAGTTCTAGCCAAACTCTGTTAAATATAAGAAATAACTGCTTTCAAAACTTCATAACCTAAACATAATTAGATTACTATTTAGTTGTATTACTGTTTTCCAGAGCTATACTATCCAGAGCCACACTTTCTCAGCATACACAATCCATGAAGATTACTAAATTTTCCAAGTAAGGAGTACATATGAAGCAATTGTTAAAAAGCGTAACATTGATGGGAATATCCACCTTTAATTAATTAAGCTGTTGCTGATTAGATTTTTTAAAAAGTTTACTATAAATACTAAAATGAAATACTTTAATAAATTAAAACCCAACAGTTCCTTAATCAATGAGCCAATTAGACTGTCAAAGAAATGCATAAAATTGATCTGAAATAATTTGCTCTTCATCTTCAAGTATATTGAGTTTTGTATGATCTCAGAGCTATTTTTCATGAACTTAAAATATTTTTTCTAAGTATTGTCCCAATTTTGTCCAAAAAAATAGACATAGAGAGTCTACACTTTATTTTTCGCCCTTTTAAACATCAGGATTCCTTCATATTCCCCTCAAGCTGTAGTGCTACATCTTTGAGGTTATGCAGACAATTGCTAATGGATGAGAGGCTGGACATTATGGAAAGCCTGTGCTAGGACAGATCATGATTCTCAACTCCCTCAATCTTCTTTCCATAAAGTATTTAAAGGTCCCCTAATTACTGACCGCCTTTGGCCAGTTTCAGTGTTCATAGGATGACTGCCTTATAAACATCCTGGTACGACTGAGCTCATTGTAAAGTCTGAGTTTGTTTTCAATACAATGTTTGTTCACAATGTTTAAATTTACAATAAATAACCCAATAAAGAGGTAGCTACTACCTAGAGGGCTTTAGCACCTGAGAACTGGAAAATTTTGCATGGGGCTGAGGCTTACATATTGAGACATGACAATTTTATGCCAAGTTGAAAGATCTAAATGCTTAGAATTAAGTTTGAATTTAGAAAGATAGTTATTTTAGCATATTATGTTCAAAATAAATCATAAAAGTGACACAGTTTTAGAATTAAATGCATGAGTTTCTACAATGATATTCTGCAGAATTTCTGCAAAAATGCTGGCATTTAATTCGCCAACAGAAGTTTGAAGAGTGTAAGAAAAGCTGTATTATTTTTTAAGATATCCTGAGAAATTTAGAAATTAAATCTAACCAGAAAAGTCTTTGCTGTAATCTCTTTCATTCTCCTGGGATGAATAAGAAACTGCAAGGTGCTGCTCAAAGCTCATTAAATGTAACAGATGTTATTAAAACCAGGTAATAAAAAAGTTTGAAAAGAAAATCACTCTGACATTTAGTTATGAACTTTCTCACGATAATATACTCTACAAGTGGACCTATTTTTTTATAAGGGATGTTACTTGTTGCTTTGCATTTGCAGAAGACCTTCTGAAAAACAAGTGAAATGGCACATATCTGTGATGCTGTTCGAATATAATGTATTTCATAATGCATTATACGATCCAGTGTTTAGTAACTTCAAGAACACTGTCTCAATAGAAATTCAGTTTCATTATTAATTATCATGAGTCTATAGTTTTATCTTTGGGCCTTCCTGCATTCCGGTGTATTTCAGTTATTAATCATTTAGTTTCTCAAATGATTTTCAGAGTAATGCTAATTTTGCAACCCAAAAGGCAGATAACTTTAATTGCATAGACCTCGTTTTAATCAAACATACAATTTATAGTAAAGATGGTAGGGACAACACTGTACAGTAATCCTAAGTCATGGGCTGTAGAGTGATAGGGATAAAATAGTTGTTATTTTAGTAAAAAAAATACACTGAAGAAATGGTTAGAAGTAAAATGTGTCTCTAGTGAGAACACTGTAGTGCTTCCAGAAATGCCAGTGATGGATTCAGAAGTGGATGTCTGTTTCAGGATCTTTAAAATGTTATTAAAATGAAAAAAAGTTATAGGAGGTAATGTTATTATGGGGTGCTGTCTTCTTAAGATAATACAAATAACAATTAATATGAGCAACTGATATTTTAGATTTTTTAATTTTGTTTTTATTTTTTGTGCAGTCATGAAAAATAAATGCGGAATACATAGTCACAAGCTAAATGGATTCAAATGGAAAGGTAAAAAAAAGAAATTTGACATGTAATTTTAAACAGGCATATTTTAACATATGAAGTTCACACAGTGTAGGAAACTGAATTAACAGATTGGGATAGAAATTTTACTCCTTAAAGACTTAACTCTTAAGAAGTTTTGTGATCCCTATGAGCAAAAAGGTATCTCAATTCAAAAAGAAAAAAAGTAAACCCTTTGTTATAGTTACAAGTAGTTAAATCAACATCACTAGAAGGATTGTTGCATTATATAACTGCTCTGCAAAATACAAGAAAAAATAAACTTAGGTGTGGAAATCCATTCCCAGTTCATGTTTTTCTTCTTAGTATAAAGTGTAAGCTCTCAAAACAGGGTTGTTTTTTTTTTTGTTTGGTTTCAATTTTGTTTTTTCTTTTTCAGATATTCAGAATATATAACTCAAATTGCTCAGTAGCAGCTACTTGGTATTGCAACCCAAGAAACACAAGCATTGCACAAATAATAATTTTCCAGTCATACCTTTGAAGCCAAATTAAAGTAGGAGTTTTCTAAGAACTTTGATATCAGAGTTTAAAAATTAGCCATTAAAAAATTTATAAATTCACAAACTGATACATATAATGAAATTATTGTCCTCAGATTTGTCCCTGAAAAAAATATTCTAATTAATTCAAAATAAAATATGTAGGTATTAAGAGTACTCATTTGCTATAATTAAGTAAAGGAAACATTGCAGTTATTTATATGGATTAAAATCCCATAAAAATATAAAATGACAGTGGATTCTTTTTATCAAATGTGTTCAATTCTGTCTTTATCCAACAATTTTTTATGCAATTTCAAGTAATGTTATTATGACACAAATGCTGCTAATTTCTCTTATTAAGTCATTGATGATTTATCAAATCTGTAATTTTGTTTTGTGTTTGGCGATCACGATTCATATGATAACTTAACCCTCTAAAAGCTATAGCCAAAATATCTTAACCACAAGCTCTCATTATGCAGTATGAAAAAATGGGCATATGCAACAAACATGAGATGGTAAAGGTAGATGAGATTAATTAATCTGTATAGGGTTCTATTCTTTCCATTAGTCCAGAAAGTATTGAAGAGCTGTGTATTAAGAGTAGCTATCTAGTCTGGAATTTTCCTTCAAATTTATCTGAGTTTCAACACTTTCAATATATTACATTATAGTATATTATTCTATAAGGCATGTTTAAATTTACTGAAAAGTGGACTATGTCCTTTCATGAAAAATTTATATGCATATCCAATTTTAAATATACAAATTTTGAAATTAATCAATGCTTCATTTATTTTACACAAGTTGTATTTTCTGTTCGCTGAAATCCAAGCCTATTTTTTATTCCCTTAATTGCTTGTGAATACAATTAGAGTTATACAGGTAGTTCTTGTTTTTTAAAGACAGCTATTTTTTTTTTCTTTTAAAAATTCAATTTGCAGTTTTTAGTCCCTGATATTAAAGCCTAAAAACATGCTACTAAGGATTTGGAGTGAATTTTATAATGAACAATTTTCTTTGACAGTACTTGAATTTTAAGCTTTAATTAATTAACAAATTCCATACATTAAAATTGCAAATTTAAGTAGATATAACCTGACCTGAAAGAAACAACATGATAGCAAATTTTCAGGGAAAATTTTTGAAGTTCTGTACTTACACATACAGCACTGTTCTGGTATCACCAACTTTCCCAGCATCTCCAACAGTAAGAGTATCATAGCCTCTTTCCAGTTCAAACTCTTCAAATGCAAGCTTTATGACCTATTAAAATTAAATAACTCAGTTACTTCAAACATACCCGCATGTTATTTAAGCTGTTCCATTTCTGAATTATTTGCCTACCATAAATCATGTCATGAGGCAATAATTATTTCAGTTAGTCTTCTTTTATTTTTGAAAGATACCTAGAAAGAGCAGAAGTGCAGAAACGTCTGTGTTTTCTCATACTTAGGAGCAAGTCACCGCCATAATGCTTTAGAGGTGTCTTATACTAAAGATGCAAGTCACCACTAACTGGTGATAATTTTTCATTATTGAAGAGATCTTTTTTTTCTTTTTTAAAACTGTCTCAGCTATATAAAAATCGTATAGCTAGTATTGGAAGGATATTAAAACATTCTTATCTGTTGAAGTATACAATAACAAAGTAGTACATATGAACTACCAATTCGTAAAAAAATGGAGGAGGCTGGTGCACAGAAATTCAAAATCACAAATTTCCTTGCATAAATTACTAACATTAAACTGTGATTCCGCACAATTTCTAGTCATGAATTGCCAAGAAAATTACAAGTGTAACTCTCAGAATTCTTTGAAAAGGTATTTGCAAATCTGTAATTATATAAGATAAGGTGCAAAAATGAACTTAGTTTTGTATAAAAGAACACTTCTAAGACAAGCAGTTTTAGAGTTCAGTGTTGGCGAGTAGTCACATTTGATATGTATGTATACATATATCAGGACATTGTACCTTTTCATAATTTGTTACAAAGCTTTCTACAAACAACTTGACATGAAAGTACAGAGAGTTAAGTGATTTTCCATAAAATTATTAATTTTATCTTTATACTAACTTTTGTAGATATTCCTAGGTACACTTTCTGACAACATCAGCCATTGCTTGTAATGCAGTTAATTTTTCTTCTGATTTGTGGATAAAAACGTTTGGGTCAGATGTGAGCTTTCAGCATAAGCCTTGTTATGCTACGTTTTTGGTAGCAACACCTGAAAAAACTGTTTTTCATCCACTTATGTGTGGATCATATTGTGATCATCAAGGCAGAATACATCTCAATTAAATTTTTGCCCTGTAAAAAAGCAGCATCCAAGCTAAGTCAGTTGTTTAAATTTTTGCAGTATTAAAAAAAAAAAGCCAGCCCATCACATTTCTATGTTGTTATTGGAAAAGCCTAGTACAATGAACTTTAGAAAAAAACACTACTAGAGTAGGTGATCTTTACATTGTACTGTAAAGGCTTCTGTTTGTAACCCAAAGAAATGCCTACAGGCAGACAAAATCCACAGTCTTTCTCTCATCCACTAGGTGGGTCACCTAAAAGCAGATCAGGTCGGATCTTTAGCCTTTCCTAAAGCCTTCCTGGCTGGGTCTCATGCCTTGGTTGTCCATTGTGTCAGTAATCATAAGAATTTCAGGCAATATGTTGCAGATAAAAGAACATATATTTCCATCTGCTCCTGATGTATCTTCTAGTATTCCTAGATTATATCAATGGCCAATGTGCAAAATTTCATTATGAAATAAGACTAATAAAGCCAAAACAAAGCAAAAAAAAATGCAAAAATACAAAAGGAGAGTTGTTCCTGTCAAGAAAAATAACTGTAAGACTTTTAATGCAATTATTATTTCATATGGAGGAGGAAACTTGATAGAATATTCCATGAAAATATATGGTAATGTATTATTTAAATAATACATTTGGTTAGACTCCAAATAATACATTTGGTTAGACTCACAAATTTTTTTACACTACAATTTAAAAACAAATATGAACGTTCACCTCTTTAATAATAAAATAAGTTAGGAAAAAAAAAATAATTGGATGTAAACCATAAATGAAAGTTTTAAACTTCTGGCTAAGCATACAGGAAATATCACAAGAAACATTCCTTTATGGGAGATACATTGTGAAGATCTATTGCACTCTATTAAAAAAAATCTTGTTATCTTTGTTTCCACAATAATTGCTATTCTATGCTAACACAAAATCTTTTGGAAAGACCTTGAAATTGTTGAGAGTTAAGGGGTCTAACTTAAATTCCTTCAATCTGACAAATAAAAACTAAATTTTAACACATAAACAGTAAGCACCCAGTCTAATCATTGTTCTTTTCACAGTCAGTGGACAGAAAATGGCACTTTTCTGTCATAAAAACTCCTGAGTTGGGAAGACCCCACAAGGATCATTAAGTCCAGTTCCTGGCCCTGTACAAGACAGTCCCAAGAGTCACATCATGTGACTTACACCATTGTATAAATGCTTCTTGAACTCTGTCAAGCTTGGTGCTGTGACCACTTCCCCGGGGAGACTGTTCCAGTGCCCAATCACCCTCTGGGTGAAAAACTTTTTCTAATACCCAGCCTAAACCTCCCCTGACACAACTTCAGGCCATTCCCTCAGGTCCTGTCACTGTTCACCACAGAGAAGAGATCAGTCCCTCTGTCCCTCTTCTTCCCCTCACAAGGAAGCTGTACCTGCAGTGAGGTCTCCCCTCAGCCTCCTCTTCTCCAGGCTGAACAGCCCAAGGGACCTCAGCCACTCCTCATACTGCTTCCCCTCAAGGACCTTCACCAGCTTTGTTGCCCTCCTTTGGATGCTCTCTAATAGTATAATATCTTTCTTATATCGTAGCACCCAAAACTACCCCCCAGGACTTGAGGTGAGGCCGCCCCAGTGCACAGCAGAGTGGGACAATCCCCTCCCTTGCCCAGCTGGAGATGCTGTGCCTGATGCCCCCCAGGACAGGGTTGGCCCTCCTGGCTGCCAGGGCACTGCTCACTCATATCCAACTTGCCACTGACCAGGACCCTCAGGTCCCTTTCCACAGTTCTGATTCCAGTTTTTTGTCTATACATACAATCAGGATTGCTCCATCCCAGAATTCAGCACTTGCCCTACCTATGGCAAGTTGAACTTCCCATGATTGGTGATTGTCCAATGCTCTTAATTTGCTGAGGTCTTTTTGCAGGACCTCTGTGCCTTTGAGGGAGTCAACAGCGTCTCCCAGTTTTGTGTCATCTGCAAACCTGCTCAGTATCCCTTCCAGTCCTGCATCCAAATAATTTATGAAGATGTGGGAGAGAACTGGGCTGAGGATGGAGCCCTGTGGAACCCCACTAGTGACAGATTGCCAGTCTGATGTCACCCCAGTCACTGTCACCCTTTGTGCTGGACCCATGAGCCAGTTGCTCACCCATCACACGATGTGTTTATCCAGCTGTGTGCTGGACATTTTGTCCAGAAGGATTCTGTGAGACACAGTATCAAAAGCTTTACTGAAATCCAAAAAGATCGCATCAGCTGGCTTCCCTTGATCAACTAGGTGGGTTACCCTATCATAAAAGGAAATTAAGTATGTCAAGCGGGACTTTCCCCTCATGAAGAACTGATGGTTGTGACCAATGACTGCATTGTCTTTCAGGTGTTTTTCAGTAATTCCCAGAATAATCTTCTCCAAAATTTTATGAAGCACTTAAGTGAGACTGACACAAGTCATATTAGCTCTCTTAAGGTAGAGCAAACTGCCATTTAGAATTACTGTTTCTAATGAATATATGAGAGTTTCAATGACTATAGGGGACTAATATTTACACAGATATATTTGGCTAAAATTAGTTTGTAGATAAAACTTTGAATCATCAGAAAAATTTTTAAGTCTTGTTAGATGGCAGGGGTTTATTTGTTAGTTTGCTTATTTTTGAGGAAGAATGCAAGACAGTTTTGTATGGATATAGATATGAATACAGAATAGAAAAAAAATTATAAGGACTGAATAATATCCCAATATACCACAAAATATACCACATATGTGGTTAAACAATACTGATTTATATACTGAGGGAGGAAAAAAGCAGCTCTGAGGTGCTTATCCAGATTCAATTTTGTTTCGCCATTAAAAATTCCAGTAATACTAATTTGATCATCACCATTTACATATGCTTAGTGTGACCTGATTAAATGAAGAAAAGAGTTAATTTTCATTTAGAAAAACTGGAAACATGAAAATTGCTTCCAAACATATTATATTTATTTCTGGATGATCAGTTACATTCTTCTTACAGAAGAATGATCCTATTTTCTTTCTGAAAGGTATGAGACAAAATTCCCTTATAAGCAATTCAGAATGATTACTTCTTATTAGATAAACAGACTGTGAAAACAAGAAAAAGCTTCAAAATATGAGACACCTAAGGAGGTACCTATATGAAAGCTCTGCAAGTCAATTTCTTGTCATAACTACTTTTTCATTGGAAACATTTTCCTTGATGCTAGATACTCCTATACTTTATATTTCTGCTGGCATTATAGCTGTTGCAAGCAATGAATAAGGCAGCACCAGAGTTGTAGGAAATGCCTGTATGGACATTCTGCCTGGAAGAAGCAATAGGGCACATTGGAATACTACCTCTCCAAAATGTCTAGGTGTGCACATTCTTTTCACTGCTTGTAAGACCTTTTTTGTTATTATTTGTATATGTTATAAATGTATGCATTAAGTAGAGTAAATAGAAAGTAAAAAGTAAGATCAGTGAATTTTGCTTTAAGATGTAAGAAGAAATGAAAATTCCTAAGATAGCTGTTATATTTAAAAAACAGCTCAAGCAAACTTCAAAACAACATAAATGTACTAGTAGAAATGTCTTATCCCCCCAAAATAAAACAACACAAAAATTAAAAACCCCAAAAAGCAACAACCAAAAAAAATCAAACAAAAAACCCCACACACCACAAAAAAACTCAGAAAACAAAAAGCAAGCAAGCAAGCAAGCAAACAATCAAAAAAAAAAAAAACCCAAAAAACAAAAAACAACAACAACAAAAAAACAAAATAAAACAAAACAAAACCACAAAACCACACAACCAAAAAGCCCCCAGGGCCTGCCTGAAGGAACTTCTCTTAAAGATGAGAAAATGCAGTGAGACCATTTGTTGCCTGAATAAAACTCCAGTATCATACATTAATATCAGGGAAACAGTCTTAAGCATCCATGATTAGAAATTTTAAAATAATAAATAGAAAATATGTTACTTAGAAAGGCTTTTTATGAAAGCTGTTTGCAGCTGTCATAGGTTATTCCATTTCATTGACATACTAACTTCAAATATAACAGTATTTTCCTACTTTGCATCTTCTCCCTGCTGTTGTGTAAACATTAAAAGTAACATGAACGTACGAAATTTTTTGACTCTGTCATTTCTTTTATGGACACCTCACACTTGAAGCGATTTGAAAGTGAGAGAAAGCATTACTACAGACATAAACATGAAAATATAGTCTTTCAGATTCCTAAATATTTTTTTTAAATTTCTAGAAGAATTGATCAAGATTCTTAAAGTAGAGCCAAAATCCAGAGGAAGAGGAAACATAGAAAATTGACTACAAATAGTATATAAAACCAGATAACTCTAATGCACAAATTTTGTGGGTGATTAATTGTGAAAGATGTCATAACTTATTTTTTTCATATTCCTTTATAAATCAAGTGATTTATTTTTCCTCAAAGCCCTTAAAAAGGTAAACAATTTATCCCAGCAGTATTATTCATAATTTGGCATAGGTACAGCTGCAATTAATAAGACAGAAAATGATTAACTCATAACTACCAGGCTGAAATAGGCTCCAACCAGACAAAATAAACTCTATGCCAAATAGAAGGGCCTGTCATGGAAAATATTAATTCTTTCAGTTTTTGTTGAATGACTGCAAATTTAGTGAAAACACTTGGATCATTCTGTTCATTATTTTAAAGAAAGGTTAAAGGCTTTTGGTACTACTATTATTCAACAATTGCACTTAAAAAACAATTATATAAAAAAAATTGCCTATTTTTCAATATTGACATTATAATTTATATTTCTCATTCTCAGGAATTTATTTTCCTTTCAGTCCCCACTAATGACTTGAAAATAAATCTAATAACCACATCTGTTAGAAATTAAACATAAGAAGGAAATCACAGTAATAATATATCATATAATAGTAATAATGTAAAACTAAAAGTGCTGATGCCATTAAAAAAAAAAGGAGAAAAAAATAGTAAAATCACTAGTAATAATAATAACAATAATAATAATAGTAATAATAATAATCATCATCATCCAATGATTTGTTTTGTAATGACTATCACCAGGTGACTGCTCCATGCCTGAAACATTTCTCAGGTAAGTAAACACAGATTGTCTTTTTCCCCACTGCTTTTCTTTCTTTGGATTGCCAATAACAACATAGACAATGTCAAATGTACTTGCCATATCCAACACAGCCCTTCCTCAGCAAGTTAATTAAGGCCAAATAATTTGAGATCTTTAGAAGAAAACAATAAGAACAATCTTAAGAAAAATCAAAAGTTCATTTTGTTTATGTAGCAGAAGAAGTGGTTTGACACTAATCTTAGACTACTCCAATAAGGAAAAACTTTCTAATGATGTATATAGATAGAAATAATGGACATACAGTGTCTGGAAGCTAAAACTAAAAAAAAAATAGAGAATTCATTGCAAAAATGAGAATAATAAAATTCTTGATATTATGAAGTGCCATTTTTACTGGTAACTGTTTATTATGTAAAATAGATCTATAACTAATCATGTACTTAAGATATTTAAATACATCGACAGTAAGGGAATGAGCACAATATTAAGCATCGTTTTGTTTCTTCTGTAGAGGGAGACATAAAAAAATCCCATAATGATGATTTCAGAGTTAACAGAGCTGCCACAATCTGTTACTCAGTCAGAAAAGCAGCTGGTTGCCAAGTTAGATTTTAATCTTCAGATAAAGTGCCTAAATATGACGCTGAATTTCACTTTACCATCTTAACCACTGAAACATTTTCCTTCTTCTCTTTTCAGTTTGTTTGATAGATATACAAATATGCTGCCATTTCTAAGTACACAGAATAGTATACAGCATTAAAATTTAAAGTCAAATGCCAAAGCCCAATGAATGTTTCACATTTATGTGAGCCATATTTTTAATGAATTATCAATCAACTTGATTTAGGTTTGAAAGATAAAATTAAAACAATAAAAACCAGAATTGGAAGAGGAGATAATTATTCATATGTTCACACTAAAAGTTTGGAATTTATCACTTTTGGACAATTTTAGACAACTCTCTGATATAGTAAAATGATCTATTTCTTATTTTCTGCCAAAAGAAAATGAGAAATATATGGCTTTCATTTTTGCTCCTGCTGCTGCTCCAACTGTCAGTAGGAAACAATTATGGAAATACAAGTTTTAAAGAAACACTATGTCTTTTTTTTTAACTGAACAATGGAAAAGGAGGTAAAAAAAGCATGCATCTATTTACTTGCCATTCATGAAAAAGAATTCTGACTGTGTTTATTGTATCTTTGGAAATCTTTTGCAAAACTTTTAAAAGAAATACTTTTAGATTTGTTGCTCAAAACAAGGTCTGAAAATACTGTTCTTTAAAAGTGAAAATTAAAAGCTCCAGCTAGCATTTGTTAAAAACAAATTGCACATAAACTAAGAACACATGAATTACCAGGTAAAAACTATGACTTGAATAAAGGCTGAGAATATCACTTAGTAAATGAGTAGATCAGGTTTTTTTTGCCTCAGAAATTTAAGCAGGAGAAACATACTTAGGTTATCCCATTTAACTCTTTCTTACTTCCTAAAGTCTTTAAAGAGTAGGTTAATTTTATTAATTCAAAGTGCATATGAAGCTTGATAGAGAACATGAAATAAAGGTCTACATGAAGAAGTGTTTAAGTATCAAAGATGCACATCCATCTATACACAAACTATTCTCTAGACAGAGCCCTATGTTGGAATCTGAAGTGTTAAATCTCAACTCTGATGTTATTGTGTAGTCCTTAAAGTAATTAATTCCAAGTCCTTTAAAATGACTTATTTAACATAGCATAATTCCTCAAGAGTTTTCTGACATTTTAATTCTTCTTACTTAAACTTCATGTAACACACGAATCAAAAATGGCAAATATTCAAATTTCAGAAAACTTTAAAAAAAACCCAGCAAAAATCTAATTAGTTCTATGTGTCCCAACTCATACATCATTGTATAATATTCACTGAGGGAATTCAAACACCTTTGTACTGACATGTGGGCCAGTGGAATATCCAGGAGATAAAAGTAACAAAATAACAAAACAGTTTTGCATTCATGACCTTAAATAAAAAAATAACTATTGGAGATCCATACAAACTAAGTAGTTCTAAGTCCAATATTACTTTGTGGTTGAACATGTTGGGTAAATCCTTTATTTCATGCATTCTAACAGTATGAAACTTATTTTAAAGATAATTTCATTCTGTTCTAACCATCTGTCAACAGCAGCAGAAAGGTCCATAAACATTGGTTTTCTTTGAGCAGTAGAGTACTTGAACTTGTTGGTTTCTTGCTATAAAGCATAATAGTTCCAAGAGCACAAACTATTTCATTTAGAAGTGTGACAGATCTTGCCATCACACTGTATGGTGCAAAAAGGCAATTGAAGTGAATACTGGAAAGCCTCCAGAGGTACAAGGAAATGTCAAAATATTTATAGAAGGAAAAGCCTCAGAAAAATAGAATGTGACAGTTAAATTAATTTGTTAGAAATGTATACAATCTTAGAGTTTAACTACTGTTTAATGGTATTTAGAATAGAGACTGGAAAGGTCTGAGCTATACTGAGCGGAGTTAGAAACTGTGATAAAGCAGGTATGTTACTGTGCAAATAGAAGGTTGTATGTATGGAAATGAATTTTTAGAGGAAAACTAAGCAGCGTGTCAGCATATAGTGTTTCTTTCTTTGGGCTGAATCCAGATGTCCACACTCAGATATTTTCTGTCATATAAGATGTGTTTGCATCTTGTCTGACTTCTACCTGCCTCTCTAGACGGATACGGGTGTTCCTGTCATACACGTTAGCCTTGATTGCAACATCTTGAATACCTGAGCATCTCATGCAGTAACAAATACTTGAGGATGGACAAACAAACCGTATCTTTGGTGTAGTGAAGTGTTTGATGTAGTAAGAAATAACATGCTTCACATAGAAAAAATGTTAATTAAAATGTTACAACATATAAAATGCTTATATATACATTTATACATACAATTTTTTTTTTACATACATGATGAGAATGAGGGAACTATGAATGAATGTATATCCCTATAATAAAAGTGCAGTACTATTACATGGACATTACATTGTCAGGACACCAAGGTTTTACATAAATCTGGACAGTTTTAGATAATGTAATACACTACAAAGTTTAAATATATTCAAGTTAACTTCATTCTGAATAAAAAGATGCAAATAACTTTCCCCTGTGATTACATTATGAATAACAACAAGTTATGAATATGAAATTTTGGCATTCATATTAACAGATTAACTTAAACTAACTTTGAAAGCTGCATTTTCTCCTAAGCTTTTCTTCCTACTGTATTTTTAAAATATACAACTACATGCCTTGTTGGCCCAAGAGTACTTTTGAAATAAAAACCAAACTGTTTTCTGAATAATTCCCTGTATATTATTATTTACATAAACAAAAATTCAGCCTGCTTTCTAGGAAGTTGTAAGAATCTTAGGATGTGACAACAAGCTTTATAATTTACAGTTACATTTTCACATGAAGAAAAAAGGAAAGGCGCCATCAACTGCAGCCTGCAGGAATGACCCATATTCAAGCAGTGTATGAATGACTGCTATCCCAAAAGAGGGACCCTGCAACAGAGCAGGGAACAAGGGTGAAGAAGGAGTGGCAGAGAAGAGCTGTTAATTGACTGCAGCCCACATTCCCCACACGCCTTCACCATTCAGGAAGGATGCAGAAGAGTTTGACTTGAGAAAAAGTTGTTATTCTCACCATCCTACTCTATTTTTAATTGTCTATAATTAATTTTACCCAAGTTGAATCTATTTTACCTAATTGGTGAGCAATCTCTCTGTCCTTACCTTGACCCATGAGCTTTTTCATCTTATTTTCTCACCCTGTCCTGATGAGCAAGGGGAGCAAGAAAGCAGCTTGGTGGACACCTGGCAGCCAGACAAGATCAACCCACCACAATTATATAGGAGAATTGAACCATTAAAATTGCTTCTAATAAAATCACTTATGAAGATATTTGCGTTCAGCTATAGTAAATATTAATCTTCTCTTAGTTATCATGGTGAGAAAACAAAATCCTTTGTTCCAAAAGCCATAAAAATAATGATAGTGATGACAGCACATACATTTTGAACTCGTTCAGCAATGCTTCTCATGGTTTAAATTTCCAAAAATAAAAAACACAACACAAAGCCTAATTATATATTTAAACTTTTTGGTAATAAAAGCCTACTCACCTAGGCTTTAAAATCTAATCTCCCACACCTGAAAGTACTTTTTCAAATCCTATACTTATGCTGAAAATGTCCCTTGCATCTCAGTGATAATGAATATGCTTATTTTCATCCTGTGCCATGAGGTTTGTATGTATTATGAGAAAGCAGTAAACATGATTGACTTTAATAATTACAGGCCTGATTCTTTTATAGTCTACCTTGATTTTATGTCTTGCATCTGTAAGCACTTGAGTGGAGCTGTTCTTGACCTGCATTGTTCTTGACATGATAAAAATTATACCAGAATCAGTGAAGATGATCTCTGGTCATTAGTATCAGAACCATATGTCATAGTGCCCCGTAAGAACACATTTGTGCAGAAGTTATTACTTGGCTCTAATTCAAATTATAAATGGGCAAACAGAACAGTTTCTGTCAGTTTGCTAAGACATCATCTGTAATGAATATTCAATGAGGAGATTATGTAAAAATGCCATTAAAATGTAAAGCAAATATTAGATAAGGGTAGGTGCAACTTTCCCTCTGCAGTATTATATGACTTACTTTTCAATCAGTGTAAAACGTATATATAATTTACTCCAGAACAAAAAAAAAAAAAAGAGAAAAGTTAACTCAATAGCAAAATGTGCTATCAATAAAACCATAGGAAAAAACGGAAGAACATCTTTAAAGATGCATTTCAAAGTCTTTTGGACTAGTTGTAAATATTAGTTTGCTTCTAAAGATGTGTGCTCAGTTACTTTCTTGTTGAAATCTTATTGACATAGCAACATGAAGATATATTGGGTAGAAAATTAAATACAATGTCAACCATACTTCAGACCAGCTGAGCCAGTGACCAAATAAAGTAGGTTTTAAGATGTAAGAACAGTTCAAATTTGACTTGCATGCCAATGAAACCTGCAAACCAAAAAGCCTTAGGTGGAGTTATATATTATATATGTATATATATATATACACCTTTTCCCTTTTTTAGCTAATTAAAAACCCAGTGTTCTGATGTTCCCGCATTTTCTTCTTTTGTTGGTATAATGAAGTATAAGCATTGTATGCATTTATCATATTTAGCATAAATTCTTACACTGGTATTATATAATTTTATCTCAAAAGATGAAGAATGAGACTTTGCAATGCAGTTCTGGGGGCTGGGGGAAGCATTTTGATAAATCATGTCCAGGTTTAGTCTTCACAAAACTGATTTACCTTGAGCAACAATAAGAGCATTGTATCAAAGAGCTTGAAAAAAACACGATAAAACTATGTCCTAGCACTTTAGAACAAAAGCAAATCACAAAATATCCCTGAAGGCTAAAACAACTTTTTAATATTTAACCAAGAAATGATATTAAGTCTTTAAAACCTGAAATAAAAAATATAATTTTATCAAGATAAAACAAAATTTAAAGTGGAATAAATGTTCTTTGACATATTCTATGGTTAATAACATATTGGTGACCTTTTTTGCCTTAAGAAAAGAACTTATAGCAATACATGTAATATGGACTTTGTTAGCAGGGATAGGATAGGATAGGATAGGATAGGATAGGATAGGATAGGATAGGATAGGATAGGATAGGATAGGATAGGATAGGATAGGAGTAGGACAAGGTAGAAGAGGATAGTGTAGAATAGATAAAGGTAAAATAGAAGAAGGCAGGATGGAAAAGAATGGAATGCAATGGTAAATAGAATAGAATAGAATAGAATAGAATAGAATAGAATAGAATAGAATAGAATAGAATAGAATAGAATAGAATAGAATAGAACACAACAATTCAGTAGAAAAATACCTATGACAATCATCTTGTCCAGCTGCCTGACCACTTCATGGCTGACCTACAGTTGACTTATGTTATTAAGGGCATTTTTGAAACCATCTTAAATACTGACAGGCTTGGGGCATACTCTAGGACCACTCTAGGAAGTCTGTTCCATTGTTTGACTATCTTCCTGGTGAAGAAATACTTCCCAATATCCAGTCTAAACCTCCCCTGGCACAATATTGAACCATTCCCACAAGTCCTATCCCTGAATCCCAGGGAGAAGAGCTCACATCTCCCTCTCCACTTCCCCTCCTGAGGGAAAGACACCCTTAAATGATTAAAGGAAAAATAAACGAACTATGATGTAAACTGTCCAATTCTGTCATGAATGGAAATTAATAACAAAACTGTACTTAAGACTCCAGGCACTTTGCTTATGCATCTTTAAAGAAAAATATGAAAGGAGAGAGACTCTGTAATAATGTCAGGAAGAAGATATTTGTTTAACATTATATAAAGTTGCACAAGTTGTTTTATAGTGAAACAATCTTAGTGATTATGATTGTAAAAATTAGAACTGTACAATTAATTTGGATTTTATATAATTATATTTTATTTTCTCCTTAAATATGAAATTTAAGCACAAATTAAACAGAATTGCTTCAATATGTGAAGCAAAGAGTTATATGTTACCATATATATATATATTACCATATAAACCCTCTTTCTACAAAAATAGTTGAAATGTTCTATGAAACATAGTGATAAAGAGCAAGCCAAAAGTTTGGATCTTCTGATGTTTTGTTCACATGCTCTCAATTACAAAAAATCTTTCACTTAGTTATTTCCATCACAAGATGTTTTATACACGTAGTACAAAGAGTTTTATTATTGCTTCAGTTATGTGAAATCACAGAACTTTACAAAACCAAATTAAGAGCAAAACTATGAACTCAGATGTACCCTACACACTTAAAAATCCAAACAAATAAAGAAATCAGTCACAGTCATCTGAGAAACTATAAGTTATGCGATCATATAGCACCCAAGTTTTGTGCCATGGTGTGTGATATTATGCAAAATCTCAATTATTAAATTTTTGACTTCTCCTTCCCAGTTGCTGAAAAAATTTAGACAATGTAAACAATCTGTAACAAAACTAGAAAGAAAATTCATCTGCCTGAGTGAGGTTGATTCTGTGGAATCTGCAAATTTTTCATTCAGAATTTAATGAGATGATGAAAAGAAATCTGATTACAGCATTGAGCTTCCCACCTTCTTCTGATTATTTCAACATCTCACATGATTGATTTTTGGCATGGAGTGCAGCAAGAGGAATGACAGTTTCCTGCTCTGCTCAGGATGCATCACCTGTTGATGCAGAAAACAGATCATCTACACCCTGGAAGAGACTGACACTCAGACGAGCTGAAATAGAAACATGGTTAAATGCATGACAGTCACTTAAGGCACAGATGATTAGAGGCCTGTTAAAACATGCAACTCTAGATGAAAAGATGTAAAGCAGACATGAATCAAACCCACTGTGGACATATAATTGGATTTTGTGTATGAATCTTAAAGCCTTGAAAAACACACACCTGTTCATTCCCACTGAGATAGATCTATGTTCCCTTGGCAAAACTGTCTCAGTGCTCACTTGAGACATGGACATTGAAAGTGTAATATTAAATGCAACATATTTTCAGATACACTTAGAAGAAAGCAATATTGGACTTCAGAATATAGCTAATTAGTATCACCAAACACAATAGTTTTTCCTACGTGTACAAATAAAAAATCCCACATAGTCCATATACACTAACACATGGTCAAATAATGCATACAGACAGACAAAGATGTTTAACAGCTCCACTAGATTTGGGAGGCTGTTAAATCTTTACAATGCAGGGATCATTCCAAAGTATTTTACATAGACTACTTTCTGAGAAATAAATATTTGCTGTCATCCTTTAGCTGAGACATCCAAAACCTTACACCCATTTAATACATGCTGTGAGAGAAGCAAATATTATTAAACCAGTCATTTATTTATACTGTGAATGTTTTCTTATATACATAACAAGCTTGAATACACCTCAATATTAGTAAGTCTCAATATACCCAACTACCACTAGAATGCCCAGTCAGTCTCCAAAAGCAACCCTCCATTACAAAAGACTTCACTGCTCTGCCCTGGTTCCCCACAGACAGCCCTGCAATGCAGTATTGCCATCCCTAGGAACAAGCAACAACATTTGCACTGAACTTTCAAGACCTCAGGATTGGTGCTTGTTAGGTTTTCACTGTCTGAATTTTCTTGTGGGGAGATGCAGCTTTGTTTTACTTCATTTCTATGACAGGGATTTCTCTTACTGACCAGGTCTCTATGGCTACTTTAATTTTGTTCATCTTTGCAAAGTACAACCATAATTGTATACAGATAACTATAGCAAGTTTTTATTCCATTAGAATGAGATGTTTATGTCTTTTACAAGAGCTATACCCCACAGCTATAAACCAGTCACCACAGGTCAAGCAATGTAGACCTAGAGCTGGACAAAATTTGCTCTAGGGAATAACCGAGAAAAAAAACCCCAGGATCTAATACACAAAAAATATACCATATATAGTAAATATTGAGACTTCTGAATGCGCTATTCTTTTGCTCTAATAATTAGAAGTACACTAATAATTTTTCTTATATTTAACTGTTAAGATTCCCATTGTACTAACAACTAATTCTTGTCTTTACTTGAACATACTGTGTCCTTCCTCTTTGCCCGTAAACAAGATTTTGATTTCTTTTTACTGAGTTACCATTTTCCAATCAGGAGTCTTAAAAGTAACAGTAGATACAGCCCTAGCAAATTAAATTTTACAGTATTTCTCTAATATATATTGCTTAACCTTTACTTTGATTTCCATGCTACTGTGCATAATGGTGATGACTGCATTTCTATAGCAGAACAAGCTTACAGACTTCAGTATCAATACTTTTAACATCTTGAAACCATCTTTACAGTAAAACCCCCTGGTTGTCTACATATTCAAAACACAGTTACAAACATTCTTTAATCTGATGTGAGAAGCTGTAAACTGACCTTTGTCTCTAAAATCTGTCATTTAGTCACAAAACTATTTTTCCTCTTTCCTGTGTCTTAACAAAGCTATACGTACCTTTTAAAAAGCTTAATCCAAATGAGATGTAAATATGTTCTTGTTCTTTATAATGATATAGCTTAAATGTAAATGAATCAGCAGAATTGCAAAAGTGTAACCATCACAACATGATCTATTGTAGTTTGAGAATAAGAAGACTTTTAATCAGAATCATTGTGGCAAGCGATGGCATACTTGAAACCATTTGGAAACTGAAACTAACTTTCAGTATCTGATTTTTCCATTTATAAACTTACTATCTGAAAATATTAATTTCCCCACTATCAGTATGCACTACTTAAATTTTTCTTTTATTTGCATACATACACACAGACATATAAACTCATTCCATAGTCATGGTCCTTCATCTGTCTGTATAACTTATTATTTGGACATCAAAATGCATGAAAAGTTGAAAGAAATAAATGGAGGGAAAGTATGAATTTATATTTTTGTTTAAGTTGTGACTTAATGCTTTATAATAAAAACTGCCACACCTGCCTATATTATAAATCTATACCAATTGGCAAATTCGGCATTTGTGATATGCAGATAATAAAATTTCTGATCAAATATTAGCTAATGCAATCTATCAGAATAGCCGATTTCTCCTGATATAGTTCTGCTCCTGTTTTTCCAGATGTTGTAAATATAAACCGACAAAAATTTTGCTATATTAAAACCAAAGTCCAAAGTCAAATTTTACTTAGTCTCTTTGTATTTCATTTGTATATGTTTCCTTGGCACTTATTGAAAGATTTATCATTGCTTTCCCTTTATTCCTTTTAATAATGAGCATTTTGAGGGGCTTGGAACACATGCCCTATGAGGAATGACTGAGGGAGCTGGGGTTGTTTAGCCTGGAGAAAATGAGACTCAGAGGTGACCTTATCACTCTCTACAACTTCCTGAAAGGTGGTTGTAGTCAGGTTGGTCTCTTTCTCCAGGCAGCAACTGACAGAATGAGAGGACACAGTCTTAAGCTGCGCCAAGGGAAATATAGGTTGGATATTATGAAAAAGTTTTTAACGAAAAGAGTGATAAAGTACTGGAATTGTCTGCCCGGGGAGGTGGTGGAGTCACCACCCCTGGATGTGTTTAAAAAAAGACTGGATGTGGCACTTGGTGCCATGGTTAAGTCGAGGTGTTAGGGCATGGGTTGGACTCTGTGATCTTGAAGGTCTCTTCCAACCTAATGATTCTGTGTGTGATTCTCTGTGTGTGATTTTTAATAATCAGTCTAGTTGTTTCTAATTTGCAAAGACTTTAGGCATTTAAAATATACTTGTATCCTATGTCAAACAACTATTATAAAAAAAATTAACCATTTTAAAAGACTTCTTTTGGCTAATCTGTTTTATCCATTCTTCAGTTTTCTTTATTTTTCTCTTCCCTGCAATTCCCACCTGTACATTGAAACAAAATTATTGGTATTACCGTATGCAAACTGGCAATGCCAGTACTGTAAGCTATATTACTGAACACAGCTAGATTTGAAATGCAGTTTGGTTAAGAAAATTCTAGCTAAAAAGCGTAAATTATTAAAACATCATTTCTTTCTCTTTGTGTTTTAAGTCTAGCTACAGATAGTGTACCCTTATGGTTTCAGTCACAACAGATATCACATCTGAAGTGGTCCAACATCTTGATGAGTTAGTCTCTAATAACTGATTACTTAACTGTTGAATCTTCAGAATTAATGACTGTAATGGGATTTTTTAATTTTATTTGGAGTTAGTGTTTCTAACTTCAGACAAAGATACATCAACATTTTTTAAACTGTATGTTAATATTTAAATTTCTACACTGGGAAGGAATGTGAGTACACTGTAGACAGGTTTAGAAAGCAAAGTGAGACTGTAAAATTTGAGAGATTGCCGTACAATAAAAAAAAAAAAAAAAAAAAGAGAAAAAGAAATATGTCATTAAATAGGATGCTACCTTTTGAAAGGTGTAATGTACTGCTCAGTTACAGAATGAATGACAGCTAGTCAGGTAACAGCTCTCTAGAAGGGATTCTGGATGTCATAACAGAGCACTAGTTGAACACAAATCATCCGCCACCTCTCTGAAAAAGTCAGACATCTTAAAAGAGCATACATCTGTCTGCAACAGATGGGGAGACATTTTTTCTCATTAATCAACATTTATGAGACCTCACCTGCAAAGCTGTGTCAATTTGACCTGAATCTTCAAGAAAGATATCAATCGACTACAAACTATTGCCTTTAAAAAATATTTATAATTGATATTATTTAGTTTTCAGAAATGTAAGTGAAGGAAAAGTGTGAATCATATAAGTATTCAGCTTGTGTTTCTGAATATGACAAAATAGCATGGCTCTAATGTCAACAATACAATGCTTTTGGACTAAAATGATACATCTGTAAAATTTCTTTTGGAAGAACCTTTGTTCTCTTCAGTCCTTGAACAGCTTGTCTAGTAGATATGTTCAAAAGTGATAGATTTCAGGAAATGTACAAGTATCATGTAAAGCTGAAATCTGGAACATAATGAGATTTTTATTTTTTGTTCCAGAGCCACAGGTGACCAGGAAACAGAGCACAAAGCAGTTTTGAGGGTTTGTTTTGTTTTGTTTTGTTTTTTGTTTTGTTTTGGGGTTTTTTTGGTTTTTTTTGGGGTTTTTTTTGTTTTTTTTGTTTTTTTTTTGTTTTTTTTGTTTGTTTGTTTGTTTGGTTTGGTTTTTTGTTTGTTTCTGGGTTTTTTTGGGTTTTTTTTGTTTGTTTGTTTGTTTTTTGTTTTTTGTTTTTTGTTTTTTTTTTTCATTTCAGTTGTTCTGCTCTGAAAAACTTCTATAAACTGCCTTAATGGCATTGCCCAATATGCTGAATAAGAAAGGTGAAAAGCTAAGACACTAGGAGGAAATCTTTGGCAAAGATAGGCGTTGGTGCAGAAATTAATCTCTATCCCTTCTTAAAATACAAAATAAAACTGGAGGAAGATGAAAGCAATTATTTTCAATGCTGATCAGTCTTAAAACAAAACTAAAAATAAGTCAAATGTATCTCTGAAAGAACAAAACAGAACAGGTGCCTGATTTCTATTGAGCACAACTGAGTTCTAATAAATATGTAACCTTTGTATCTCTCTAAAATCCAAACAAACAAAAAATAAAGAAATGATAAAAATTTATATCTTATTGGTAGGAGTAAATAACTGATTACACACTGATACTCACTAAAAGGACACTAGTGAAAAAATAAAGAATAGAAAGAGAGAAAATTGTTAATGTCAAGTTATTTTTTGTTTGGTTCCACAACTTCTGCTCATTCTGTTTGGTTTCCACTAAGATTTGCTTTAACCAAGAGTTAGTTTGTGTCTAAAGGAAGAACTTAATACCTGCCAATAACATGGCCAAGACCTTATTGTGTAGCTCTCATTTCCCTGTTCTTAAGAGACATAAACTGCCAGTCAGACTTAGTGAAATGAAATAAAACATGTCTGATGCCAATTCAAAGTTCAACATTTGGTTTTTTATCGCAGGAAATTTTTATATGTAATAATTTATTCAAGAAACATTTCAAAATGCAGATGTGACATAATAAAGATTTATTCTGTTTATATTCCTGCCCTTTAATCACTTTTTAAAAGAAGAAAACAAGGTTCTTTATGAATTACAAATTTAGATAATAATACTAAAAATAAATACATTTGAGATACCCTAATGTTATTAATTCTAAATATAGATCTATAATGTCATTTCTAACCTATTTTATTCTCTCTTTATCACTATTAGTGTCTATTTGGTAGACATTTTTATTAGAAAATAAAAAAAAATACTTGAATAACATCTCTGGATATACTGTGCCTCCATAAAAAGGTTATAGATAAGTTTAGTGAGTTAGATATATTCTAATGATTTCAATAAAAGCTTTATTGGCATATTAATTCTTTAGGTGTTTTGCATATTACTTGGTATGAAAATATATTTGAATCTGGAGACAATCTGGCTGCTGCAATAAGACCAATTTTTCCTTTCTTATACTAATATTCAGGGGGCTTTATTTAACTTCAACAATTTTTTCCTAAGGAAAATACATCACTGACAAAAGAACTGTGAAATGACAGCATAAAATATTTCTTAATCTTCCAATACATTTTGTATTACCTAGAAAATCATAGTTTTGTTTCTATTACTACAAACTGTCCATTATTATAAAAGACTATTCAGAAGTGCTACAATCAATACATTTGTTGTAGAATTTTTTTTTGTCTCTATCTCTGTACAGAATAGCATTTCTCTCTTTTTATTAAAAACATTTTTCATTATGTGATTGCAAAGATAATCTAAAAACATGAACCAAGGGCAAATATGAATATGTAGAAACTCTCAGGAAATGGGTCATGGAGATTAATTTGGCCCATTATGGCTCATCAGGGACCTCCAGACTGTGATATTAGCATTTTCACACTGCACCAAAAAAGTTGTACTTTTGTCAAAGAGAGACCAGTATTCTGAATGTCAGTAATACCCATTATCTTTTTTCTGTTTCTCTATTTCATTTAATCTGATTCAAACCACACCAGTCAATAACTGCCAATAGAAGATTTCTGTGAATTACAAGACATATATAGAATGATCAGTTTTTTGCCTTGGGTGGAGACACTAGAATTCAATTTACAACTCTGAGGAAGATATCCCCAGGACTTTTGAATTTAGAACACTAATTTGTGAAACCAACTACAAGTTCTCTGAATTCTACTGCATGCAGAAAAGTGTGGGGGGGGGGGAAGTAAAAACTTGATCTGTATAATTTTGAAAGTGTTTAGACTGGAACATGTACAGAGTTCAATAAAGAAACCAATAGTCAGTAGTAGTAGTAGTAGTAGTACTAGTAGTACTAGTAGTATTAGTAGTACTAGTAGTAATAGTAGTAATAGTAGTAGTACCAGCACTATAACACTGCCCTAATGGTTGACAGCTATGACTGTATCTTTAATATTATAAATTTTGTCTGTGTCTTATTCAAGTAGAATAAGAAGTCAGGATATTTTCTGAAGGTGAATTAACTATGTTTCAAACTGACACTTAGTTATTCATGATAAAATGATATGTTAGAACAACACTAGAAGGGTCAAAATCACTACACAAATCTTTGAACCCCATAAGATGAATCTGTCCAACAGTGAACTGAAAAGTTGAAAACAATATTTTAATATTCAAACCATACCTCATAATAATACTCAAGTCTATTAAAGCTGTCAATTTTAAAAATAAATGGACCTTATTATTCTTTGATAAAATAATTTGAATTAAACTATAATGGCTTCTTAGAACAAGAATATTAATTTAGTGTTTTAAGGATATTCTTGATTTTTAAGTTCTCATTTCTTAACTGTTTGAACAAGAAAAAGACCAGATACAATTAAGTTCAAATACTAGTAATAAACCCAGCTTAGTGACATATTTACAAGTAAGAATTAGTATTCCTGCATAATGTCATACTTTTATTGCAAAACTTTCTTAAAACTTGTAAAAATTACTTTGTTTTGGCCCTTCTTTTTCAAAACTCTGTTCATATAATGACAAACCTTCAGGAATCATAATTAGCATTGTACAGGGCTTAAATGAAAAGCTACAATTTCTTTACTATTGTCTATAAACATTCTGTTATATTTGAAATGCCACAAACATAACCTTGATAATTCTTATGTCGGTAGGAATGGAAATGAATGTTTAGTACCCGAGAAATTCATGAAATACATATATGAACACACAAAATATTCCCAGTGTTGAAATCAGAGAATCATTTAGTTTGCAAGTGACCTCTGGAAGTAATCTGGTCCATTCCCTGGCTCAGCAGAGGTATAACTAGAATTATAAAGCTTATTATATTTCAAGTGATTATATTAAATTACCATAAAACTAGCACTGTAATAAAAATGCCACCTCACTCATTATTTTACCACGTTATTTTAAATCCAATTCAGGAATTGGATTTTGATTTGCCTAATTAAAAAATATGGATTAAAAGTAATTACGCTGAAAACATAGTCTCTTACCAACATAGGTGCAATACAAAATGTTTCAAAGCTTAAATGGTCATAAAACTTTATAAAACAATTCTTCAGTGAGTATCTTTGAAACAGCAATCCAGAGATAGATACAGCTGGCAAATCCACAGGACTCATAAAATAACAAAAGGAAAGAAGTAACCAAGTAAAAAGGACCACACAAGTGTTTCTGAAGATCATCTAGTTCAACCGTTATGTTGTCTATATAGCACCAACATAATCACCCCTAATCCACATCCCCAAGTGCCACATCCAGGCACCTCTTGAACACTTCCAGACAGTGACTCCACCACCTTTGTGGTGGTGGAACTTATTCCAATGCATAACCACTCTCAGAGTGAATTTTTATTTTTTTTAAATATCTAAACTGAACCTTTCCTGGTGCAACTTAGGACATTTCCTCTTGTCCTTTCCCTTCAGATATGGCAGAAGAGACTGACCCCTTCTTGCTACAACTTCCTTTCAGGTATCTGGAGAGCAATGAGGTCCCCCCCTTAGTCTTCTCCAGGCTAAACAACTCCAGCTCCCTCAGCTGTTCCTCACAGGACTTGTGCTCCAGACCCTTTATCAGCTTTGTTGCCCTACTCTGGACACATTCCTTAATGTCCTTCTTGAAGTGAGGGGCCCAGAACCGGACACAGGAATCAAGGTGTGGCCTCAGCAGTGATGACTACTGGGGAACAATCACTGCCCTGGTCCTGCTGGCCACACTGTTGCTGATACAGGCCAGGATGTCATTGGCCTCCCTGGCCACCTGGGCACACACTGGCTCATGCTCAGTTGCTGTCAACCAGCACCCCCAGGTCCTTTGCTTCCAGGCAGCTTTCCAGCCACTCTGGCCCCAGCCTGTAGCTCTGCATGGGGTTATTGTGACCCAAGGGCAGAACCTGGGACTTCACCTTGTACCTCATGAAGTTGTCCTTAGCTCATCAATCCAGTCTGTCCAGATCCCTCTGTAGATCCTTCCTACCCCACAATAGATCAACACTCCCAACCAACTTGGTGCCATCTGTAAACTGACTGAGACTGCACTCAATCCCCTCATCCAGATTGTTGATAAGGATATTAAACAGGACCATCCCCAATACTGAGTCCTGGACATCCAGCAAGTTTTTCTCCCAGTGAAGAACACACCCATCCAAGCCATAAGCAGTGAGTTTCTCCAGGACAATGTCATGGAAGATGGTGTCAAAGGCTTTACTGAAGTCTGGATAAACAACATCCACAGTCTTTCCCTCATCTACTAAGCAGGTCACCTTATAAAAGGAGAGAAGGTTGGTTAAGCAGAGCCTGCCTTTCATAGATCCCTGGTTGTTCTGCATGTGCCATGTGATGGCACTCTAGATGATCTGCTCCATGACCTTTCCTGGTACCAAGGTCAGGCTGACAGGTCCACAGTTCCCTGGATCATCCTTCTGACTCTTCTTGTAGTTGTGATGTATGGATATTGTTCAAACTCAAAAAATTGCATCGAAATGAGACATGTTCAAAATATCTGTAATACAGTTTTTTAAATCTCATTTTTACAAGGAAAAAAAAAGAAATGTTCAAAGCAAGTAGAAATTTGTTGCAGAAATCAGTACTAGGGATGAAATACAGTATAAATCTAAATAGTTGGCTAGTGTAATTTGGAAATGTAAGGTAAAATCCTCACCTTGCCTGGAGATACAGAATCTGTGAGAGGTCCACAATTTACTAAAGCAGAAGCTGGAGGCCAGGAAGGATTACTTAAGGTGTAAGAAGTCTATGGTGCAGTAACTGAAATGTGCTCTAAAACACCTAAATCTTTACCCCTAAAGGTGCTTTAGGTAATTGATCTCTCACAGTTTTAAATACAGCTAAAAGAGTTATTCATCAGACTGGCAGTGAGGTGTCTGCTTCGGGACAAACAGTTACTCTGTAGCTTTCCCTAGTTATAGTTGCTTGATGAAAAAATGAACACATATTTTCCCTTTTGATAACGTCAGAACAGAAAGGCTACTAATTCGACAGAGTTAATAACTTACTAATGTTGAAAAAAAATAATTTGCAAGCATTTAGTTTTTTTACACATAGGTTTGCACATGTGTAATAGCATGCATGCAATACCTTTTTCTGAAAGATATGTAAGGCAAATATAATCTACTTGTCTCTTTAAAATCACTTAATTATAGAGAAAAGCAATGTGGATATAAAATATTTCAAAATATCTAAGCTACAATTAAAAAGAATGATCATTCAGAAGGCTGTTAACAGTCTGATAACACAGAACAGTACTAAGAATTATGCTAATTGTGTGAAAGACTGAATTAAAACATGATACATATAGTCTGCCAGTGTTCATACACTAAGTGCCTTCTTTGCCTTGAAAAAAAAAAAACAACTAAATGAACCAACAAACAACTAGGGAATAGCAAGACTATATTCCTTGCAGGCAATGTCCTGAGTAAAGCAGATTTTGAAACTACTTTGTTGTGTGAGATTTGTGTTCTAATTTCATGAAGATAGCATAAAATCTTAAAAGGATATTTCTGAGCCTTCATTCGTCCATTGACCCAATCAAATCCTGCATGTAAAAAGTGTCTGCAAATGTCAGCCTTTTCTGTGTGTTATGACGGTTGTACCAGGAGATTAAAAATACATTCACATCAAGGCTTTGATCAAGGTTGCACTTCAGAAACAATCTCCAGTCATCTGCTCTCACTGTGCTTTGATTTGCATCACAGAGCACTCTCAAAGCAGGTTAAGTTCATATCTTTTTGCATAAAGTAAGCTGGAAGGTGTTCTTCAGCCAGTAACATGCATTCAGCTAAAGAAGAAGAAATAGTCCACAGCAAAATCTCTGAAATATACACAGTGCGAACTTCATGCCCTTAGCACTAATTGTTTTGCAGCATAAAGCTGCTTGTGGTGCACTGTACTACTGATGCTAATGTAAACACAGCCTAATTTATTCTCTTAGGACAACTAGAGGCAATACTTGGATCTTGTCCTCTCTCTTTCATTTTCCCACCCACTGAGATTCTGTTCATGCTCTGCAGAAGCAAGTTTCTGCAAGATCTACATGTGAAGTCAACAAAGGTGTTAAACAGACAATGTGGTTTTCATCTTTGCTTAAAATCCCTAGAGTTGCCTTCTAGAAACTTCTGGATTTTGATTGAAGAAATAAATTAGATTTTTTATTTTCTTCACTTGTACTTTGTTGCCAGGTACTTATGCAAATCAGTAACTGGGGAGAATGTTGCTTAGACAAATGACATCTGCAGTAAGGCTACAATCTGCACAAACAAAACTCTCCATCACAGTCTGTGAACTTGGTCTTGTGCTTTGCAAAACAGAACAGCCATAAGAGAAGAATCTTGGAGTCCAGAAAAAATGCAAATTTCTTATTTCCACAGCTTCAAACTTCACATTTTACATGATCTGTCATGATCTTCCACCCATTTCAATACCAAATTTAAAATGAGAATAGCTTAGTGATGAATGAACTCCTCCTATGTTTTCCTCCTCAGGTAGAAAGATGAGTTTCTCTAATGAGCTAGTCTCCATTTTAAACTTTTATAGCAACTCGAGTGACCTACATCTCATTTTTGCAGTGAAGCCTCTATTTATGCCTCACTTCAATCTTGAATGTTTTACCATGGTGCACAGGTCTTTGCTTATACATATTTCAGAAATATCAGAAAGTAAATTATGTTCCAGTGATAACTTATTTAAATTACTAAGCTTTTCACTAGGTTAAAAAATATTTCCTTTTGGTGCAAAGAGGAAAGTTACCACCGATGGGGATGAGGAGGAAAACCATGCTGTGAAATCTGTCTTCTTACCTGCCATATTTAAAGGAAAGGGATGATCATCGTAACAGGTGCTTCCTTTTACTGAAAGGCATGAAAAGCTCAAAAGGCATGATGACTCCCATTGTGATTTCAATTTTTACATCATAAACTGCTAGCGATGTTTTAGGCTCCATTTTCCCTTTTCTCAGCAAGACAATTCAAAGAAATGAAATGCCTTTCCATGTCCTGGAAAACAAGCTTCTTCACCATGTCCGCTTCCTAAGGCATCAGGTTGTCTGGTGGTTCTCTCCTGTGTGCATCAGTGGAATTACTACACAGACCTTAATTCCAGTCTGCTTCCTTTAATATAATATGAGTGTTATTACAGCTCTAAGACATGATGAGAGGTGCAAAGAGAAGGCCTTTGAGAGCACAAATGTGTGAACAGCTTCATGCAGATCCATTAACCCCTTAAAAAATTTACAAATGGTAATCAAGAAGAGGATACCCCACCTTGACAGTCTCTAAAGACCAAATCAGTATATTGTTTTGTGATTTAAACACTGATTAAAGTCTGTGAACATGAGCACCTAGAGACTATTAATATAAACTGGGAAATACATGAGTTATAGGCTACATGGTACAATTACAATTAATAAAAAACACTCAAAAATGTTAAAAAAAAAATAGATCTTGTTTATCTTTTAAATCAGTAGAGTCCATTAAATGGAAGGTGAAAGAAAATAGACTCCAATTACTAAAAAAGAAGTAATACAGTCTATGATCTTTAACAAATTGAGATTTATTATTGGAATTGTTTTATCTCAACAAAGTAAATTTTTTTGAGATGATAATTTGATCAGATGTGAAATTTCATACAGCATTTTAGACTTCTCCATTACATATAATTTTTCAATGTAAGAAACCTGCAGTACATTTTAAGAAATGTTGTCATATGCAAAGGTTATTATTTGTCATTAAATGCATCAATGTCTAATGAGGAATGGCTGAGAGACCTGGAGTTGTTTAGTCTGGATAAAATGAGGCTCAGAGGAGACCTCATCACTCTCTATGACTGCTTGAAAGGAGCTTGTGGCCAGGTGGGGGTTGATCTCCCAGGTAACAAGCAATAGGAAAAGAAGAAATGGCCTCAAATTGTGCCAGGTGAGATTTAGATTGAACATTAGGAAAAATTTCTTCACTTAAAGGGTGCTCAAGCATTTGACCAGGCTGCCCAGAGATATGGTTGAATTCCACAATTCTTTGAATAATTAGGATTTGCCAAATTGCATTTACGTATAAAACCAGTATACACTCAAGTGGAAACAGCACATTTCTCCTTAAAATACATGCAACATTGGAAGAAAAAAAAAAAAAAAGCCAGTAAATGTTTGAATATTTTTGAACACATATTTGGTTTTACTTATGAATTTACTGAAATTCAACCATACGGCAAATAGCACTACTTTTCATTTAACTAAATATCATAAATACAACTAGTTTTCTCTTCAAACAATAAACAGGTAGAAAACAAGAAACATAATTAGCATAGAATCACACTAAGATTTTCTATTGATATTTGCTATTTTTTTAAAATTTTTATTTTTACATTATTTCCAAGATACTGATCAATAATCTCTTCTTTTTTTCCACAGAGAACTGGACTAAGTTCCCTCTGATATATGTGAAGGCATAACTTCTGCAATGTCGTCAGTTTATTCTGACTCAGACCACTTCTAATGGATGAAATCCACACAGGGTCATCACATTTAAAAATTTGGAAAGTGAGATTCTGCTTCCCAATTATTCCACTCTGCACTGATGAGGCCTCACCTTGAATACTGTGTACAGTTTTGGACACCAAAATATAAAAAAAGATATTAAGCTATTAAAGAGTGTCCAAAAGAAGGCCACAAAGATGGTGAAGGATCTTGTAGGGAAGACGTATGAGGAGTGTCTGAGGTCCCTTGGTCTGTTCATCCTGGAGAAGAGGAGACTGAGGGGAGACCTCACTGCAGTTACAGCTTCCTTGTGAGGGGAAGAGGAGGGGCAGACACTGATCTCTTCTCTGTGGTGACCAGTGACAGGACCTGAGGGAATGGCCTGAAGCTGTGTCAGGGGAGGTTTAGGTTGGATACTAGAAAAAGGTTCTTCACCCAGAGGGTGATTGGGCACTGGAACAGGCTCCCCAGGGAAGTGGTCACGGCACCAAGCCTGACAAGTACAAGAAGCATTTGGACAGTGCTCTTGGGCACACGATGTGACTCTTGGGGATGGTGCTGTGCAGGGCCACGAGCTGGATGCTTGTGGGTGCCTTGCAATTCAGAATATTCAATGATTCTGTGATTATGTGAAAATATCTACTTTCTCCTAGAAAGGCCTATAATCAAAAAATGATACAGAGGGACAAACTATCCAGTTTAAGGCATAAATCTCTTAAAAAAATAAAATATATGCAACACATATTTATCTGGCAAAAAAAAAAAAAAAGGTCCAAAATCTGAGCAAGAATAGGAAGCAAACCTGCAGTGACATTATGGTTTTTTTTTTTTCTTTATTTGCATTTATGATATGAATGTACTCTCCTCCGGCTTCATGAAACTGTTCTTCCGGTGACATTGTGATTAAACACTGTTTCAGGAACTCTGGTTTATACTGCTCAAATCCATCATGAAGGCAGTGTGACAGCACAGAAAACTTCAAGGTTCCCTGCCCTCTAGCCAGCACTCTTCTCTGGTCTCTTTACAGAAGAACACCTGCATTATGCCTCAAGCTCTTCACTTGTTACCTGTCCAGTGAGCCTGAAACAGTGATAACAGCTATTAAATAAATGAAGAGTAAACTGTTGAAATGATTGCTTCGTGATACAGGTCTGGCCAATCTGACAAGCTCTGTCTAAGCCATTCTTCCCCTGGATACAGAGATGGGACCAGTAATCAAACTCAGCATTTTCACTGCAAGTTCTACCTCATAACAATACTGGAAAATATAAGGAATAAGAAAAAAAATCTTTAAACAAGTTACTTCCTGCTGAAAACAGGACATTAATTAAAAAAGAAAAAAATCTTCATAGAGACAGAGTAATGACTGAAGATGTGATAAACAAGCACTTGTTATTTTCTATTACAATAAGTTAGCATTAAGCACTTGTAGATCTGATGTGTAAAGCCTATTCTCACTTTTAACTTTATGGGTGATATTTTTAGAAAAATACAGGGGCATGTTTTAAAAGGGTAGTTAAACTTTTGTTCTGCATACTGTTGCAAGGATTAACTATTAACTCAAGGGGTTTTAGATATTACCTGCTGAATTGAAAGCTGTGTTTAAAAGATTGTGTGAAAAGTCTGTTACCTGTACTGTAGATCAAATCAATGTTCAAGTACTAAAGCAAGGCAATTGAAGCTGAGGATAGGAAGGACCAGGATCTTGGGTTTGACTATGGTGGTACTTCTTAACTATTTTTATAAATTCACCAAATCCTGAACCATTGCGCTTTTCCTAACATGCTTCAAGTCTATCCACATCTTTCTTGGATCAAGTAGGTGAGAAATCAGCATGCCAATCTATGTTAATCCTTTCACAATATATAGCAGGTGTATCAATGTCTGCCTTGATTCTTGCTGAGATCACACTTTAGGACTGAAGGTTTTGTCTCTGTTTACTTTAAATTAGCATTAAATTTGTGTGCCATTTGGTGTTTTCTAAACAGCTCCAACCAAAATTTTTAATTCACACTTCCAAATTTTTAAACATTATTTTGTTAGACATTAGTACTCTTTCATGCTGAAAACAGATATATATAATTTTTTTACATATATAAGTTCACTGTCCACATCTCACATTAAGCATTGATCATTCCAGCTTTTCTTTACTTAATGAAAGCCAGGAGGAAAATTTCATCTTAAATAGGCTACAATACCCTTTGAGGTGTTTACTTTGAAGATAGAAAAACCCTAAGGAAGTAAAATTAATTTAAGCAGTGCACTTAAATGCTTTAAATTATGGAGGCATCCTTGGAGCTTGCTTTTCCCATGCTATCTCAGCTATCAAATCAGCCCCAGTGGGGCTAATTTGCCACATGACACTTTGTAAACCTTTTCATTCTATAATAACTTACTGCAAACCCTGTTGTATTTCCAAGACTAAGTAAAAATTCCAGTAAATGGAATTACATCTATCCTCCCCCTTCAATGCCATCTTCCTGAAATTTGCAATTTGCACATCCTACTAATACATGTGATGATTTGGTCCTCCATTTATTATTCTCTGCAGTAGTTCTTTACTTAATAATATGAGGCTCCTGTTCAGTATTACACCAAAGTAATTAAATGAAGTCCTGACACAAATTTACTCTGTAAATACTTGGAGGTTTTTATTTGCTGTGATACCAACACCAAATGTATAGTAATGCTAAAGCAAAGTGAAAGGAATAGTAATAATTGTCAGAAAATACTAATATATTGTTAGAATAAGCTCAATTTTTTTATATACACACACACACAGATTTCACTATGCAGACTGTGAATTTCTCAGATTTTCCTATTATTTACCTATAAGTTATCAGCCGACATTTTTCCAGTAGAAAAGGTACCCAAGAAATGATCTACAAGAGAAGGTAAATGGTGAGCAACATATACAAAGAACACTGACCACTCACCTTCCAAGGCAACACAAATGAACATGCTCTGTGAGGTAACTCAGAACTGTAGAAGACTAAAATAGTCTGTAGCACTTGTCTCCCTAATGTAAGCAAATGTGGGTTTATGGCATCCTAATTATCAACCCCATCAGGCAACACAGAGTCTGTACAAAGATATTTTATGCAGAATGCTTGAAAAATGAAGAAAAAAATAAGCAGGAAAAAAAGGAATATAAACAAAGAATTCAAGGACATTTTTCAAGTATGATATACTATCAATAGATGCAGACATTCCAGGAAAAATGTCTACACATAAACCTTGGTTTTTTTGATTTATAAATATGACAATTTAATAGTGAATAAATCTAATGGTTCTTAGCAAGGGAATTACATATAACTTGCAGAACAAACAAGATAAGAAAACTATGTGGAGATTTAATTCTAGGCTTTTTCTAAAACAGTGCCAGAATGTTCTCATTTGATGCATGCTCTGCAAGGAGTACTTCCTGTCAGAAAAAAACTCCTGAATTAAATGAGAGGATAGTAATGATTTTATGTTGCTGTATTTATATATTTGTATTGTGCAAGTAAAACATTCCAATATTTATTTGTATGTGTATATATGGGCAGGAGTAATAACAACTACATTGACTTGAACTCTATATTTTGTGGAAAGAAAGAAAGAAAGCGTCTTGTATTTAGGTTTATTTAATGGATATTCAGCTACGGCTCAGGAAGACTAATTGATTCTCTGTTTATAAAGTTGTCTGGATCCCTTTCATTATGAAGAAATTGAGTGCAGATTTTTTGTGTGTGTGTGTGTAATAATATGTCACAACAGAAACTGGTACATTGTTATGGTGAATAGTATTGTAATTACACTAAGAAACTATGAATAAAAACCTATTGTTTTCTTCTGGTTCAAAATAAAAGTTAACAATTCACATGACTATTCTTTAATCAATTTTTAAGCTTCATTTAAATGGTGAAAATCATTAGGATTCTATATTTGAATTTTGTATGTAAATCTTTTGCTTTCTGAGAGTATATAAAATGAAAAGGAAGAAAAGATTAAAGGTAAACCAGAAAAAAATATATTGATGGAGATCAAAACAGCAAAAAAGAAGAAACTGAGGCAGACCAACATGAAAGGACAAATCATAGGGAGGAAGGAAATGGTGGAGGAATTGTAAGTGCATGAGCAGCCAATAAGTGTCTCTAAGAAAAAAGCTGGAGGCAACAACCCAACTCAGCAACAAGTGAAGTATATATATGGCAGTGGCTGGGTAACTATATGCCAATGATGAAAATGAAGTTGTTGTACATGTTTTTTTATTGTTTTGTTTTCCTGCTTTTTAATCTTGAAGGACTATCTGTGGTAATTGGAAAACAAAAAGGCATTCATGTGTTAAACAGTTCTGAGGGGGAAGGAGTGTATTTTTTGAGTAGGGGATTGTTTTAGCTATAAAATAAAAAATTCAAAGAAAATAGCCTGGTTTTCTTTTGCAAGATATAGGCCAAAATAATGAAGAATTTTTCAGATATGCAGTCTGGAAAAGTGTATCTATAAGAAAGGCAAATACTTTTGCTGCAGTAAGTATTCAACTAAAGAGTTACAATAATGGCTTTATATAATTCTAACCCGAGCACATACAGAAGAAACATATCACAGTGAAAATATTACATATTGCTCTCTTTTGAAAGGGTCCTTGATCTGGTATTAGAACATGAGGAAACAGAAGCACTAAAACTTTTTAAATGGCATACCTTTTTGTATTTAACAAAATCATTTTGATCACTTTGAAGGTTTTTATTTTTGGTTTGTTTGTTGTTTTTTGTTGACAATTTTTTTGGATGCTGAAACTTTTGTTTGCCTTGAGCATTGCATTACCATCTAATACATTCCAACTGTCCGTCTGAATTATGGACTTATTGTAAAATCAAAGACAATATCACAGCAAATATATTGCTAAGTCTCCTTCTTTAGCTTTTCCATTCTTTCATGTGTATGCTTCTATAGTTTTTTTCCAGAAGTCTTACTGGTTGTTTTTTCCCCTAAATTGCCATTTCCAACTCAATATGTCATACTTAGATCCATATGAGGCTCATAAAATTCACACCCTACAGCTAAATCTCAGTAGTGTGAACCTAGCTGATATCCTGAAAGCAAATATGAGATACTGAAGACAGATAAGACTCAGTAGTTAGTCTCCTTTGCTCAAAAACAGCATGGAAGGAAGGTCAGAGGGAAGGTAAGGAATAAGAAATAATAACTGTCAGCCTGTATTTGTGACAATGGCTTTATGAGGGAAAAACTTAAGTGTTTGGTGGTTTTTGGCATTTAATGTTAGAAATCGCCTGAGAAAAACAAATAAATACTACAGGAAATAACACTAGAAGCATTAAGATTGCTCCTTCCATTAGCTTTTCTTGCCAACCAGGGAATACAGTACTTTCCTGTGTGGCAAGAAATTTGTGCTTGGATGCTTTCATCATGAGATGAGTATTGATCCCATGCATCAATCTTCCATCACTACCTCCAGTTTAAAGAAAACAAGAGTCAAAACTTCTTGTAATTAGTGCTCAAATGAGACATCTAAACTGAACATAGAAAGTGGTTTTGATTTGGGTTTATCAGTTTCACCAAAAGGCTCAGTCTCAGAAACAGATGTAGTAACGTAGAAAAGATTTTCTTCAACATTTTTACTTAAAACTGGTATAACTTCACTCCAAAGCGATGTTATTTCATTCAGCATATGGCCATTATGGGACCCTTCCCATAATGCGGCATATCCTTCATCTAAAGTAGCATACTTTCTTCCACACTACCATATATATACTAAACCTTACAGGCTGAAATTTTAAAAGTCTAAATCCCTTTTGGTTCTAATCCAGTAAGAGTGTTGGTTTAGTTGATCAGCTTCTTGTGGACTGCTTTAGGAGGAAGTAAAGCACTGTTTTGACTCTACTGACTATCTGAGAGATGTACATCAAGTATAATTGGAGTTCAGACATTTAGCACCCATATGTGCAAATCAAATTTCATTCAAAATGTCTTCAGTGTTGAAATGGTGCCGTCTGTTCCAGCCTTAACATCTCACTCACATGACGTTTTGAAAGGTAGAAATAAAAAAAAGAATTGTTAATAAAAATCATAATGTTCCAAGAAGAATTCACAAAAACCATAACAAACATATCATTTAAAAAAATAAATTGTGTTTGCTTTTGCACAATAGAGCTCTGCATTACAGTTCATGTCCTTGAATTCAAATTGAAGATGGACATATGCTGTAGTGAGTATGTTATATATAACATGATTTTTCCAGTAGGTTTATAAGTACCTTTTGCACATTATACTAAAATATACAAACTCTTCTGTTTGTTTTTGAAATGTAGTTTAGACTTACAAAACCAAGGCTACCCTGGAAGTCTTATACAAGATTTTAAGACATTGAAAGTTTAAAATCTCATCCTTATGCTACAACAAGAACTTTCTCATGCAAATGCTTTAGTTATATTTTCCATTCCAGCATTGTAATCCTTGATTATGAAAAAACTGAATACACAAGCCTATTTCAAGGCAAGAGGGAAACTAACCAGTATTTGTTTATTTCATTAGTAAGACCTTAACAATTTTAATTCCAAATTATGTGAATTCTTTGTCAATTATGTCTTAGCTCCCTAAAATCAAAGCTGCTGTTCCAGCAAATGGAAAATAAAAAAGTTTAAATTTAAACCTGCACATTCACATATGGCACAAAATTCAGTTTTAACACTGTATGAAGGAGTTAAGAGAATACAAATTGCTTTCATTTTCCATCTGCCATGGGAAATAGCTCTTTCAGAAAGGTCTTACTGTGTTTATATGATCTAGATGGCACAGGATGTACAAATGAGGCAATCCTAAATTCACAATGACTGTACTTCACTCTACTAAATCAATCCTAAGAATTGTGAAATACTAATAGTATGCTAGTAAATCACTAGCATAAGCCTGTACATTGCCATGAATACACAAGACTTTAGTCAAAGTAGTTCTTAGGTCCACATGTTTTTGATCTTCCAGGTGTTTGCAACTTTAAAACGCTGAGGTAGAGTAAGAGGACAAATTCTATAGATAAAAATCAATTTTGTGATAGGTTATGGTAATAATCTCTTAGGGATGAGCTGTGTGGTGGTCAGTAAGAGATTATTCCCCAGTCAAAGTGCAGTTACACTGCAGGTTCTGTAGATGCTAAGCCTCCTATTATGTGTGCCAGGATGATCTGATCAGCCATTTGGAGGGACAGGAGACTTGTCTATAACAAAACTTTGAAGAAACAAGCTAATTATGGACACATTTTCAAAAATCCCACTCTAATATTGAGCCACCTAATTTGACCAAACATGAGTTCTGAATTCATTGCAAAGTATTATATATGCATAAGCTACTTATATGGAAGACCAGCGTCACCAATGGATCGTGTCTGAGCTACCACAAATTTTTGAACCAACCCATGAATCAGCAAGATAATCTCAGCCAAAACCCCTGCATATTATCATATGCTACTTAGTAAGACTGCTCTTTTAGAGCATATTGCAAGAATGAATTATCTTAAAATAAATTATCTCAAAATAAACCTTAACAGTTACGTGGATTCTCTAGACGTGAACTAGAGAAAGCTTTCTTGAATAAAAATGTTGTCTTGAAGTTCCCCAGCTATGTGCTTTGAAAGGCAATAAATCAGAAATACCATTTTATACCAAGACATTTTTATACCAACATATTGAGGCATAATCCAACTTTATACAAATACCTGAGAGCTCAGACCCATAAAACTGTGTGTGAAGTTTCCCACTCTCACTGTAATTAATTCCAATGCCTTCAGCTGTGGCAATTGCAGTGAATAACTTTTACTTCGTAGAGAAGAAAAAAGTTGCTAGGCTCAAACAAATACTTAATATATCTGTGCTTTGTACTGTGCAGAAAGTACATCCTCCAGTAAAAAACCCTGTAACTGGGACACAGTCTTTATTTACCAGGTCATTAAACTTAGCAATATTGCAGCCCATGGCACATCTACTACACTGCAATTAGCAATCAGTCAGGAAAATATTGGGCAAAATTAGGTATCATTGCTGAAACAACAATGCAGTAATGCAACAAATCTTGCCTTCCAATAGACACTGGGGCTGAAAAATGGAGCACTGGCAATGCTACCATAAAACAGTGAAATCAGCAGGAAATCCAAGGCAGTAAGTACCCACAGTCTGGAGAAGGAATTGAAACAGCAAGGGGTAGAGGCATGCTTAGTACGTACTAAAGAGATTATACCAACAGTAAGAAAGAGGTAAAGAGAACAGATCAATAAGTCCTCAAAAGAATTCAAAGCAACTGATTCTAGAAAGCTGAGAAACTGCTTAACAGAAGAACTAAAACAATGAAGAGTTGTAAAGAATTACAGCATGTACTTGACACAGAGTCAGAAGAGCACCATAAAGTTGTATTTGCAAGTACTAAAAGTCTAATAAATGACTCAGTAGGATGCTGATCAAAAGCTACAATAGTGGGATCCAGAGGAAACAAATAAATGGTTAAGGAAGAAAATCAGCTCTTCAAAATAAGCAGGAATACAATTGAACAGATGAAGAATCAAATTTAAGTTTCTGTGTTGCTCAGAAAAAAGCAAATAAATGTTAGAAAAACATTTAACTAAAAACTATCTTGATATAATTGGCTATGACCTGGAATGAAAGATCTATGCTACTATCTCTATAGGACGTTGAAATTTGTTTTCATTTTGAGTTGGCATTAAAAATCTGCCCCCACACCAGCACCAGAATGCAAAATTTGGAAAACATATCCTTTAAAAAAAAAAAAAAATCTTTAAAATATTCCAGCTTATTATGTTTTTAGGTTTTGTTTTGGTTTTTGTTTTGGTTTTCATAGAATGGGGCTTTTTTTTTGGGAGGGGTGGTTTTTTTTGGAAGGAAACCTCCAAGGAAACCTCTTTAATTACATTATCCTCTTCCTGTACTGAATGTTAAGAGAAAGAGAAAACACTGTCTTATCTTGTAAAATTATATTTGCAAACTAACCTGATAAAAGGCCACAAATTCACTTTTAGAGTAAGTGAAAAGTAATTTAAAATACAGAGTAAGAACATGTCATGAAATGTCAGCCCCCTTGGAAAAGAAAACCAACAGGACCCTAAGTATTCTGATAAACATTTTCAAATCTGCCAGTCAAAAGAGTAAATTCCTCAATGTAATCTTAAAATCAGACCTTCAACATACAGTTCAATTTTCAAGAGTTCTGTCATTCATAACTCCAAGAAAAGTCAAGGGTGAAAATCTGAAAAAACTTTCAGCATATCTTAAAATAATTTCATTGCTTTGGAAACTTGAAAATTATTTTGGTAATTGATTTTTTACAGGTTCATAGATTTCTAAATGCTAGCAAGATATTTTTCTTTAAAAAGAAGTAGGGTTCCATTTCAGTCCGATAAGCTGTAAAGTAAAAGGATTTTCTTTCATATCTTTTATTAACTGAAAGGGTGTGTGTTAACTCCAGATGTAGTTGTTTGGGAATAGAAATACCAGTAATGATAAAGGTGATGGAGACTTTGTGTGAAAGTAACCTAACAATACTGTAAGTCTTAGATAAGTCTGATTTTAAAACTTCACATTTACAGTCGTCATGGTCTCAAATTACAGTTTTTTCCAAGAAACATGTAATTAAAAAAAATCTTCCTTGGTTGCACTGCTAGACAAATCCAAGATCCATAAAAAGACAACTCATTCAGTATTGCCCATCCTGTCCAAAATGAAATACTTAAAAGTTACACCTCTTTTTCTCATGATTATCAGTGTCTGTTAGCATGTCTCTTTACCTTCCACACAGCTGGATGTAACAAGTGTGGATTTTTTTCTGGGTGAAAGCTCCAAATGTTTACTTAGACCTCTTAATTTTGAACATTATATATAATTTATCTGTCTGGGTGTGCAATTCCTCCTGTGTATTCTTGTGTCTGATGAGCTAGCAACCTGCCCACAGAACACTGCCTAAGATTGCCTTTTCAAGTCCAGTGAACAGAATCATAAATTCATCCACACCAATCTCATTAAGTTCTGCACTACTAAAATTCCAAATTCCCTGAGAAAGGTTATATTGTACAGAACGAAGAGACCTTGTGCATTATTGTAGTAGATGGTGACTTACTGTTTTTCATAGGTAGATCTGAGTCTCCACAGGAAATATACACTGGACAGTTTAATAGCATAGTCAGTACCAATTTTTCTATTATTATGGTCAAACTTTCTTGCAATCAAAAAAACTCCTTAATTAAATTCTTACAAACTCAAGGAAAAAAATTAAAATGAACTGAAAAAAGAAAGCATTAAGATGCTGATACTCTCCTCTATTAGTACCAATTTAACTTTTTTTTGATTTTAATTTAATTTAATTTTTCTCTTACAAAAATATACTGTGTTTTGCAGAATTGACAAAACAACACATTACTGAATATTAATTTGAGTAGATTAGATTTTCAGACATTTTTCATAACTTAAATGTTTTTCTATATTTAAAAATGCAAAGTGATTTAATAATTTCTATAAAATGCAATGATTTTAAAGTCAAAGGCCTTCCAGGAAAAATATTCACTTCTAATGACTATTCTAAATAAAATATAACAGTTCAGTTTGGAACTGAAAAATAGCCCTTTTTTTTCAGAGAGAAGTCCCACTACTGTAAAATCTTTCTCAATGTGGTGGTTTTATACTTTTGCCTGTTTTTTGTGAATGTTTACTGAGGCACACTGAATTCTCTTTAAGAAAAGGTGAACTTAATTAATTTTGCAAAGTAACAGTATTTACACCTCAACAATATGCTGTAAAAGCATGCAGCAAATTTATCTTTACTGCAGCTAGACTTATTTATGGTGAGATAAACAATTTTCCCCTAACTACTTTAAAGAAGTCAAGTATACAGTCTTCAAAAAAGTTGCACAGGAAATATATGTTTTGTAATTATGAAAGTACATATAGATTGTACATTCCTGGACATAAGACATAATGTAATTCATTTATTCAGCATTTCACTACATAGAAGCACAACATAAGCAAAATACTTCTTTAACTTTTTTTGTTTCATTTCCTACAGGCAGAGGGTCTCTGTCCTTTACTGATTTTACAGAAAAAACACTAAAAAATATTTCATTATGATTACTATCTTATAAATAATAAGATTACTAATTTGTAGTTATGTATTAAGAATCATTATTGGAAAACAGTGGATTGAAAAGAGAAATTATGTAGGCAGTAAAACAACTAACAACATCTGTGAAAATACTTACATGTCATGCCCAGTTTTTATGCCAAGAAATCTTATGTTAAGATCCAACAGTGAATAAGTATCAAGATACAACTTGAAAAATTCACTAGTAACTCATTTAGCAATGTGGAATTTTGATTATGATTTTTTGTATTTCATTAGAAAATGTATTTAAAACTTGAAAACTTTAAATTAGACCTATTACTCTGAGTGGACATTTTCATATATGCTACTTTTTTTTTTTTCCCTAATGCCCAGTGTATTTTCTTAACATCTCCACTCAGTTCCTTTTTGTGTTTAAAAGAACATACAGATTTGCATGTGTTCATGCATTTGTGCAAATATATATGAAATATTTTTAAGACAAATCCAAAACTCTACTGTTTCACCTGAGACAAGAGAAAAAACATACCTTTTCTGGATCAGTTGTTGTAATGACCCACACACAGTGTGCATTGTCTTCATATTGAACTGGATAATTCGGCGATGTGATAACGCCACTCGGTCCACGTAAATTAGAACCACATGTTCTAGCTAAAATGATAACCAACAAATCAGATCACTTAAGATTAGATGCTCTGTTTAAAACAAATATTATAAAATTACCACAGCATTAGCAACAACTTGCCATTAAAGTATTACTATGCTGATATATTCTATAACAGTCTGCCCTTAAAGATATTTCAGCCAGACAAAACTAATCCTGAAAATTTACCTACAGAGGAAGAAATGAGCACTTCTCAGTAATGAAGCCAACATTTACAATACTTTATTCTTACTTTATGTAAACGTAATTCTCACAATTATCAGTATTCTGTTTGGAGAGAGATTCATGCTTTCCAAGTGGATGGAGGGAGATTTCTATGGATGAATGTAAGAAGGGCCAGTATGTGCTCTTCTTCCTTATTTCCCCATGATTTGGAGAAAGAAACACATGTATCACAATATTCATGTAACTGTATGTCCTTAACCTAAACATGACCATTTGTGGTGCCTTAGCTCTTTACACCATAGGAAATATAATTAGAAAGAGCAAAATATAAAATGATTCCAAGGCAGTATGGAGTCTAACTTTGGTAAAGCACAGATTCAGTTGAGAAACCATCACAATTTCTCTGCCACATTCACCAAATCCAGACAGCCAGTATTTTGAAAATACATTACTCAACATATTCAGTCATCTTCTAAAGAGCATTAAGGATAGAGTTTGCAGGAATATTTAAATTTCTCAAAATATTTCAGTAACTAGAAGCACTTAAAAATATTCAGACATATAACTTCCAGTGACACAAACAGAGTTATAGAACTCAGAATATTTCAAAATGTCATTGTCACGTTTATGGTACTACAACACTTCGTCAACCTGCTAAACAGAGAGTCTAGATCATATAATTTCTAAGTACTTAGATACAAATCTCAGAATCTCAGAATCTATCCACGTATCTTCCATTACCGTCTGATGTAATTTAGACCCTTCAGTTACTTAAGTTTCAGTACAGGCAAGAGGAATGACTATATTCTCTAAAAATTTGGTCATTCTTTTTTCTAAATATTGGAATAAAACACCCAACATATTTCTGGGACTTTGGAAAATGTCAGTTTTCATCTTTCTCTGTGGCTGCCTCCATTCTAAAGCATGAAATATGAGCATTTCTTTACTTCACAAACTGCTGGGAGGAATCCTGATCCTCTCCATGAATAGAATTGTGACTGGTACAAATAGGAAAAAAGGTTCTAGATGAAAATGACTATGAGATTTTCTATCTACCATCACAATATAGTACCAGCACTTGGTCCTTTGTTACGATATTAGAGACTAGACTTTTAAGAACTCGTTATAACTCTATGACAAGATTGATTCAACTAGGACTCTGTTTTCTGTGAAAATGTCTATCTGTGTATGCAGGAAGATTGGAACTAGATGATATTTAAGGTCCCTTCCAACCCTAATCATTCTACGATTCCATGTTTATGACCAAAACTGTCTTAATAGCCACCCATGAATTTAAGTCTCAGACATATCATATGGAAATCTGTAACAGTCCCAGTAGAAGTCTGAAATAAACCCTTCAACCACATAGGAAATTCTATGAAAGCATCACTTAACAGTTATTAAAAAGGTGTCTGTACTTAACATGGAAAAAAAAGTCATAGAACGATAGAATCACTTAGGTTAGAAAAGACCTCCAGGTTCACTGAGTGTAAGGGTTAACCTACCACTGTCCAGGCCATCACTAAACCATGTCCCTAAGCATCACAAAACAACTAAACACTTTTAAGTATGCCATTGTATGTTGCCTACTAGCAATGGAGAAAGCTTGGCATATTGCTGCAGTATTAAGCAATCTATAGTCTTTTAGTTGAGGGAATAACAAGGGCAGACTCATGGGATCTGAAATACAGGACATTTTCTTTCTAGTAACTGATAGGAACACCACACCTCCAGCACCATAACTAGCAGACAATTAATATTTATTAGGTTATTTTCAATTCTGCCTGCATAAGGTCTACTGTAATATAGAGATGCAACTTTGCAGCAATAGAAAAATCCAGTTGGTTCCTCCTGTATCTATCCACAAAGAAGAAAGGCTAACAAACATCTCTTTCAGAGAGTTTTTTCAGTCAAGCTGTTACTCTTTTACTTTTTTCCTATTCCAACTTCCAAGGTAAGGTTAAAAAAGGGTGGGGAGGAGAAGGGGTGTGAAGCCAAGCAAGAGGTACAATTGAAGTTCAGCCCAGAAGTCTGTTTAGGAAATGGAGTTACTGCAAAAGATTGCATAAAAATGTTAGATAGCCTTGCATACTGCCTACAGAAAACAGGAATGGATCGCTGTAAGTTTTTTGTGTGGAATTCGAGGAAACTGGGAGCATTTACATTAGCACCACACAATTTCCAAGGGCAGTTTCTGGGGCCTCCCACCACTCCTTTCCTGTGACCCAGGTCATGGGGTGGGGCTGGAGCTGCACCACCACCATGGGCAGACCCCACTGTCCCCAGGGCCCCTGGGACCCCAGCCACTGCTCTGCCCTTTCAAGTAATGTCATGAACTTGCAAGAGTAAGATGGTTCCTGTGACTTTTCATCAGCTTCCTGATGAAAATTTTGAGCTTTGTTAATCACCATCCTGGGGTAAATGCAAACGTCAGCTTCCTCAGTAACTCTTGTACTCTTGAAGTCATTAAGCCCACAGTAGTTGCCTGCAGTTTTCCTCTTTAAGTTGATGATAATTTAGAAAACGTGATAAGCACTTCTTTGCACTGTGTATTTTATTATTAAGTGAATGGTGCTCATATGAGCATCATGAATACTCACATCTTGGAGGTCAGTAAAGGAATTGAGAATAATACAGACTGCAAATAAAACCTGCATCTTTCACTCCCCACAATCCACAAACATGCACATCATTATACTGACCAAGAATTATACACCATTCAGAAGTGTAGCACACACATGATTATACAAGTTGAAAAAATATAATCTGGCAGCAGGAGAAAAAGAAATTGGAATTATGAAATAACTGGATAAGGAAAACTTTTTAAAGAAGTATATGTGCTTTCTATAAGTGAGATTATATTTTAACTCATTCTTGAAAAAAAAAAAAAAAGCTTAAGTTCAGTTGTTACAAATCTTCTAGTGTTTCTTAAACAAATATCATTTGCTGCCCTGGTAACTGGCATTCAGATGTAAGATTTTGTGTGTACAAGAAGTATCACTTTTGTCTACCTCAAAATGACAATAAAAGTATTTTATTTTGTATTTTTTTATTTATTTGTATGATTTCTTTCTTTTTTTTTCTTTCCCAATCAATGGTGGTGATCTGCCCTGTTTTTCCAGGTTAGGTTATCTGGTTCTAGAAAAATATAAGGCAAGCACATTTCAAGGGTCAAGACTCTCATTGACACATACAATCTAAATGTGCAAACCGAAATAATTTTTCTACTGAGATAAAAATAAAAGTTCTGTACATAGAGATCCATTCTTTATTTTTCCTATACACCTCAGTTCTGGTGTACTTTAGCAGCATTTATGTATTTTTCTGTGTTTTTACTACAGACAGTAGATTGCCATAGAAAAACTTACAAACTAACAAAAAGTCACTTCTCCTGCTCTTCCATAAAAGCAGTGGGGGGAAATTTAAAGCAGAGGGGTCTAGATGCGAAAACATTTAGAAGTAAGTTAGAAGGTGAGGTCATTTGTAAAGTTGAGCCAAAGAGATGAACAGAAAGGAATTTACTGAAAATCAGGACTAGGTAAATATCTGGGACTGATAGGAACATAGCATGATTGTGAGAAGCTCCTATTTGGGAATTGATTTAGAAAAAAATAACCTAAACCTAACTAATTAATAAGTAATCTACTTAAAGTAAGTTTATCATGACAAAGGGAAGATTAAGTGAAATTAAAACTATTTAATTCCATGCATCAAGCTGCATAAAAATCTTTGTATATTTATGATCATATATACACATATACATGAGATATACTTCCCTTTTTAGTTTGCTTAGTTTTGAGTTTCATTGCATGAGAAACTATAAATTACCCTTCCAAATGTCATGAAAAATTCCAAAGAATAGCAGTTACCTCTGCAAATTGGCCTGTGGTCACTCCAGGCAGCCAGTGTATCTGTCACTCTCTGACAAGTGATGCTCTTAGAACCTTGCAGCACATAATTGTCTTCACAGGAAAACTGTACACTTGCACCCACCCTAGGAGAAAAAGGGGAGAAAGAAGGAAAGAATTAAATATATTTTAATATCAACATCCTCAGGTAAGTGTAAATATTGCCAAGCGACAATATTTCAAGATCCAAACAAAGAAATTAAGGTGTAAAACTCTACTCTATCAATATTGTATTCAGAAAAAAACAACTTATATTCTAGGGAAGAGGTCTACTATTTAGTTTGCCCACCTTTTAAGGAAGAAAGTCCAGGAATTCAAAACAATTGTGATACTAAGTTTGATCTTTTACAGTATGAGTTCAATGAATGCATAGATACATATTTTTTCTGAGAAAGTATATAATCACAATTCTTTCAGGCAACAGAACGTACTTAAGGAATAATTTCAACATGGCTATATTCTCTCAAATGAGAGAATAAGCAACTAGATATGGTAATTTATCAATATGTATAACCAGGAAATATTAATTTCAGTCAATGGCAATAATTCATTAAATATTCCTGACCTTGTCGAAATTTCCTGTTAAACATTATGTTAAATGACAATTTTTTTTAGGACTGAAATTTGACTGTTTCCTTTGTAATGCTGAAATATATCCCTTTGGAATTATCTATGCTGCCCAATCATTATGAAGAGTTTAAAAAACCGTATACAGTTACATTCTATACCACAGAGACTTTTCCTAAACAGTATTTACATATCTGACTTCATTTATTATTTGTGACATTCTTTGTTTCCCATCATAATTAACTGGTTCTGTTGTTTGTTTTCTTGCACTTTTAAATCTGTATTTGATAAACCCATGTCGTGAACTAAGGGAACTCAATAAAGCAGATTTCTCAATTTAGTCTCTCTAAGTTATTGGGTCCTAAATATCCAGGAATTGCTTTATGGCAGTCACAAGGCTAAATGCTTAAAATTGTGCTGTGAAGAACTGCATATAATGTCATTCACTATCATCCAGTTCATTCCCACCCTTCATGGACAAGTATTTTCTTAGTTTCTCAGAGGATCTCACACACACTAACTATATTGTTCATTAAGATGTATTTCTATAGTTCTTTTCATTCTTTCAGGAAACTTTAATAGGATTTTTTTCTTTTCCTTTTTTTTTTGGTTAATTTTAAAAGTAGAGTATGATGCTTCAAATCTACAAAAGCTTTAAAAATTGCTTTTCCTATCACATTGTTCTTGAGCTGTTAAATATGAAAACTCAGAAAGGCAGGGAAAATACCCGTCTTTTTCTTCTATAATTCATGCAAAACGCATTAAATTCTTGAAGAGTAATGTAAATTTCTAAAATTGCATTTATTTTATACTTGTCACAATCGTCAGAACATTCTTAAACCCCTTGAAAAACAGATAAAGCAGTATTCCAAATAAGTACCTCAAATTGATAAAAAGCTAATTTCTCTTCTTAGTAAAGAAAATAAGCCATAAACACATCTTTAAATGGCATTTTCTCCTATTTTCTACAATTAGGATCTCTGCCTTTCTTTTTCTAAGGAAACAGGGAAAAAAAACCCAAGCAGTTACCCAGTAGTGATAAATGCAAATTGAGAATTAAAGTATTTAAAAATCATATTGGATAAGACCATCCCACAAGCGTAATGTTGCATGAAGCAACATGAAAACCATCATTTCCCTTAGGTTTGCTACAATCAAGGCACGTAAGGAGAATTACAAAACTGTGCACATACAAAACCATAGAGTGAAATGAAATGTATAATTATTGGACATCTGCAACAGCAATTTATAATTTAAAATACCTCAATATTCCCCCCAAGAAAGAAAGAAGAGGGGGAATGAACAGGAGGAATACAAATATTTTTATGTCTAATGCAGTAAGTTACAGATTTTATGTTTAGATTGGGTTTTGATCATTACAGAAATACTTCTAAAGTTTTTATTAATGTGTGTAAAACATTACACACTAATTTAAGCTATACACTTATGATGATTCAACTTGTTTCATTATTGTTCTACAAAGTATGTATTTCAGGGTTTTGGGGTTTTTTTTTCCCCAAAGCTCTGAAAATAGCTTGGATCTAAGGATCTAAGGACAATTAACGTGAATTTCATATATTTTACACAATGGGTAAAATCTTTTGAAATGTCTCAACACAAACTAAGGGGCACAAAATAAATGTGCTGAATACAACATAATAACATCAAAGAAGAAACACAGCAAAAAATGTCACATTAAAGAGCAAGGTAGGGACACGAAGGACTCATAAACTCCTTACAGGTCTAAATAAGCATCTTGGGAGAGGGGATGCATCTTGATTACAGTCTACAATAAAACTCCTAACCACATCCAAATTGTTGAGTCTCTCCATTGATTAAGCTTGACAGTTTAAAAAGGGGCCATCCTTTTAAAGATGTCTTATAGCTTGTTTGATCTGTGATTTCAAAGAAAATTATTGGTTCATTTAATATCTACTAGTTAGCATATATGTTTTTAATTGGGTTGGGTGTTTTGGTTTGGGTTTTTTTTTGGTTTGGTTTGGTTTGGTTTGGTTTGGTTTGGTTTGGTTTTGTTTTCTACATCTCTACCTCTCTAGCCACTGAGCAAATCTGTGGGCACTGGAAGTATTGTGTCTTGCTTTGTTACTTCTCTCTGTAAACTTTAAATATGGGGAAGAAATTGGGGTTTTTTTCTATTTTAAATTTTAACTCCATCAAAAGCATAACATGTAGGTTTATAAAGAAGGCTAGAATTTGACTGGAAGAAGTCATTTTTAAAAAAGAAAATACTAACATAAAAAAGTTAATTTAATTTTCAAAATCTGTTTTGGGAAATATAAAAGTCATTTGTTTTACAAGTGTTGGTGAAATTGTGGAAAATGACAGCATTTTCACATTGCCACACATACCATACAATATTTAAGGAGAGCTGAAACAGTATTATTTAGATCCATTTCAGATTTGACTTAAACAATCTACTGGTTTGCAATCTCACATAAAAATAAAATGTGATATTGACCTCAAAATTGTCTTTATTATGTTACCATTACTCTAGCCAAATCTGACTTGCCATTTCTCCCCTAAAATTAATCCAAATATCCATCAGATTGTTTTAAAATCACTGAAAATCGTCTCCCTACTTCCTGAAATGAACACAGCAGAAGCGTGGCACGAGGACAGAATTAAAAGGTTAAGACTTCAATACCTTTTTATTTGCTTTATGATATTTGAATGAATGCCATTATTATGCTGAAAATGATGAAACCCTTTTCAAGGAACTTGCCATCACTGAATCAGTTGAATTTCAGGCTGTCTTGAAAATAAACCCTCTGCCTTTCCATCAATCCCACTCATAACATGTCTTTCAGTAGACTGGAAAAGATTTTGAATAATGTGCATTTTCACATGTTTTAGTTCAGATTAATATTCACAGTTGTCATTCTCCTGACAAGAACAATAGCTCCTTCTGGTGTTTATACTTGCTCTTCAAAAGGAAAAAAAAAAAAGAAAATCGCCTTTCTTTACTCTCCAGAGTATTTTTATTACAGTGGAGAAATGCAAGCAGCAGCAAATATTATTTCTCCGTCTCCTATGGAAGAGCTTGATTTGTCATTTCAGAGAAACAAAAACTAAATTCCAGGCAAGTTCTCTAGTTAAATGTCCATCTAGATTTAGACACTTAACTTTAAGACAGATATGTTTTAAATAGATATTAACAAACTTGAAAGTACATGAAAAACAGTTGCTGTTGCATAATGAGTTTTCAGATAGTAAGAAGAATCATTTCTCTCAAATAATATTCAGAACTGGAGGCCCCCAACATGCACACAATTAATGTGATCAAAGTATACAACATGTTTTATTTGTCTTATGTTATACGATGTTCCTTGATGAACACCTTACACATTTGTTTATCCCCATGAACAGTAAGACACACTTGGTGAAATGAAAATATTATAAGAGGCTGGATGGGATAAAGGAGGGAAGGAAATAGCCTTGCTCTGTCAGTTTAGTAAGCAAAAACATTGCTCATAAGTAAGCTTCAGGCATTTAAGATACCTTTAACCCACATTCATTCCTAAGAGACTGTGTTCAAAATACAGTTATCTGTGGTTTGCAAGGTTTTGACATTAGATTCCGTCGGGTATCTTAAAATATACTTTGAGCTTTAAGGTTCCTTTGGGCTTTCCCTCTTGGTATTTTTATGCATGGCTGGGAAATTTGTTGTTGAGCTCTTCCATGTTTGGGTTCACGCGTTTTGGATCTTTGAACCTGTTTCACCAAAACTCTTTTAGTTCCCTTTCTCTTTCAATTTACAGACTATAGCCTAGAGGTGAAAAGAAGCGATTCTCTTTCTTATCCTCTTCGAGTGTATCGGTGCTCTTAGACCTGCTGCTGCTTCTTAACAATTGTTCATATGCCACTGATGTGGACCACAACTAGATGAGAGTCTGTTTGGCCAACAGTGTATCATGAACACATAAAAGCTGAACATATAAATGTATGACATTTATAGATCCACAGAATAAATTAGTTTGGAAGAGGCCATAATCTAGTCCATTTGAAGTAAGCCTAGATGGAACAGAGGGCTCAGAGTCCTGCTCAGGTGAGTTCTGAATGCCTCCCTGGATGGAGATTCTACAAATTCTCTCACAAACTTCAATGTTTTACTCTCCTCATAGTAAAAACATGATTTTTTTTCAATCCTGAATCTAGTAATAATTTACCATGTTCCACCCTATGTCCATTGCCTTTAGTTCTGTCACTGTTAACTCCTTCCAGAGATGTTTTTTCTCTCTCCACTGATAACAAAGTGATCCGAGATACTGCCCCTAATTCTTTCAACTAAATATTTTATTTGAAGGAATTCAGAAGACATATGTTCTGCATCATTTATGTCTTTATGAGGAGAGATTGAAGCAGAGGAGGGATACTGAGGCATGCCTGCACAAGCAGGAAAGTAAAATACTCTCCAAAATAACAGTGGAAGCATAAAGGTATTCCTTGGATGAATACATACAGGCACTTTTATACATCTTGAGAAAGAGTTGAATTTTAGCGTCCCATTTTTACCTAGACTTCTACTGCCTGATGTTTCTCTCTGCAATACATCAAACATTAATAATGACCTAGAGAGAAATTACATTTCTTTTCCTAAAACAGCAGCCCTTTGGACAGCAAATACACACTGTATTTTTGTATCATACAATTTTCTTTGCAGTAGCTGTGCTTGGCAATTTCAATCAGAACACACAGAAGAGGACATCAGCAAACATCTAGAAAACTTGTCTCTCTAGCCTATTAATTCAAAGCTTATTTCCCTTCATTATTTTTTAAAACACATTGAACTGCTGCCCTATCACTAATGAAGCCATGACTTTGCATATAACTGAATCTTTTAATGTTGGAGTTGTTTATAATTTCTTACACTCCTTTGAGGATAAATAGAGAAAAATCCAAAAAGCATGTCAGTCAGAAATAGAAGACATTTTAAATTTATTTTTCCTGTCAGTTATGACCTAGATTGGAAGAGCCTTGATTCAGCAGACAAGTTGCATTAATTTGCTTTCTAGAGTGGCAGAGAACTTTGCACAATTCTTTCTAATTCCTATGAATTGTTCCTTTCTCTTGGGTCTGACTGTCCATTCCTTGCTGAACAATTTATAAATCTCTGCATGAGCTGGATGCTCCCATCTCCTTCCTTTGACCCTCTTCTCTGCTGCACCTTCAAGTCTCTGCCTTTTTTCCCCAATGGGAAAGAGCAAACTTCCTCCTTTCTCCATAGGGGTCCATTTGACCTTGTCTCCTTTTTTTAATATAACAAAAAGTGAAAACAAGAGAAAACAGGAGATGGTATTCATCACAGCCTCAGACACTGAATTTGCCATGTTCCCCAAGCTTTTCAACAGCTTTTACAAAGTGGAAAAACAGGTAATACCCTCTGCTTCTTCTTCTTCTTCTTCTTCTTCTTCTTCTATGCTGTCCACAGAGTTCTGCTTTTTCTACATAGATGAGATTATTATGCTCTAAAATTCCTATTTTAAATGCATGATTTAAAAAACAGCCCTAGCAAAAACAATTCAAGATATCAATATTCAATAAATCTATTTCAACAAAGAATCAATAATTTTAAAACTAGGGAAATTATACACATCTATAGTTATAGGCTATGTATAAATGCAACAGGAAATACCTTCCTCTTGGTCATATGGCAAACTAAAAGTGCTTACCTGAAGTCAGAGCCTACCCTCTTCCCATTTTCAGGAATTCCAGGATCAGGACATGTATCAGATGCAATTGCATCCCCACCTTGGGTCACTGCAAAGCAAAGGATAAAACATATTTAGACATGCAGCTCTAAACATGACCCTTTACTTTTTCCATACATAAACTTCCATGGCCTGAATGCAACCATATTTTACCATTTTTTCTTGAACCAGTTTAAATTATTACCAAAAAGAATCCCCACATAATTGACTCATTTGGTATATTATTTATTTTCATTGGTTATGGTAAAAAATGTTTTGCTTCTGTGGGAAAATAAATTATTGATTTCTCAGTCAGTAATTTNTTTTTTTTTTTTTTTTTTTTTTTTTTTTTTTTTTTTTTTTTTTTGTTGTGGATATACTAGGATCCACAGTTTTGCTCAGACAGGAAAAAAAAAACATTTCATGAAATCACCTTCTGAAATATTCACAACACACCACTGTAAGATTAAGACAGTATAAGATGATAAAATCTCCATAATAAAATCTGTCCGTAGTAAGATTTAAAATAAACAAAAGCCAAGAACCCAACTGTGATACTGTAGAACTGTAGAACAGGAATATTTTCCTGAATCACAGAATCATTTAGGTAGGAAAAAACCTTTAAGTTCATTGAGTCTAACTTTTGACCAATCACTACCTTGACTGAAGATAAAGTTAATCTCAAAAATATACAAAACACCCCACAGAACAATGCATTTGTAGCCAGCTGAATATGTGCTCATGCAAATGAGACTCAAATATCTATTTTTTGTTTTCAGCCAAGAATAGAAAGACAATGCATCCTATACCATTCAAATCTTTCTCTGTCCAGACTGTCAGATACATAAATGATACAATGTATACAAATAGCTAAACTTATGGTCCTCTCAAAACTCACATTTTGAGCATTGATTTCCCCTTTTTTACTTCTACATTCCTAAAATGGTAATTAAGGAATATGTGAAATTGAAAGCAATTAATCATAAACAGAAGATATAAAGCAGAACACTGAATATACAGAAAACCCGAACACACATGTGTTTTTTATCCTGCACATCTACACATATGGTGTGTTCAGCTGAAAAAAGGAAGAACTGTCATAAAGCCTGTCTTGGGTTTGCATCGTCAGGTTTTGGTAGCGGAGGGGCTACAGGGGTGGCTTCTGCAGGAAGCTGCCAGAAGCTTCCTCCATGTCCAGCAGAGCCAATCCTTGGTGGATTATATTACATCCAAAGATGGACCCACTGCTGGCCAAGATTGGGACAATTAGAAATGGTGGTAACACCTACGGCACAACAGAATTAAGAAGAGAAAAAAGGTTATTGCACAGTTGCAATTGCAGCCAGAGAAAAGCGGGGTGAGAACATGTGAGAGGAACAGCTCTGCAGACACCAAGATCAGTGCAGAAGGAGGGGCAGGAGGTTCTCAGTCACTGAGATTCCCCTGCAGCCCATAGTGAGGACCATGGTGAGGCAGTTGTGCCCCTGCAGCCCATGGAGAACCATGGGGATGCAGACACAGGGTCCTGCAGACCCATGGAGAGAGGAGCCTATGCTGGAGCAGGTTTGCTGGTTGAGACCCTGGTAGAGGACCCATGCTGGAACAGTCTGTCCTTGAAGGACTGCATCTTGTGTCAGAGTGACCCACACTGCAGCAGTTTGGGTAGGACTGTTGCCCATGGGATGGACTCACACTGGAGCAGTTCATAGACAATTATCTCCCATGGGAAGGCAAACATGCTGGAGCAGGGAAGAACTCCTCTCCCTGAATAGCAGCAGAAGCAACCTGTGATGAACCGACCATAATCCCCATTCTCATCTCCCTATGTGACTGGGGGAGGAGATAGAGCTGGGAAGGAGCGAAGGGTAGGAGAAGGTCTTTTTAAGGTCTTACTTTACTTCTCATTACCCTGCTCTGATTTTGTTAGTAATAAATTCAATATCTCTAATCCCAGTCTGTTTTGCTGTCAACAGTATTTGGTGAGTGATCTTTCCCAGTCCTTGTCTCAACCCATGAACTCTTGGTTGTATTTTCTCTTCCCTGTCCAGTTGCAGAGGGGGGTAACAGGGCGGCTTGCGTGGGTGCCTGGCATCCAGCCAGGGCCAACCCACTACAGTTACATGCCTCCAGTCTTACTGTTTCCTCTACAAAAAGACAGAGCTAGTAGAAATTTGTGGATCACGATCATATTTTCCATCTTAAAAGATTTTTGGGAAATCTTTAAGGAAAGGACAGACAATTCCTCCTAAATTAAAAAAAAAAAAAAAAAAAAAAAGGTAATTGAAATATTTTAGGTGCACAAAATAAATTGCACAAGTCTGAGTGGATTACAGATGACAACATTACAGCTGAAAAGGTGATAAGAGATTAGATGTAAAAAGCAGGTGGTTTTCCCACACAGTGATATGCTTTCAAATTTAATACAGCAGCAAAAGGAGAGGTGACAAGTAGGATACATACAATCAGATGTTAAGAGCTATAAATCAACATGTCTGTTTTGTCAGCTTCAGGGACAATGCATTTATATAGAAATCCAAAGATTTACAAAACAAGCTTTAAAGAACTGAAAAACTGCATCACAGCACTGCAAAAATACAACTAAGACAATGTAAAATTACGGATCGAATTTCTTGACCTGAGCACAGGTTCTTCTGTAGAGAAGCAGAGAAGCTGCAATGATTACAGTATATGTTAACATTTGCCCTTTTTTTTTTTTTTTTAAATTTAAAATGTTTTAAGAATACAGGAATCACCTCTTTTTCCACATCTTTTTAACATTACTTATTGTACTGCATACTTTTTCTTTAAACTACATCAAGAAAGATTATGATCAGAAATTTCTTTGAAGATGCAACTGAAAAATATGAGGTTTACTTAAAAAAATATTTCCTTCCACATACACAAGATAAACATGAGTAAAAATTCATTTCATCTGGACTTTTGCCCATGTATAGCACCTGGAATTCACTATCTTGAAAACTCTCTACACTAAGAGCACAATCCTGCTAATTTCACTAATATTACTTAGATTGATAAAGATTTTTCTGTGTGAATAAGGGCTTTCAGAACAAGTGTATACTAGCTAGTATTCATATATTTTATTCTGAAAGTTTAATCTTGTAGTTTCTTGAAAAGTGTCAGCATTGAAATGCAGTTATAGTGAAAACCTGGTCTTGCTACACTGATGTTTCTTAAAATAAATTCTCTTCCTACTAACATTTCTTCTATTTTTTCAGGAAAAAAAAAGTCAAATATTTACTACTTTTAGCACAGAACTGTAGCTACATTAGTGGACATGAGATTCAATTTGAACTACTGAATCACCAAAACACAAACATAAGCAAAACACCTGATATGGTTATTTGACTTATTTTTACTAAACATGAACCTTGCGGCAACAACTGTTATACAAGGTGGAGAATGCTGCCTTTGCTACCATGTTTTAAGGACATCACTTTGCAGCGAAGCCATCTCCTTTTACAGGTATACATACATACAAAATGCCTAAGTACTTTGGGACATCAGTAAATGCTGAATGAAACCTTAGTCATAGCACAGAATGATCTCCCCAGATGGATGAGAACCTTTGCAAAACTTTCTTCTCAGCCACTACTTTGTCAACACAGTCTCACACCAATATCAGGGCAGGGTGGTTCAGCCTCTTGCTTACCCAGAGAAATAGTATCGCTTTAAATAGGACAGGTAGCCTATGTCTGGAACTCGAAACGTCTTCCTGGATGTCTACAGGCCTTGTTAAACATGGCCCAGGTTTTAGCTTCTATTTTCCCCCGTGAACTGTCAAGTGTACTTATAACAGATGGTGTTTGCATGACATACTGTCATGAAAAAATAAATCCAATTCCCTGCAAAACAAACCTGCCTGATTTTATCTTTCCAGATGGTAAAAAAAAAAAAGGAACAAATCTCTCAAATTAGTATAACAATTTATTGCCTCTAGTGGTTCAGAGACACCAGGGACTTTAGCTCATCTATGTATATACTTTTGCATATTAGTATGCTTAAAACCTTCACCTGCCAGTATTTTGGAATTTACCTAAAAAATAAGTGTAAAGATTTATTTTAGCCCCAACATTTATCATTCACACTGAAAATAGATGAAAAGGTACCCAAACGAATTCCTGTCTGAGACCTTTATCTTCCTCTTTTTCAATCCCGCCAGATTTCCACTTTATCCACTGCTACGAAACATTATCCATTGCTACTGAGATCCATAACATGAGAGGAGAAAGTATCATCTTTGGTGTGAGTATTTCACTTTCAGAATATATTTAAATCTTGCAGTCTTTATAAACATTTCTTGGATACCTCATTTCTATTCACCCAGTTGCATGCCCAATCTTTCACTGGTTTAGCTTTGAAGAAAAAGACTTTTGTATGCTCTAGAAAGACCCATGTCTAGTTTGTACTCTTTCTGCACTGTATAAGTTTCCTTTACCTCGGGTGTTAAAAGGTGTTTCATGCTTTTTGCATCTTTCTTCTGATTTTTTCCATCTTTATCATATCAAACTTGAATTGTTTCCCTATACATTCAAAGCTCATTCACAGACTCAGTGTATTTTAACTATCATTTCAATTTTCATTTTAGAACTAAAAAAAAATCAAAACAATGGTGTCTTAATGAAAATGGAAAGTAATATTCCTATTTGAAGTCTGCAAAACTTAGAAATAAGCATCAATTATGCGACACCTTTGGCAAAGCTATGCACTAATTAGCAGGATTTATCTTAAACACTAACAATATTCCTCTGCAATGCAAATATAAACTAAACATTTATAAATTGATATTTATGACAAATAAATGTAGGGCCAGTCTAACTAACACCAACTTCTCTCAATATATTCTTAGTACATTCTCAGTATATATCCTCTCTGTTTCAAAAAGAAGTTTAAGAGTATATCATCCTGGCTAATATCAAAGTAAGATATTACTTTACATAGACAGTTCCTCATACTGTACCCCAGTTCTTCAAGGAACCACCAGCTAGAGGAAATGGTGAGTATTCCATGAAACTAACATCAGAAAAAGTATTTGAAGTCACAGGGTAGGGAGAACTGTGAGGAAATATTCTAGTCAGGTTTGGGGTTTTTTTCTTCTTTTTCTAACAGCAGGTTTGAGAACATCAAAGATGCTTCAACCACCAGACATGTCTGTAGTACAGAGACAGAGCACTCTCAGTGGATACAACTTCACTCTGGAACTTCTCAACATGTCAGGCTACCATATACTGCAAAACTTACACATTCTCAGGCCTTTCCAGAGAAAAGAATTGAAGAGAAACTGTGAGTTCATTAAAGTGATTGACAGATTTACATTCTATATACAACCTCTAGGGTTAAGACTAGTGATTTAAATTTCCATTTGATAAAAATAAAATCTATTCTTTCTTTACTGATTGAGAATGAATCAACAAGATTTCTTCTGTTTTCTCAGTTGAGATCATAAAGACTACAGTTTCCACAGTTTTGGAGGTCATCTTTATTGTTTACTTGATATACGACACCAGAAAATCAGAATTCCTTTAAGATGTTTCACATGCTCTGATTCTAACACAATAGTAAAGAAGAAAGACTGGCAGTAGCTACAAACATAAATCAGAGTTTAAAATATTGTAATCATAATAATAAACAATTAGCAGATAGATTAACATCCTAATTTAGCTCAGCATATGGGAAGTGTTTAATCAAGGAGCAATATTAGGCAGGAGGAAGGGCTGGTGCAACAGATGTTTCATGCAATACAAACAACATGAGATCTCCCTTGTTATAATATCAGTTCTATTCCAGACATGCTGACCTGTTTTAGACGCATTTGGAATCTGAAAATACATTAATGATCTACTCAGGCTTATGTAAACTATGTGATGAAATACTTTGCAGGCCTGGACTTCAAAGAAAAATATTATTATGTATAGATGTGTTATACTGCATATCTTTCTTTAGGGGCCATTACATTATTAGAAAACATTGGGTGTTCATACTTCAGGTTCCAACACCTACAATTTTAAATTTAACAAGTTATGGCAGTCTGTTTAGACATTTACTCATTCTCCTAGTGGTAACACCAGCCTTAAAATAAAAATGCATAACTCAGGAACCCTCACTTCTTCAATAATTTTTCTGAATACTTTTCAAATTTAACCAAAAGCTGCAAAAATTTGTGAAGAAGGCCTTGACAAATACTCCCTGGAGGCTAGACAAAAGACCCTAAAATTGCCTGTGGAAAGATATTGTAAGAAATGGCAGCCTTTCTAGGGCAGAGTGACAAGTCGTGGCCCAGAGGAGGGTCACAAAGATGGTCAGCAGACTGGAGCACCCCTCCTACGACAACAGTCTGAGATAGTAAAGGTTGTTCAACCTGGGGAAGGCAAGTTCCTTGGAGACCTCATTATGGCATTCCAGTACACAAAGGAGGCTTATAAAAAAGAAGGAGAACAACACTTTACCCAAGCAGGTAGAGATAAGACAAGGGGAAACAGTTTTATACTAAAAGACAAGAGATTTAGATTAGATGGCAGGAAGAAACGCTCTACTCAGAGGGTGTTGAGGCATTGGAAAAAGTTGCCCAGAGAAGCTGTGGATGCCAAATTTCTTGAAGTATTCATGACTAGGCTGGATGGCTTCTTGAGAAACCTGATCTTGTGGAAGGTATCCCTGCCCATGATGGGGGGGTTGGAACTGGATGATCTTTAAAATCTCTTCCAAATCATTCTACAATTCTATGAAGTTTGTAAACTGAAAAAGATTGCAATGAGTGAGTACTTTGCCCCTCTATTATGATGAAAATAAAAGCTTCCATATGTAAATATTAACCTCTTTCCAGTCAAGAAGTCAAACAGAAGTAAAATGACATTGTTTCAATTAAACAAGGTATTAGATGCATTAATTTATGTAACAGAGTCAATTTGATTATTCATTAAGATCCTTAAATTTACATTTATTTACTTTTCTTGTTTTAAGTTTCATTTTGTAAAGTATCTAACAGTTCTAGATATCTAATATAAATATCTAACAAAATTTTGGTCTTTAAATAATTATGGTTCAAAAATGAAACCAAAACATTTCAATTATTCTTTATCAAATGTACTAGAAACTACTTGTTTTATGTAGCAAAGAATACTGTCATCACTGAAAAAGAAAAAAAGGATGTATATATTTGATATCTTGACAATATTTGGAGAAAAGGTATATTTTATCATTGTATAAAAGAACTGAATATACTGCAGTTGTTTTGAGTTCAGAAAGTTGGAACTGATGGAAGAAAACAAAGATTATAGAGCACAGCTTCAATCTACAAATATATTCACAGGCAAAATCAGATGAATGAAAGTTTCCACCCTAAGTTTTGCTGCATTTGCTGTAAAATGTCAATTAGCCCCATCCTGAGGATAATTTCAAGCTTCCAAAGTTTTTGATTTAACCCAGATCAAAATAAAAGAATGAATTTGTGAATAATTTTAATGATCAGAATACATATACTGCAGGAGACTTTTTTTTCTTTGCAAAGACATTTATTAGGAGACTTTTTAGGTGCTGCAACTTAGCAGCACATCAGCTTTTCTCCATTTCAATATAGTCTCTTACAGAAAGAATAACAAGGTAGCATCATGGCTAACCATGCTTATAAACAGTGTCTTTGCATACACCAAATTAGCTGTAGTAGATTTTATTTTTGAAACTATGACACAGTCAGAAAAGGGCAAATCAGTTTTATTTACATATGCAGTTTCATTTACATAAAAATACACATAAAGTCACACTTGGTTGTTTTAATAATTTTGGTCTACATAAACTTGACTACACAAAAAAAATATATAATTTATTTATTAATTATAGGATCCAAAATGGATTTAACTCCTTTTTCTTCCCCATAATATGTCTTTTTTAGAATGACATAAAAGAAAAGTATTCAGTTAGAACCCTAATAACAAGATGCAAAAGCGTTGTTTTCATGGGTATACAAAACTATACAGATGTTGCCGTATAAATACATAAGATCACAGATGTGATATGTATCTTTGCTGTTTCGTCTCTGGACTCCTCTGGACCACCGAGTCCAGCCCTCAGTAGCTCCTTATGCCAGGAGCTCTGGTCCAGGACGGAATGGTGGCAGCTGTTTGCCGGTAAAGACAGACGGACCACTTGCGTATATATCAGCGTTCTTTATTTTCCCTCACAGAGGGAAAAGGATCGTGCATAGAACAGGCTGTGAGATGGAGAACCTGGCAAGAGTGGTCCAGCTCGTCTCTCCCCCGGATCTCTTATGCCCTCTGTCGGGGGAGGGCAAGGCGAGAGACGAGCCAATGGGCAAATGACTGACCAGTGACATCTGGCCAGTCCTGGGTGAACAGGGGAGGGACAGGTACAAAGCAGCACTATGAATGGTCAGACCACCAGGATGGATTCCTGGCATCTGCCCATTGCTACAGTGATAGAAAATACCGATTTGAGTAGAAAATACAGCTGAAATTAAAGTACCAAGACAAAAAAAAAAAAGGTATTTCTACAGTACAAAGAGTGCTATAGAATATTTTTCCATATAATATCATCCTGGCTTTTAGAAGAATGAAAAATTACTTTTGGTAGAATGAGTCCATCATACTCTTTTAAGCAACTTCTTCAGTAGAAATAGCAAAACACTGATCTGTTACAAACAACAGAAATAAACCCACATGACACTTGTAATATAGAGGTGATAGATAACAGAAACTCAGAGAAATGGAAAAGAAAAAAGACACAAACAAGGACAGGCAAGTAAAGTTTTCAAGCTTAACCACGTCACTGCCTACAAGAAGTTAGTTCAAACTCTCCTTTCCCTAATTTACCTATGAATTGACTAAAATATTGGAATACTGTTGAATAGGAAAATATGGTCGTGTTGACACCAGATGGCTTGGGCTCTGGGCAGTCACACAAGAAGAAGCCATTATCCAAAACCTGCCTAGAGAACACTCGTACAGATGGCATTGTGTTTCTTCAAAATGATTAACAAATCTTACAAAGTATTGTTCTAGTAGTTCAGAAAGCCATGACCAGCTGCTAGATTTCATTTAAAACTGCAATTATCTAGTGCTTCTCACTAAAAGAGTATTTTAACCACACCCCTTGCTTCAAACATCAGATTAAAAACTACTACTTTCTGCAACAGAAACCATTAAAAAACTTTAAAATAAAGTTAATTCTTTAGCTTTTTTTGAATAAGCTCTAGTACCTTCAAACATTCAAACATCATCCTACTAGACTGCAGCTGTCAACTTGGTTGAAATACAGGATCTCTGTAATTTACCAATATATTTATGGCACTCCTTTTTCCAGTAGATGGGAACTTCTAATCAATAGCTTTTTACTTGCTATAACCAAAATGGCTGCTATGTCCAACTTTTCCTTGTCATTGCTCAGTGTCCTGGTTTTTGGCTAGGACAGAGTTAATTTTTTTGCAGTAGCTGTGAGGGGAGAGGGCCAGCAGCTGTGTGGGTGTGTCCAGGTTCTTACTCTATAGCACTTCAGGTCACCTCCACAGGCAGTCTCACTTTTGAGAAGAAAGAGGGCATGGTTTACAGTTAGAAAGAAAAAAAGTGTGGGTGCAGAGGATCTGTGCGCCGTTGTTCATTGTCTCAGGGTCCTGCCGGGTTGATCAGTAACCTTTGCATGCAAATCACTGTCATTTGTATACTTTTATTATTAGTATAATTATTGTTACTGTTAGTTTTCTCATCTTATTGCTGTTTACAGTAAATTGTTTTTATCTCAGCCTGTAATCTTTGCCTTTTGTGTCTCTCACCGGTGTGGGGGAGCTGAGTCTGGTTTGGAGCTTTGGTGGCAGGGGGATCAGTAAATTAGGAGTGCCATGCCTAAACCATGACATTTAGTGATCACAAGGTCTAAAAATAAATTTCCCTTGTATAAATGCAGTAACGGTTTTGTCCATTCTTAGTGAGTGAATCAGCACTTAAAAAAAAAAATAAATAAAAGAATAAAGTCTTTTTCTCACTTTGTTTTGTTCTGATTTGGTATTTTTTGACCAATTTCTTTTCAACAGCTGAATTTAAAAGTCACTCAAGCTTAATGAAGCAACTTAAGGCTCAGCAGACGTACAGCTTTTAGTCAGTCTGGGAGCTTACTAGTCCATCTTTTCTTGAAGTCTGGAAGAGCCTGCTCACTCATAACATTTCATTTTACATTTACCCCTGCTGACCTCCATGGGCTGCTTCACCATGGTCTTCACCACGGGCTTCAGGGGAATCTCAGCTCCAGTGCCTGGAACACCTCCTCCCCCTCCTTATTCACTGACCTTGGTGTCTGCATCATTGTTCCTCTCACATATCCTCACCCTTCTTTTCTCTGAGCACAATTATATCTGCCCAATAACTTTTTTTTTTTCCTTCCTAAATATTTCATCCCGGAAGTCTTACAACCATCTCTGATTGGCTCAGCCTTAGCCAGGAGTGGGTCTGTCCTGGAGTCAGCTCTGTTAGACATTGGGGAGGCTTCTCACAGGAGAAGCCAACAGCCTGTAGCCTTCACCCTGTAGCCAATGCTCCTCTTCCTTCCTGCGCTTCCCCACCCCATCCACTACTAAAATCTAGCCATGCAAACATAACAGCAACTTAAAGAAATGCATTTCCATACAGCTAAGAAATTACATGCTTAGGAATTGTGAGGGAAAATTGTCAAATATTTACCTTTTTAGTGCAATTAAACATATGGATTTTACCTTGATTAAAATACTACTTAAAAGTTTGAAGTGAAATGATTGACTTGAGTTTTAGCAGTAAATTCTAATTTAAACAGATTGTCTATATTAAATATATTGGGAACTGGAATATATTCTATATCCCCCATTCCACTTGTAGGTGGAATTCGTACAAGTCACACAAAGGCTACAGTTCAGAATCAAATGCATTCAACACGCACAGTTCGTGTGTGTGTGTGTGTGTTGGGTGCGCTCTCTCACAATGCACAGGCAGTTATGCAAACCTCCTGAGACACTGTTTAGCTCATTAAAGATAAAACTGTACCATGAAAAGTAGAGACTCTTTTGATAATTGCAAATGCCAAATTTTCACAGCTGTTGTGTCCATCAGACCCCAGGAACCGAAACTGAGCTTGCAAAAAACAGGCTGACCAGGCTGAAAGCCTGTGTCCGATTTCCTTCAACTGATGGGCCACACAAAACACTACTATTGCCAAATGAAGTGCAAGAAAACTTCTTATGACTCTAAAAAGCTGAAATTTTCCAACAAATGGCATTCATTCACCAATGATTCAGTACAGTTCCACCAAATGAGTTTGCATTATGTTCACTCTTAGTTAAGAAATTGTCACCATAGTAAGTATAACTTAGGACCGCAAAATCACTCATTAAGACTCACCTGAGCTGCACTTATCCATGTCTGAAAATTTAAGAACCCATTTCTATCCTTTCATTTTAATCTATGATTTATGGAAGGCACGAATTTAAAAATATTGTCCCTTCATCAGTCCTGATACTTAAATAATGATCTATAGTATGTCTTTATATTGCTCAAGGTCGTGAGAGGAAGGCAGAGAAGAAACTGCCCCACATCACTACATAACAACTGTATTGCACCATCTTTGTGGCCTACTTACAGAAAAACTATTTAGCACTCATCTAAAGTCGTCAAACCTATTAAGTCCTTATAACAATAAAGACACTAACATAAGAGTACTATGAGCTCCTTAATCATTAGTTTTTACACTATACTTTGAACTCAGTGTATTTCATGACTTGCTGCAGATAATTATGCTTTTGCAACAATTGTAAAGACTAAATGTTGATAGCAAATATTTCTGTCCAGTCATGAAAAAAATATTTTACTCTCTTAGTTTTATATAATAATAAAACACAAGGAAAATGAAAACTATTACGTCAATGAAGTCAGCAGATAAAATCTCCCTAATAATCAGGGGTGTGAGACTCTATCAGACAGAAAAATGATTTAAAAAACCTGTTTAAAAAATAAATACATTACCATTTATTTTTCACACCACATGACAGGAAGTGAAAGCAAAACCTTGACATGAAAAAGAAATTATCATTCTACATTTTCCGTAGAAGATGACACAATAAACTATGTGTAAGGCTTAAACACATAGTTCAGCATGAACAGTTGCTGGTTTTTGCAACACCACTTCATTCAGAATTGTAGGAAAGTCAGTAATTTACTTTGAAATGACAGAGTTGATGAAGAGTCAGCAGTAAAGAGCAATTTTATGGGATATCCAGAAGCATTCTTTCCAAAAGAAATAAACTCAACATGTTGTATTGTCTCAGTGGCTTGTAAGTTTGGAGAATTCCATTTTTCACCAGCAACAGGCTATAAACTCACCCTACAATGTTATTTACTTGTAAATATACTACCACTTTATAACATATTTTATTGATTCACAAGGTTGTCTTTTTCTTCTCCTTTAAAAAAAGCAATCTAGCATTTTACCAAGCACTGCCATCTCTTCAATAAAGTTGAAGGTGACTACATTTTTTTTTAATATATAAATAAGGATTAAAACAATTGTCTTTATATAAAATTCTTATTTCCTTAATTAGCTGTTTGATACGCTTTTGTCAATCAATGCATTACCAGCTTTTTTTTTGTCTGGTAAGTGATACTAAATTTTTGATTGGCTTTCAGAGTAAAATGTTTAGGACTGTGTAACAAATAAGAAGAGGTAACAAAAGACTTAGCCATGGGCATAATGCATTGATAATCTCATTTGTGAATATAACATTAAGGATTTTCCATTGAATTGAGAGAGACAGAGAAAAAAAGAGAGATCAGTCCACTGTCCAGGGTTTGCATATTTAACCAAATAGGCTTTGACACTGAGAAAGAGATTAAGATTAGAAAATAACTGCTAACTATGGGATAATCTACCTGGGTGCTGTTTATATAGAAAAAAAAGATAAACTGACACATAAAAAATCTGTTCTCTGGCCTTTGTCTGACTTTTAATGTGACTTTGAGCAAGACGTTTAGGACACCTCTTAAGTGAAACCTAGGTAGAACCATCCTGAAGTTTCCTGCTGAGGTGCTCTCTAAAGCTCAAACCATTTAAATTGTGAGGGGTCTTCCCTTTCTGCCTACTTTCCCCTACTCAAAAGCTACAGTTCTGTACATGGCAAGAAGTAATATCTCTTAACAGTCCTCTTAACAGGACTGAGAATTGCACTGTCTTTCATAGTTAGAACAGATAAGGTCAGAATAATTCTAGCACATCACCAAGAAGACAAATTATCACAAAATAAGAAACACATTAGCAGATGATGATTTTCTTTAGAGGTGTTAGTTTAACTTCTTTGGTTTTCTGTATAATGCCCATGTCATAAAACCACTGGTACATCAGTGCAGTTAGTTCTCTCCCTGCCCTTCTTGTTGAAATTAAAACATTTCAAAGCTTATAAAGACATTAAATTTCTAACAGTTCTGATGAACAAGATCAGAAGGGAAAACTGTCAATGAATCAGATTATGGGAAGGATAAAGGAGTAGGAGTTGCTTTTCTTTTTGGGTACCTGCTGAGGGAAATGTTCTGATACCAATAGAAAAAGAAAAAAAATAGAGAAGTTCTCTAAATTGGTAGGTAGCAGGTTTTGCAGGTGTGATCATGGTGACACACAGGTAATGTGAAGGTAAACATGTTTACTGTGATAGTAGAACTGAATTCTAGTCTTAAATAGCATGATCATAAACATTTCAGTCTTTCTACTGATTATATTTATATATGAAACTGAGCAAAGTCAATACAAGATCTGTCATTTGCTCTACCTGTCTCAATCAAAATAATAATCCTACTATAATCAATAAAAGGAACCAGTAAGAGCTGGAATCTATAAGTGTTTATCTCATGATTCAAGTGGAAAAGAAAGAGATGAGGCATCCCAAAGGCACAAAATTTAATAGAACAAAGCTGTTAAGTTTAAAGGTCTAATTTCTGTGCTTAATACTTCGGCTAAATAGTTCCAGTAGTTGTCTTTTTCAATAAAGGAAACATTTTATTGGAAACATTAATTATAAATTAAATAATTACATGTATATAACAAATTTGTATTCTAGGGTAAGTCTTGTGATCAAATGCAGTGCTGACATTCTAAGAACTGTATTTTACTGGCTAGAATAAATACTAAATGTCTAACTACAATGATTGTGAGGGATGCACCATCCTTCCAAGGAATAAAGCAAGTATATTCCAACTAAACTTTGCTTCATTGCAATTAAAGTTCTCTCAGTTAAATCTATAAGCAACCTGTCTGCCAATAACACAGAAACTGGGTAAGAATTACAGTTCTCTAAAACTCCAAATTTAGTATTTAAAAAATTCCCATAGTAGGTGGCTTCTTCAGTAATCATTTTATCTTCTAAATACACAAAGGACTTCCTGTTTAAAATAGCATTTACAAACTAAATCCAAAATGAACATGGATCATGGCCATTTACTTCTGTGATCATTACTTCAGGTAGCACTTTTTTTCATTGCAGTGTGCAAAGTACATCTGTTCAGAAGAGAGAGTGTTCTTTCTGCTGATCTGCCTACACCTATAAAGGGAAAGTACTGAACTCCACTCTCTCTTGAGTGTCCCATTCCAGAAGGGACTCCAGAATTGTGAATCCTTATTACAATGAAGCCTTCTGTGACGATTTAGTATAAAGCAATTTAGTATAAAATGTCTAATTCCAGAGACAGGATTTAGGCCTTTTTTTTTTCTTTTTTTCCTTTTTTTAATTTTTTATTTATAGTTTTATTACTGTATGCACTTTTCAGGCTTCTACTCAGTGAAAATAATTGTGACATTGTGTGTAAGCACCAGGAAATATATGGAAGTTTGTATATGAAGGACCATACCAGAAAATTCAGCACTATTTTTTCTCTTAATATGTTTTTAACATTTTTCCCAAAGCTAACATTGTAACATTTACCACACTTAACATTTTAACCAGACTTGGTTGAAATAAATAAGTGCAATTGTTTGTATTACTCACTTGAAAGCTTCCACTAGCTATTAAGATGACCTAAACAGACATTTAAATACCATGAATCTGCGGAATGGATATTATATGACACTATTTCAAAAGATAGAATTATACTTCTTAAACCAAAGTTCAAGGACTAGAACAGCAGTAGTACATAATTTGACCTGATTTTTTTTTTTTTTTTCACACAAAGTAACTCAGATCATACTTGAAATAAAACAAGAATGTCTTGTGCCCTGAATTGTCTATCCATGACTGTTGTAACTACAGGCAGTATTTCAATTGAGAAAACCCCTATAACATAGATAAAGGAACCATCTCACAGGAGAACATTTCACCAAATACACACTCCAACAGTTTTCTTAATTCTGCAAAGGCACTGTCTAATGTTATATAGAATCTAGGTAAAAAAAATGCTTTTCTTTTTTACACAATGATATGAAGCTGTATAAATATCTTAGACTGTGGATATCTTTAAAATGTACAGTAAAAACATTTAAAACATTACTTCAGCTTGGCTCTTTTCTCCTCTTCATTGACATTAGCAGGGTGGATGTGAGCTGCAACATGTCCCCTCCTACTCTTCTCACTATGATAGTAATAATGAATAAAAACCCTAGGCAATTCATCACAATTTTCTATGGCATCTATGTGTTAGATATGCACTTCTCTCTTGAATATGTAACCTCAATCATTCTGGCAGGTCTGTTTATTTAGGTGAAATGCCAAACTGATAATTTCTTTCCCTCTTTCTTACACGGAGTCAGTGACTTATTCATGTCAACCTGTTAATTCTTGAAGGAAAGGGGCAAAGAGGCCATACTGACTCCTCAAATATATTCTGGTCCTAACAGTATAAGTAAACCAAGTCAAGCTTTAAATAAACAATCATTTTGGCCACAATCCAAAAGGATAAGGAAAACAAAGACTTCATTTTTGAGATTTTGACCACTGATCACCCTTTAAAAAGCAACATGTATTCCTTTATAGCTGATACAGTGCTGAAACACTCACTACAAAAAAAAAAACCAAAAAAAAAACCCTGGAATTTTATGGATTAGAGCTTGTTTCCCAAATGAATTCAAAGATACAGCTGTTCACATGCATGAGTGAAAGTATACTGTGCCCATGATCTGCCTTGTTGGGTGTTTCTTTGTTTGTTTTTTTTTTAATCACAGGTAAAAAAACCATTGCTTTATAGATAATTAATGGAATCAGGTTTTGCATATAATATGATGGTATCATATTCAGAAATTCAGTTAACTTTTGAAAAAAATTGAATAGTCCTTCTTCAGAATCTGTGTTAGATTCTCCAATGCCTTCCAATCTGATGAAACAATCTTCCTTGTGTCTTTAAACCAGTTAAAGGTACATTTTATCAGAGTCCAATTTCTAGCTGCAAACAGGGCACTTTCGATTTACATCTGTGTAAAATGGAGCTCATGGTAATTAATTGACAGAAATTATCAAATACTGTGCATGAACCTTTGGAAGCTATGTCAGCACAAAAGTGTACTCAAAAGTTATTATGTTTTTCCTTAGATAACTTGAGGCAGATATTTTGTGACCTTGTTGCCACTCCCAGTGTCTTAAAAATTACAATTTCATTTTGAGATCAGTTTAAAGAAAAATACTTGCTCCTCCTTCTGAGGCTGAAAAGTCTCATTTCACCTGTGACAGCCTGCGGCTATTAAGTAGAAATATGAATTGAATGCAGACTACTGATGTGAAAAGCCAATTCCATTGCTTTGAGAAAAGAAACAAGTAAAATCTAGTTAAGTTGTGATTGTAGCAATCTTCTATTACTGTGTTAGTATTTGTAGGACAGTGGCCCCCACACTAATAGGCAAAAACACTTGAGAATGGACTATCTTATCTGACATCAGTGTATAGAAAAATGTCAGGCAGGTGAAATAACTGCTGTTTAAATTGAACTGACCCATAGAAAGCAACACATTGCAACATTCCAGATCTCTATGACAATGCATTTCAGCCCCTTTAAACTGAAATACAGTTAATTTCAGATTACAAGTAAAGATTCTTTTATGAGGTGAAACACTAGGACAGGTTGCCTATAGACATGGTAGACGTCCCATCCTTGGAAACATTCAGTGTCAGGTTGTATGGGGCTCTGATCAACCTGTTGTAGTTGGAGATGTTCCCGATTTTTACAGGGAGGTTGGACTAGATGACCATAAATGTCCCTTCCAACCCAAACCATTCTATCATTCTATGACTCTCTACTTATCAGAGAGATTCAAGAAGCACTGGCAATAATGAGAGGCAGATTTTACGTCCTTGATGTCTTTACTCACATGGCATAAAGGATGAATTGTATTCTTCTGGAAGCACTCACTACTGAGTATTTACTGAATACTGTCTTTGAAAAATAAAGGCCCACTGTAACTTGGATTTATGTCTTTTTCTATATTGTCCCACAGCAAGCAGAGGGAAGGCGGGACAGATGGAGACCAGCACCGCCATCAGTGTTTGTGGCTGGTATTACTACACCAGTGGCAGTAGTAGTGGCAGTAACCACCAGTAAACACCAGTAGCAGATTGGTTAATGCTTCTGAAATTATTCAGACATCTTAATGGAAAGAAAATGAACTTAGCAGATCGTCCCATGATGGTTCTGTATGGTCATTATGGGTCCCTGCTGACAAGTGAAAACAAAAAATAATTCACAAGATTATTTAACCTAATTAGAACACGAAGTAACCATAACTGACTGCTGAAGTTGTCTTACTCTTTTCCAATAGAAGGGTTTGCTGGTTGATTGGGTTTTGGATTTTTTTTAGGGGGGGATTTTTTTTGTTTTTTTTTTTTGTTTGTTTGTTTGTTTGTTTTTTTGGTTTAGATATGTTTGGGGTTTGGGGGTTTTTGGGGTGGGTTTTTTTAGTAGGTTTTCTTTGGTTGTTTTTGTTGTTGAGGGGGTTGTTGGTTTTTTAATTCTCACAGAAAAATAAAGGTTTGTCCTTTGTTGTATGCCTATATTTGCTCTGATATGTGGTAGGTGAACAGCAGTGGAGCGGCTACAGAAATGAAACAGCAACACCTCACAAACATCTCCAGCCCGTGTTTGGATTATATCCAGAGGTCTGCAAGAGTCACTGGGTAGAAAGTACTGTCTGCCTCTTTCTAGCATAAAAATTACTAGAGGTCCTGAATTTCACCTCAAAACGCACAAGAATGCCCACAGCTCTCCATGTAACATGAAACACAAAGTTTAATTCTGGTTGTGGTTGTCCTCCTAAGGATACACCAATCAAAGGGAAAACTGTCTTGCTTAGCATACAATGAACAAATCTAAGTTTTTACCATGTAAAATCAGTATATATTGCTGTCCAGGTAAAATGAGAAATGAAACATGGCATGAATAAAAAAATTAAAAACATAATGGTGGTCTGTTCTGTGTGAGTTAATATTAAGGAAACTATTCAGTCTGACCATTTATGAGATTTTGGCAGTCACACTCCCACCACCAGAGACTTTCACAGCAGAGACAGAAGCCCCTTCACAGCGGGCAGCTCTACGATTCCACCCTGGATCTCCCACAACAGAGTCTCACGTCTCGTTCCATAAAGCCACTCATTCACAGTTACACCGAAGCAGTTAGAGCTGGTGTCTCTGAGGAGAATCCTAATTGAGAAACCCCTGAGCTTTTACACCCTCACAGTGTCACCCAGAACGAGTTTTGCTCTTTGTCCTGAGTCCTCGGCTCCTGACTCCTCTGTGTGTCCATCCACCTTGCTGGTGTCACCGGTCTTCACCTCCTCTGTTATCCCAAAGTTTCGTCAGTTCCGGTTTCTGCTGTGTCTCTCAGCGTCTATCTGAATACCTGGCTAGCACCACCCATCTTCATGCCCTTTGTTATCCCAAAGGTTGGCAGTACACAGCCTCTTGTCTTGGGCTCCCACCGAGAGCTCAATCTGCAGCCCAGCTACCTGTACCAGATATATTCCTCAACATTACTGCGATAAACACATATTACAGTGTTGGCTTTCGCAAATATTGGAGTATACTATGTGGTGTGTATTGTAATGTTTACTTTGTGGGAGTGGTTTTTCTGTTATGAGGGGAGGGAACTGAATATTGGCTTTCACTGGGGATGGGATATGGGAGTGGTTGTACTTGGATAACAATTAACCAATGAGGGAATTGAAACCTCTTGAATGTATCAAAAAGTAACACCTACCCTCCAGGAGGATGACTGCACATGCTCTAAAAGGGCAGAATGAAGGAGGAGCCATGTTAACAAGTTAGGAAAATGTTTTAATATGCATAATTGTTTATGAATATGAATTTGGCCGATGCAATACCTGGGGTATACAAAAGAGTCACTATTGTTGGGTGGCACGCCTGTGGCTGCGGTCAGGCACTCAGCGCTGTTGCTTTTGCTGTATAGACTTTGTCCCCTAATAAAATTTTGAAACCTTTCAAGAGGAGTGGGCTTTGTTTCTCATATTACAAACTGTACGGAGCTCCTATACCCAGGTTTCGGCAGCAGCGGGGGTTGCGGGGGCTCCGTGAGGTGAGGCTGTGGCTGCCCCAGCCGGACACAGCCAGTTCCAACCAGACACAGCTGGTTTCAGCCAGATCCAACCACGCAGTGCAGGGCGCAGCTGAGCCCATGGCTGAGGCAGGGGCACTGTGGGGACCGCATGTGTAAGGAAAGGTTCATGGAACCAGAAGTGATGGCCCAGAACTGGAATGGTACTTGTCTAGAACTCTTGCTTCTGTTTTGCACACATGACCAGTTGAACTTGCACAAACCCCTGTAGCTTGTTCTAACTCTAGGTATGTAAATAAGAGACTTACTTAGGAAGTTCCACCAACCATATGCATGCGCTTTAGAGGTAACTATTTCTCTGTCTCTGTAAAAAGCTTTAGGATAATAATGTTCCTAACTGAACAAATCCATAGCTCAAATAAGCTAGGATCAAGACAGAACCACATGTCATTGTTTGAAGAGGAAAAAAAAAAACAAAACCAGGAACAGACACTATCAAGATGGAGCTTTTGACTTCTGTACAAATCTATACATGTTCTCATTCTAAGTCTTAAGTACTTAAAGGGACTATTCTCTCCTCCCACAAGCAATTAGCAAACCCTTAAGATTTTCCTTCCTCTTCAGTTTTTACCACATAACAAACATTGGTTAGAAGGAGACATCAAAGTACTCAAGGCCAGGTTGGATGGGGTTTTGAGCAACCTAGTCTAGCACAAGGTTCTATGACCATGGCGGGTGGGTTGGAACCAGATAGTTTTTAAGGCCCTTTTCAACCCTAAATATTATGCGATTCTATAATTCTATAAATTATTATCAAATCAAATCGGTGCGTGAAGAGAGTAAAAAATTCTTGCTCTTCATTTTTACCACAGTGGCTTGACCTGATAGCTAGGCAAACATCAATGCATTATTTATTAAGTCACATGTAAAATTACTGTGTTTTCCAAATCTAGACATCAGAAATGAAATGTTAACATCTGGTTTTGTTGTTTTTAAATTATTTGAGTATTTCAGAATATTTTGAATGCAAAAATACAGCTGCATACACATATTTGAATACCTTAACAAATCTTAAATACCTTGAGAATATCTTAAAAAAAAAAAAAAAAAGAATGCTAATTTCCATTTGATATTTTCTAAAATAAAGAACCATTGATATTATTTCTCCAAAATCACCGAAGAGGAAAAAAAGAAATGTGGCCCAGCTGGTTGATTGCATCCACACCGAACCCTGGCACCGTACCATTTGCTTCTGGATGTATTGGCAACAGCTTTTAAGGTACCACTTGTGAACTCCCACAACTGAACAGACTCAGGTTCTTCAGCCCATAAGCACTTAAATATACATACCCCTAAAAGCAGGAAATAGGAACAGAAAAAGAAGTCTACTTGTGTGTTTTTTGAAAACTGTTTACAGCTATTTTCTGGCTCTCATTTCCTCCCCCCAGGTAGGCAAGGAAGAAGTATATCATGGTGTACAGGACTTTTATATTCAGCGTGTAGCATTAAAGTATCACAGAAATCCTAACAAACACCCTATGCTGAGCATGAATATGGTATGGCTTTTGTTTCTTCAGGCTGTCCCAGCCACTGACTGTATAATTCATGCTCAAAAATTAGTTTCTAGACCCCATCACTCAGAAGCTTGAAGCTGTTTTCAGTGTACTTGTCTCTGAGCATATTGAATGTATTTGATGAACAAGTTATGAGTAGAATTTTAAAAGAAATCAAAATCTATGGGTGGCAATAGTGATTCAGTTCTGATCCGCTTATAGAATTTTCCACAAGTTTTAAGAAAAGTTCTGCCACTCTCACTGTAGTGCCATGGTTGCCAGAAAGCAAGTATGTTGTTTTTTTAAACAAACACTGTTGTTTGGATGCTTTTTTTTCATAAGCTACGCTCAAGTCTTTGATTTCCAAATAAACATACTTTATATATGTTTTTATTATTTAGCAGTATTTCACTGTGGAAGTGGCAATTTTTAATGATCAGAAAAAAATGTAAAGATAGATCAAGAACAAAAAATCCTTAAGCACATGAGATAAAAAAGATATTTGTGAAAAGAGAATATATTAGGTCCATAAATTTTTGATAAAAAACCTGTACTTTTGACATGATGCAAGGAAAAAACCTCACATATTAAGAATTTTACATGTATAAAATACAATAGGGCAAAATAAAGCTTTATAACAATGCAAATGTCCAATAGGAAAAGAAAAACCAAAATCCATAAAATCTAGATTTTTATTGAAGTAGGTCACATAAATCTAGAATGAACATTTAAAAATATATATCCCTGTAGCAAGCAAAATAAATAGAACTTTTCGTAAAATAGTAAAAGGGATAAAATATTGAAGATAGACCTTAGGAAAATTCTGACATAAGTGTTTTTACGCCTTTCCCTTCCTATTTGATCAAAAAGAAAAAAACTATTTCGTGTCTGAAAACTAAATTATCTGGAGCCACAAAGTATAAATGACTAATAGTCTGTTATAAGTTTGCATGCCTTAATATTCAACAATATTAAATTTATATACCTTATAATCCACTTTTCTATTCCATAAATCTAAATTTCTTGCTGCTGCTCCTCCAGACATCATATATAGATAAAGACATTCACCAGTCTTTTCCTTTTACTTCTGTGCTGGTTTTGCCTGGGATAAAGTTATTTTTCTTCAAAGCAGCTAGTAAAGGGAATTTAGGATTTGTGTTGGAAACCATGGTAAGAATACAGGGGTTTTGTGATTGCTGAGCAGTGCTTACACAAAACAAAAGGCTGTTTTCCCCTACACCACCACATCAGTGAGCTGGGGATACAGAAGAAATTGGAAGGGGACACAGCCAGGACAGCTGACCTCAGCTGACCCAAGGGGTATCCCACACCATACAGTGTCATGCTCTGCATATAAAGCTCGGGGAAGAAGAAGGAAGGTGGGATATTCAGAGTGATGGTGTTTGTCTTCCAATGTCACCACTGTGTGATGGAGCCCTGATTCCCTGGAGGTGGCTGAACACCTGCCTGCCCATGGAAAGCAGTGAATTAATTCTTTGTTTTCTTTGCTTGTATGCACAGCTTTTGCTTTTACTGTCTTTATCTCAACCCATTTACTCATTCAATTATTTACCCCACTTCCTGAAGGGGGAAGTGACTGAGTGGCTGTGTGGGCCTTGGTTGCCAGCTGGGGTCAATCTACAACTTCTTTGGTAAGCTTTTATGTATGGTGCATGGCAAAGAGGAAAGGTAAAAAAAACCAAAACACTCATTTGTCCTGCCTTGAGGAGTGGCATGGTAATCTGGACTCAAGAAAAATCATCATTTAATTCCATCAATGCTTTTAGCATATCTGAAGAATTTGCTATCTCTATTAAGGCTTCAAGCTTCCAATCTAAAATGGCAAGGTATTATTAATGATATTCTCAAAACTGCATGGAAGAATTGTTAAAAACCCAAACTACAACCCAACATTTTTAATATGCATAATTTTAATTCCTTTCTATTTTGCAGTCCTGACTCCTACAATAAGTGTGCTACAAAAACATATATAGATAGAACACTAATTTAAAAAGCCAGGAGCTTAGTACGTATAACTAAATTCTACATCTCATCTTCAAAATTTAGGAAGTCAAAGAACAAATTGAACAACTTATTTTTTCTGCCACATAAATCAGTAGATAAGTCAAAAAGTGTTTTTGTTTTAGGTTTTTTTTTTCCTCTCAAATAATGGATTCACATAAAAGAGAACAGTGTATATCTGTTTCCTTGTTGATGATCTATATGAGAAAAAGTAACCAAATTGTTCAATAGCTCACACTTATTGTGCTGGTTTCAGCTGAGGTAGAGTTAATTTTGTTCACAGTGTCAAGTATGGAGCTGTGTTTTGGATTTGTGCTGAACACAGGGATGATAATATAGAGATGTTTTAGTTATTGTAGAGCAGGGTTTACACAGAGCCAAGGCCTTTCCTGCTTTTCGTACTGCCACACTGGCGAGGAGGCTGGGGGTGCTTGGGAGGCTGGGAGAAGACACAGCCAGGACAGATGACCCAAACTGACCAGAGAGATATTCCAGTCCATATGCCATCATGGTCAGTAGATAAAGTGCAGGCAAAGAAGGAGGAAGGGGGGGGACATTTGCAGTGATGGCATTTGTCTTCCCAAGTAACCATTACGTGTGATGGGGCCCTGCTATCCTGAAGACAGATAAACACCTGCCTGCCCATGGGAAACCATGAATTAATTCCTTGGTTTGCTGTGCTTGTGTGCACAACTTTTGCTTCTACTATTAAGCTGTCTTTATCTCAATCCATGAGTTTTTTATCCTTTACCCTTCCGATTCTCTCCCTGATCTCGCTGGTAAGAGTGAGCGAGTGGCTGTGTGGGCCTTGCTTGCTGGCTGGGGTTAAATCATAACTCCTATGAAGAATAGAAATTAAGGTTTTGCATATATTATACTTTGGCATTGCATATTGAGTTTGAGATTTCTCAATTCTCGAAGTACATAAGCACTTTTTTTTTTTTTTTTTTTTGCATTTAGGTACTATATGGGATATTGAACCCTTGTATTCGATATTTTAAAACTCTAATAAGAAAGGAAAAATGCTTACATTCTTTGGGCAAATATGTGTGAGTTCATACTGGCAGGGTCAAATGCTGCATTTTCTGAGTGTTTAAATTATGATTGTATACCATCAGTAAGATATGAAAGAGACATTTTTAGGACTAACTGTGCACATGGTTCAGTATCACCCATGGCTTTACTGGGTTCATGAAAGTATTAGATGATACAGTTTCAGTGTAGGAGTATTGAAGCCTAGCGACATGGAGGTATCCTCACCAAAGTGAATTAGCTCTTGGCCAAGAAAATCATGGATACACTGAACTGAAAGTAAAGAACTAATTAAAGTGATCAGGGGACATGTATGAATGAACATGTCCAAGGATTTAGATGTAGCGTAGCCTTAAATTAAGGCCTCAGTTCCACTTCAAATTCTTCAGTTTATATGTTCCCAAGAAAAACATTTCAAAAATTAACAATTTATTGTTAGTGCATTTGAAATATTTACTTTGTAATTTTAGCACCAATTGAAAAAAACTCAAACAAAAATCACCCAACAAATCAAGCCAGGAAAAGTCTTCATAATAATGCAATTAAAATTTTTATACATATGTTCTAGTGTCTACTTTTTCTCCTTGTGCTACATTAGACTTATTTTTCCAGTGCCTACTATTATTACCACCTAATTACAGAATATAAAAAATAGTATAACAATCATATATCATGCAGATATACAAAGAACAATGAAAGCAAAACAGTTTAGAGAATAGTCACCTGAGCAGTAGACTACTATTGTTGCAGCTAAAAAAGTTAAAAGCAGTCTTCAGGAAGGTCAAGAAAAGCTTAGACTAAGTAAGTCTGACAACTTTGTTCTTGCAGTTTGTACAAAGTCAGCAACGGGATAAATACTATGAATTGTAAATAATTTTGGTAACCTGTAAAAGAATGAATATAAATTTGCTCATTCTTTTTATTCTTTTTTTTTTTTTTCCTGAATGTTTGCTACTAATGTGTATTTCCTATTCTCATAGTCAAGATTTTAATTCCCATCCATTATGATAAAAGGTGAAGGAACACATGCTTAGGGTTACTGTCATGTAGGGGTATATAATGAAAACCTCCATGGACAGAATAACAGGAAAAAAGAGTATGCAGTACATAATTTGGAAAGTCATTAAGGATTCTTTCAGACGTTAGACATTTTTCATTGTCTGATTATTTACAGCATACCTACACTTTACAATGCTGTAGTTATCCAGAGCAGTTCCAAAGACATCCAACAAAGCACTGTGTCTGGTACAGAAAATAATCTTGAAATAGTAATTAAAATCCTGAAACCAGTCTGACTGTATGAGCATGGTCCTTGGTCCAGAAAAATTCAAGCATGGATATTCAGCTCAAATTTATCACCCTAGACAGTGACCAATTTGCCTCTGGTTTCAGTGGTAGGTGGATGAGTTTAGATTTCAGCTTTTAGATATTTCTGAGCTTTCCCTGTGAGCCAGGAGTGTTTTTTGGAAATGATCAGAAGTTTCTAAAATCCACTGAGTGACGTTATGTGTATCAAAAATCCAGTCAAAACCTTGTAGCATACTATGATTTGTTGACCTTTTACATCTCTTAGGAAAACTGGATTTAGAATAGGTTTTCATCTACCTAACCAAGAATAAATGGCAAGAGTGATATAAGGGGAGTGTGCTGATGGATTAGCTATCTTTTAATTGATATTTTAAGCTATGTTTGCGTTTCTTCTTTCTGATTTTTTTCCTGCTATTTGTTTTACTGGATTTATAGTGGTTAAATACAGACCTGAATAAACATTTGTTGAATTAAAATACCAAGTATGTTAATAACACATGGAATATATCCAGTTTTATTCTAAATCAGCTGATCCTGTATGACTTTTTTCTCCATTCCATACTACAAATAAAGTAAGCTAAAATAAAGCCTCCATGAATGTATGCTTTATTTCTTGAAAATCGGCAATATATGTAAAAAGGGGCAATTAGATTTTTGCTTGAATGTGACTTGAATTACGATTAATCTCTAGAGTGTTACTTCAATTATGTTAATAAAATTTATATAACCAGAATATGAAATGGAAAACATTTCTATGGTTAAGAATTCTAAACTGACTCCTGTTTCAGAGTAGAAATTATTATTATTTAGCAGAATGGTATTATTGATTCCATGTTTTTTTCAGACATTGAGCAGAAAAAAAATCTGATCTTCTTATCTTATTCTATGTCAATAACGTAGGTAAAAGTAAAGGAGGAAGCAAACCCACTCTGTCCCATGTCAGTTATGATCTCACCAAGGAACACAGGACCTAAATATTTTACACACTGGCAGCATTTACTTGTTAAAAAAGTAGAAGGTTGCAAACCATGCCTTTGGCTCTCAGCTTCAAACCAGCAACCAAAGCCAACATTAGATGGGAGAATATTCTATCCCAGTTCTTCTTTCAAAAATGAAAGAGAGCTTAAAACTGGGTCATCAATAAGTAAGTAGCAAATTATTCCAATAGCTCATAATTAGTTTTGACCTTACTGTTTTGGATTAAAACAGGTTTCTCACAGGTTCACATCACTATCTTTAGTGGCAAGCAGCAATGACCATGTAAAAGGAGGACACTGTGACCTTCCCTCAAAGTTATATAATCCTCAGTTTCAGAATTGTCTCCTTTTTAATTCAGCACCTCCAGAACATGTCTTTCAGAACAGCAACCTTAGTGAGTTAGTACACAGGTAGGAGAGCTTTTATTACCCACACTGGTCTCATTTTATTTCGGTTTCTCTTCATTAATTGCAAATATACAACAGAAACAGTTCTGCTCCATAGAAATGCACTAAACCTCCCACTGAGCACAATGATTCTATGTCATTTTGAAATTATAGCACCACTACACATTTTTCTGTAATAAAATGTGGTACTCAAAGGCAAAGGAGAAATATTATAAAGCCAGATGCAGGATCAAAAACTAGAAAGAAAATGCAGGAGGTTGAAAAATACCAGAGATCTTTGTATTATCAGGCAATGTTGGATTATTGATGCTATTCACTGGCTCCTGAAAAAATCCCTACACAAGCTGTCATTTTATGATAGGACAAGGTAAAGTGATTTTCCCCAATGAATAATCATCTCTCAATATTACACACTCTTTATATAAATCAAAACTTTTCACGGTTTCAGATGGAATTTTTGATGGAGGAAAGTAATTTTTCAAATAAAATAAACTCAGCCTTTTCAATGACTGATCACAGTTAAGAGATCACCTATCAAAGTAGAGATCTTTCCACAACTTTCCCTTCAGTAAAACAGTTTGCGCTAGATACCAGCATAATCTTTCAATTATAGTGCATCCTAAAGTCTGATATTATGGCCTAGAATATCAAAATTGCCAAGAACAAAAGCTAGAAATCACCATATGTTAGACTATAGCTTGATTCAAAGGCACAAAAATATTTTATAATTTTAAAACATATGTTTTGTATAAAATATACAACATACATGCAATCAACAATATTTATATATCATTATAAGTAGCATATCTAAATGAAAATCACATCTTATAATTGAAGAAAGAGAAACCACAAAAAATTAGAATTTTCTCTTCAGAGCTCTCTATGTTTAAAATGTTTCTATCAGGTACAACAAGTGTCCTTTACTATAGTATACCTAATCTTGCATTTTTCTAGCTTGTAAAGTTATCTAGAGGCCTAAAATTTGACAGGAATAAAAGAAGATACATTACCTAGAGGAGAAAAAAACCCCATTAAAGCTCACTGTCTCTTTTATTTGATACTCTGCAGATTTAAAACTAATGAAATTTAACATTCTCATTAAAGAAGATAATTTTTGTCAAACACCTAGAGAAATTTTAAATAACCCCAGTGAGGAAAACAAGAAAAAGTAATTTTCTTTAAAATAGTTGGACAAATGATACTTTGCAGCTATATAAGCTTTTCGTAAATTAAGATAAAGAATTTTAAACTGTTCCTTCATGACTTTTGGTAACTGTGTTCAATTACTCTTAATTCACTAAGCAAATAGAAGTCATTGAAAATATTAGAAGACTCTATTGAAATGTACAACTATCATTCTTTGAAACTCATAATATTCTGTTTTAAACCATGACTTTTTAGGTAGTACACTCTTTTTCTTCTACTTTTCTCATATATACTGAAGAGGATTTTTCCTTATCTTTCTCATACTTTGATTTTCTCAGGGTTTTTAAAGCTATGGTTTCCCAATGTATGTGTAAGGCTTCTTCAAAGAAAAGAAGCAAACAAAAAAACCCAAAAAAGCAAATCTACATGAATATCTTTGTGCATACAAGAAAGTAAAAGTGGAGTAGGCAAAAATACTAAGAAGTCCAGCTGAGTGCTACTACAGGTTCATTTTACTGAATCATAGAATCATCAAGGTTGGAAAAAATTCTCCAGGATCATCAAGACGAACCTTTGACTGAACACAACCTTGTCAACTAAACCATAGCTCTAAATGCTATACCCAATCATTTCTTCAATACTTCCAAGGATGGTGACTCTACTACTTCCCTGGGAAGTCCATTCTATTGCCTAAATTCTTTTTCAATGAAGAAATTCTTCCTGATGTTCAACCTGAACTTCCCTTGGCACAGCTTGAGGCTATTTCCTCTTGTCCTGTCGCCGGTAGCCTGGGAGAAGAGACCAACCCCCACCCGGCTCCAACCTCCTTTCAGGCAGTTGTACAGAGTGATAAGGTCTCCCGTGAGCCTCCTTTTCTCCAGGCTAAACAACGCCAGCTCCCTCAGCTGCTCCTCATATGACTCACTCTCTGGACACTTCATCAGCCTTCTTGCCCTTCTCTGAACACACTCCAATATTTCTAATACAAGCTAGAACATTGTTGGCCTTCTGGGCCACCTGGGCACAGCTGGCTCACGGTGAGCTGGTTGAGGACCAGAACCCCCATGTCCTTTTCTGCTGGGCAGCTTTCCAGCCACTCTTCCCACAGCCTGTAGCACTGCAGGGGTTGTTGTGACCCAAGTGCAGGACTCAGCACTTGGCCTTGTTGAACCTCAGACACTTGGCCTCAGACCATCAGTGCAGACTGTTCAGGACCCTCAACCAACACTCCAGCCCAATACGGTGTTGTCTGCAAAGCACTTGATCCTCTCATCCAGATCATCAATAAAGATATTAAGCAGGACTGGCCTCAGTACTGAACTCTGGGGAAACCACTCGTGACTGGCCACCAACTGGTTGTAATTTCAATCACCACTGCTCTCTGGGCCTGGCCATCCAGCCAGTTTTTAACCTAGTGAAGTGCACCCTCAAAGCCACAGGCTGCAAGCTTCTCCATGGGAGACAGTATTGAAAGCTTTACTGATGTCCGGGTAGGCTATATCTACAGCCTTTCCCTCATCTTCTAGGTGAGTCAGCTGGTCACAAAATTTCACAAAGCCAAAGCAAATGAGGTAATGTTCCATGACACCTAGATAGCTGTGAGCACATTGCCCTTCAAGGAGTTTGCCTGGCTACGTCAGAGCGGAGCTGACTGAATCCAAGACCGGTCATCTGTGAAAAAAGGCAGAATTGAGGTCCTGTCTCTTCCTTGGGAACTGATATTAAACTGTGACTGTACCACTGGTCTCATCCGTGCTGGGTTGCAGCTGTGCAGCCACTGTGCTTATGCTGTCTTGGACCTCCCAGTGCTGACTGTGGCTTGGCTCTCTTGGTTTGGCCTCAACTCTGCTTCTGCACTGATGTCTTGTCATGTGGTGGCTGGATTGTCTCTGATCCTGGCCACTGGCACTGGCCCTGACCCTGATACAGACCTGTCATCCAACATCCTGACTCCTTTTTGGGGTAGTCTGTGCTTATGTTTGCATTGTTATTGCTCTTGTCTCATTTTGTTTGCAGGGCAGCAAGCCCTCACTGTTTTAGCATAGGCAAAAAATACCGAAGGGCTAAAGAAGATATAACAGCAGAAATGTAGGAATTATAAAAATAGTATATTGTAATTCCATGTTTCTACCTTCTTTTTTGAGGGACTAGAATTGTTTAGGACTGATGCGCAGGACTATGACAACATTAAAGTGTATGATCCATAATGGCTTGAACAGAACTTGGAGACAAAAGAGGTCACAGGAATAGATGAAACATGTCTTCACATATGTCTTTATTGAAAAACTAACACAGAGAAGTCAGTCAGTGCGAAACAAGGTAATATCTTCTTTAACCATAGCCAAGCAGTTCTGGGACAGGTAGACCAGGACTCAACCTCAGAATGACCAGCACAAAACTAGGACTGCTGCTTCAAAGACAGTAGATTGCTTTCACAGGTTGAAAACAGAAGCAAGAGAGAATAAGAGAAAGAAAAACGTAGTGACTTTTGAGTGTATCTTAAAAGAGGAATTTAAGAATAAACCTACTGGATGACTTCCAAGTATAAAAATATCTGAAAGTCAAATGGAGAGCAAGCATCTAAAATATAGGAAGAGAAGTCCATGAATCTCATACAGTTAAGAGGAATTCCTGAATGAGTATTTTGAATAGCTGTAGTAAGATTAATAACTACAATTCAAGCTAGTAAAGTCCATATACTTCATCTTACAAAGGAAGTTTTCCCTTGCCTACCTTAAATGATGTTGGAAAAGAAAGAGACTATGAGAATATGAGAAACTGCTGCGGAAAAGAGATGTCTGAGATGGTATATTTCTGGATGGTCTGGAGGAATTATTTCACGTCCACTACAGAAACACAAAAACGAAATATGAACATGGTTCCCAAAGTCATACATGCATAGAACATGGGGCAAAGATGCAAAATAAATTCTTGTCTGAGCCTGGTAACAGGTAAAAGGAAAACATATAAACATACAAAACCCAGCAAACACTGTTCCACAAAAAAAAAAAAAAAAGTCTTACAGAAAAAAAAAAACCAAAAAAACAAAACAAAAAAAAAACAAAAAAAAAACCCACATGAACAAACAAAAAACCACAAAAAAACAAAACCACAAAAAAAACCCAAACAAACCAAAAAGCCCCCATAAAACAGCACCCCNAAAAAAGTCTTACAGAAAAAAAAAAACCAAAAAAACAAAACAAAAAACAAACTAAAAAAAAACCCACATGAACAAACAAAAAACCACAAAAAAACAAAACCACAAAAAAAACCCAAACAAACCAAAAAGCCCCCATAAAACAGCACCCCAAAGATCATAGTAATGGTTTTATATCACTTTCTTATGAAGCTTTGCATAAGATAAAAACAAGAAAAAAAAAAAACATTTGCAAACTGCCAAAAAAAGTGAATAAATTCAAACTCCAACAGAAAAACCTACATCTCCTTCAAAATAGTTTGTTTGAAGTAATCCATGTGATGAAATTAAATATGTCAAATTCTTGAAACTCTATATTAAGAGTGTCTTTACAAGTTTACAGCCAGGAAGAAATACAAAGCAAATCATAATTAACCTCTGGATCCATTTCATTTTATGCTTGTTCAGAGAGTGTAGGGGAAAAAAAAAAAAAGTTTCAGCTATCTTTGTGAAGAAATGTATTCTTACCACATATGCAAGACTTAAAACCAGCTTCTATTTCTCAGGCATTGAAAAAGGCTTATAGTACATGTAATTGTTACAGAGCTCAATCTGCACCCTGACAGGCAGTGCTATGACCAGAAAATCACACCAGATTTGGTTACAGGGGTTTTATAATGAGTCACTGATTGGCACAAAGAGTTAGCTTGTGTCTCCCACCAGTACTTGTTACCAGATTGCAGGGAACAGAACAAGGTAACAGGGTTATCCCAAGAGGATACAGAAAAATGCATGGCATAACCATTGTACATTTATGTATTTATACTGTTGTGCTCTCTGTGTGAGCCTCTTAACAGGATAAAGGAGAATTCCAACAAAAGAAATTTTAAGTCTCATAATGTATAGAAAATCTGAACTTTGATTTCCCTAAGTTTACATTTAGGCTTTGTTTTGATGCATGTACATGGTTTACCATATGCAATATGCAATTAGTTTAAAAATACAAAAACGGGTGAATTACAAGTACAGTAATTAATGACGTGTGTCATGAACAACTGGATTTGGATTATACCACAGACATTTTCATGTTAATAAATTTGTGTAGAATTTTCTCAAAGAAAAAAAAATTCCCTAAATTTGACTGTCCAGAGTTTGTTCTAAAATGCTTATAATTTTCTTATTACTAGATAAATCATGTCTGCAAAGACTTTTGATGAGATATTTGCCATGATGCAAGTGCATCAAGTCAGTTAGATGTTTGTTTTTATCCAAAACCATTATAGTTTTGTTAGTACAGTGCTACATTCACAATTCAGCTCCATGCTTTTGAATGAAAACTGGCATTCCAGCTAACTTGAAGGACAAACATAAAGGGATGATACACACAGAAATCCTGAAACAGCCTTTAGAAGTCCAGTTCGGGAGTCAAATTCAGGCACTGCTTCATTGCAATTTAAATGAGGCACCTCCCAATTATTCAAGATGCTAAACTGCTTCTTGAGGTTCTGAAAAATTTCTTTACAATAATTCAGTGATAGTGCAACCTGTAGCAGTGTGCAGGCCACTGAGGATCCACTGGTGGCCTGGCCACTCACAGCTCTGCTTTCCACCTGTCCCTCCCCTGTTCACCCAGGACTGGCCAGATGTCACAGGCCAGTCATTTGCCTATTGGCTTGTCTCTCGCCTTGCCCTCCACCGACAGAGGGCATAAAAGACCTGGGTGAGAGGTGGGCTGGACCAGTCTTGCCAGGTTCTCCCCAACACAGATTGTTCTATGGCGTGACCCTTTTCCCTCCCTGAGGGAGAATAAAGGAACGCTGATATAAACGCAACTGGTCCGTCTGTTTCTACCAGCGAGCAGCTGCCGCCGTCCAGCCCAGGATCAGAGCTCCCGGGATAAGGAGCTACTGAGGGCTGGATTCGGTGGCCTGAAGGAGCCAAAAGATGAAACACCAAAGATACAGCAACCCATCTTACTATTTGTTCATAATATTTTGAAAATTTTGTCTAAGGCTGATTCTTGACCAATCATTAAGTTTTCAGGGATACTATTCAAGCAAGAATGACCCTTTCTGCAGCCCCTACAAAAAATCAGGAGTTCTGCACTTGCAGCCCCACAGTTTCTACTTCTGGGGAAAAAGAAATCTGAAAAAAAAAAAAAAATGTAACAAGCATTCTGTCTGACACAGAAATTATTCTTACAGAAATTATTCATGTTGTACTTCAAAGGTAATCCACTGCACACTGGGGTAGCAACTTAACATTGATCTGCTCTATTTTCTCAATTTTCTGTAAACCAAACCAAAATTGTTAAGGTGAAGTTTTGATACAGAAAAAGTAAACCGAGAAACAGTTAAGTAGGCATGTTTGATGTATCTCGCTGCTTCATCTCTGGACTCCTCTGGTCCACCGAGTCCAGCCCTCAGTAGCTCCTTATGCCAGGAGCTCTGGTCCAGGACGGAACGGTGGCAGCTGTTTGCCGGTAAAGACAGACGGACCACTTGCG